>JAPZIH010000750.1:142500-280000 GCA_027410445.1 Discoglossus pictus
ACACACAGATACACACCTACATTACACACAAATATATATATATATATATATATATATATATATATATATATATATATATATATATATATATATATATATATATATATATATATATATATATATATATATATATATATATATATATATATATATACACATACATACACACATAAATATACATACACATACATACATATATACACACACATACATATATACACACACATACATACACACACATACACACATATACTGCAGCATTTGGGAGCATTTGGGAGCCCTTGACCCTCCCTGACCCTCCTGATCCTCACCTTTCTTCTGGTCTCTGCCATCTTTATCTCACCCCAGCGCTTCCTACCAGCACTCCTCGTGTACTGCAGCGTTGCGTGTGTGACGTCACTAGGACGCACCGGCCGACGCGATGCTGGTAGGAAGCGCTGGGGTGAGATCAAGAGGACAGAGGCAGTTTGAAAAGGTATATTCGCCGTATAAGACGCACCAACTTTCTTCCCCCAGTTTTGGGGAAGAAAAAGTGCGTCTTATACGGCGAAAAATACGGTAAGTCTTTTGGTTGTGGGAGTACTTTTTGCGCTGATTGCAAGCCTAGTGCTTAGCGCCTTTGGCACTCATAGTGTGACTGGCAATGAGCACCTTCGCCGTTTATTGCGATTGTGTATTGTGGTGTTTTTTAAAGTGTTCTATATATGTATGTGTTAATGATAATTACTAAATAAATTAAATTATAAATTAATATACCTTACCTATTTGTGATTAATATATGCAGTAAGGGATGTGCTGAAGAGCTAACAATCTGTTTTGATGTTCCTGCAGCATCAAATGTAGCACTGTTGTTGAGATGAGGTGTAAGTAAGTATGAGCAGTGTGTAGTGTAAATAGGCTGTGTGCGCGAGGAGAAACCGTTAGTGTAGTTGTGTCTTTCGGCATTGTGTAAGTTAGTGTTGTAAAATGTTGTCGAATGTGTATGTGGTATGCAGGTGTGGATGATTTAGCGTCCTTGGTAATATTGTATGCTTTAGGGGTCGTGTAGCCTCGTTTTTGTTTTTTTTCCGCTGCCATTTTTATTTTTGGGCTTAGGGGATTTTCGAGTGTGTAAACTGTGAAAATGTGAGTTAAATTAACGTGCAAAATGACTTGCAGACGTCCTGGGTGCCCCCCCTGTCTGTGCGTGATGTTTGTATTTAGCGTTTTTTTTTCATGTTTTTCAGTGTGTGCAGTTCGGCCGTTAAGTTTATATTGTTTGCGGTTT
Source organism: Discoglossus pictus (assembly GCA_027410445.1). NCBI lineage: Eukaryota > Metazoa > Chordata > Amphibia > Anura > Alytidae > Discoglossus > Discoglossus pictus. The sequence continues at coordinate 143,768 of JAPZIH010000750.1, forward strand.
GTATTTTGTGAATTTTTTTCAAAGTGCTACGGGTCTAGCAGTGTGAATTGTGTACTTGAGCGTTGTTTTCATCTGTAGTGTTGCGGGGTCATGAGGGATGAGCGCCTATGGAGATCCTTGCCTGGCAGCCCACCTGCTGACAACTATATATGTGAGACACACACACACAAAAATAGCACATTGTGTTCACATCTAAAATGTCTAAAGCAATTTAAAAAACCTGCTTCCAGCTCAGAATTCGAGAAAAACAGTTAATACACTGCATTCTGGAAAGCTGAGCTGGGACATGCAAATGTGCCCACAAATGTCTCGCTCTTCCATCCTTAGCCATTTTTCAAACATGGCTTCCCATTACACAGTTTTAATACAAAGCCAAGGCTGGATTTTATACAAGCTGAGAATCCTATCCATGTACAGCCGTTTCAAGCTTACTGGCTATCAGGCTATCAGCATGGAGTGGGATCTCAGCTTGTGTTGTGGATCTTATGAGTAGGTAGTACACCACAACAATCATTTAATACATGCTGGGCAAAAGAGCAATAGAAGCCCTATATGTAATGTTTTTAAAGGTAGTATTTCATTAGGAAAGAAGCCTTTTGTGAAGGTTGCATTTGTGCCAGGGGAATTTACATTTCTGCAGAAGAAGTGCTTGCAGTTATACTTGCTGTTAGCTGCTTCTGAGCATGAGTTGATGAAGGGGGTAAGTGACAAATTCCAATATTGCTCCAATAATTAATTTTTGTTTTAAATCTCTTCTTAAAATATTTAGATGTTCTCAAAAAAAAATAAAAGGATTTATACACATGGCTTACACCGCTGATAGTATTGTTAATTAGTTAAATCTTCTAAACATTTTTTCATTTTCTAAATGTTAGTGCCCTTATAAAAAAAGTGAAGTAGCAGGGATCTGTCATTTCTAGGGTTTTTAATACAAACATCTTCCAAGTATGTATCAGGTACTTACTCTGCTGGCTATATGGCGTGCCTCCGTAGAAACACACCACTTTTAGTTTTTTTGTAATGCTGCGGATTTCATTCATAATCTGGATAGCCAACTCTCTGGTGGGAGTGAGAATTAGTACCTGGGGAAAAAAATATGTATCAAATAAATATTTAACATTCAACATGCCTTTAAAACAACTGTCACAACATATACCGTATATACTCAAGTATAAGCCGACCCGAGTATAAGCAGAGGCACCTATTTTACCACAAAATACTCTGAAAACTTAGTGACTTGAGTATAAGCCGAGGGTGGGAAATGAGCTACCCAGTGTCTCTCTTGTGCCCCTTTCTTGTGTCCCCCCCTCCCCTGTGTGTCTCTCCCCCCCCACCTCATCACTTCCCCCTCTCCAATTACCCCCCCATCTCCCTTTTTCCTCTGTTACCTTCCATCAGCTGCTCCTTTGCGTGTCCTCTGGCTGTGTCGGGACCCGGCATATGCTAGTGATGTGACATCACATGCATGTCACATCATTAGCATATGCCGGGTCCGGACACAGCCGGAAGACGCGCAGGGGAGTAGCTGATGGAAGGTAAGAGAGGGGAAAGGGAGAGGGGGGCAATTGGAGAGGGGGGAAGTGAGGAGGAGGTGGATGATGATGATTATGATAAGGGAGTGGGGTGACTCGAGTATAAGCAGAGGGGGGCTTTTTAAGCCTTAAAAAAAGGGCTGGAAAACTCTGCTTATACTTGAGTATATACGGTACTCTGCCTAAGCAGCATGAAGAGCAGACTTATGTTTTAGTTCTATGTATATGTAGTTATCCATACTACAGGAAATTAAGCCAAACTGTTCACTGGAAGCTTTGAGCATGAGGTTAAAAGCTCAAATATTTTGTCCGTATCATGAGACGACAGGATTCCTTAGAGAAGACTCTGATGTTGGGCACATGAAGAAAGGGACAGCAGAGGAGGAGATGAATAGATGAGGCAATTGGAGCAAACAACATGAGCTTGAAGGAGCTCAGAAGGGCAGTGGCTAACATATGTACCTGTCGTGCTGCACTCCATATGGTCACAGAGAGTCTGACATGACTGAACAGTTATAGACGAGACGAGTGAACTGATCATTGCTTGTGAACACACACACTTACCCTTGGAGCTCTTCCTCTGGCCAGAGGCTGTTCATCCTCCTTCAGTTTTTCAATCAGAGGAAGTGCAAAAGATAATGTCTTCCCAGTGCCTGTCCGGGATTGAACCACCAGGTCTTTACCACTGTTTACAGTCTGGAATGTTTTTACTTGAATTGGGAATAGGTAAGTTACACCTTTAGCTGCAAATGGAAACAACAACATGTCAGGTGGGATCAAGCCGAAAAGTTTAGTGGCACAACTAGTGAATGCAAAGCCCCAGTGCAAAATCATTTGGGCCCCCTTTACAACTTCTCTGTACAATCTAGATGCCTATAGGTGTAAATTAAAAATATAAAATATATGTAGGTGGTGAGAGTGATTAGATCACCTTTCTATATTCTATAAAAAATAAATATCAGCCTCTCTCCCCTAATCCAAATTGAGACCTCTTTGTTGTGTATGCTTTGTTCTGCTCCTGCAAGCTTTTGAAGTTAGATGTACTTTATTTTATTAAGACATGCTTATAAAACTCTGTTTTAATGCCTAAAAACATACAAATAGTACCTGCTTAGATCTGCACTCTGCAGCTAGCCAATCAGGAGCAAAGTTTCAGCAACATACTGATCAGACAATCACCGATTGGCTAGTATGAGACTGTAGTATTGACTATGTACCGTCTCATACTAGCCAATCGGAGCCTATGTCTGATCAGTATGTTGCTGAAACTTTGCTCCCGATTGGCTAGCTGAAGAGGGCAGATCTAAGCAGGTACTATTTGTATCCAAGCGGAATTATCTAACCCCGCGACTCAAAAAAAAAATGGAATAATGATTTATAAATTATTTATTCATATACTTATTCATTGCTGCAATAATTGGGGTTTTTGCTGTGTTCCTTTAAAAAGGGACATGGAACACAAATCTTTTTATCATGCTTTACAAGTTTACCAAAGTTGTGTTTTGTGTGAAGAAATATTACATAAAACCTGTTTAAACATCATTAAAACAAACAGGAAATGCACAGAGCATGCTTACGTAGATATTATTCACAGGCAAGTATGACTCATATCTATATTACTGCTCATTGGTTGACAGGGGCAAGCCTCCAGATCAATTAAACATTTCAAGCAGTTTTTTGGGGTTTTCATGGGCGCATTAAAGGGACACTGAAAACATTTTGTTCTGTGTTGCATCTGAAAGAGTGTGTATGAAGATATGATAAAGATACCACTAAGAAAAATGGTTTCAGTGTCCTTTTAATGCCTCCATGTTGCTGATCATCTTTGGAAAAACACACTAAGCAGATTTCTTCCATTACAAATTATTTCAACACCCACACATGAGCCCTAAACCTCTTCAAACAAAAAAATGTGCTACTCATCTATGTCCTTTACGATTTCCAAACCCTGGTTCATCCTGTAAAACCTCCTCTAACTGCTTCACATTGATGTGCCAATAAGTGAACATTTTTGGTGACAAATATTGTTTTTGCACACTTGCTCATCTAAGCCACTGACTGTAGTATTAGTTTAGTGAACTAGTATTAGAAGCGCCTTGATTATCACCCAATGTCTTTGAGCTGAAATCAATTAAATAAAATTCTGTACAAACCAGTAATTACAATTACTGTAATCTTACCTTTCAGGTTAGTAATGGTTTCCTGGGAAAGAGCGAAATTGGAGAATGCCCCTTGTGATTTCTCCAAAGCTAGCACCTGTTAGATTAAATGAAAGAAACAGAAAAATAAGAGGTCTACTGCTGTTCTGCACTTTTATATTGTGTAGCACAAAGAAATGGAGTACCATACAATGTTATTATATATGTATTGGCCCACGCCATATAAAAAATAAGCAGGACAATATATCACTACAATAATTATCTGGGGGTATGAAAGAAATAATGCAAGAACATTCATCTAACCTAGAAAAAGATTTTTAATTTTTTGGTATTTAGATCCAGCTGACATAATCTGTGTTTTATAAAGAATTAAATTACCTATTTAAATAAAAGGGGGAAAAAGTGCATTTCTTATTTCTCTTACAAGTTGTAGGCAACTTTTTTCTTTACAGAGTTTGAAGTAACTATAAAAAACTGTTTTTGCCCATTATCAAGTTTAAAGTAAAAATAAACATAAACTTTACATATTGTATGCAATTATTAATTACTGCAGGTATCTATGTTCCCATGCCATTCTTACCTCATCTTCCTCGCTCGCTTCGGCTTGGTCAGACTCCACACTTGTGCTCTCCTGGGATGGGTCCGTTTTCAATTTTTTGGGTGCAGGTTCTTCATCGGAATCTTTTTCCTCGTTTTTCTTACTTTTTTTTTTTTGTTTTTTGCCATTCTACATAAAAAGGGGGGGGGCATTGTTTAGTTTAAATACCTTATAACAACCAGTACTAACCTATGGGGCTAATATTCAAACACTGATTTTTTACATTATACAAAATGTATCCGAAACTCTTACAATTATATATGCCCAAATAAAAAAAATACAGCACATTGTTATGTTAAAGAGATGGTGTATATTTTATTTGTTGAAACTAAAATGTTAAAATAAGACAATATGGGCTTTTTTATGTTCAACTAGATCTCCTTTAGAGAAAAAAAAAATGGAAATGCTTGACAGTTGCTGGCAGGACAGATTACAGCACTGATTACACATTCTGGGATCTCTGGTGTCTATACCATTGGACACCAGCTAACATAACCACATAAATAAATCTTAGCTATAACCCACAAATCAAGATGTTTTGCCACAGGAAACTGCTATGTCGATACTCTTTGCACCAAGACAGATTAATATTTAGATGACTTGATGGTTGGCTGCTGTTTTTATATGGACGCCAGTGTAATGGATTTCTGAAAACAGTATGAATGGGATAGAGATCGCTCTATCCAAAACTTGAAAATTATGATATCTTGTATTGTACCTCTTAGGAATATTGTGTATGTGTGTAATTCAGAGAAGGGATAATAGAAGAGATGGAAACATTTATGCTTTTGTAATAAAAACATGATAGAGAGGATACATTTAATTATCAACAGAAAAATCAAAAGGATATGGAAGTTTTCTGGATGTTACAATATACCTGTGTATCCATTTACTTTCATGTCCTTTATTTTATTAAGTAGTGCTTATAAGCTGTTTTTACTGCTTAAAATGAAAACAAACAGTCCCTGTATAGGTCTGCCCTCTGTAGCATGTGCAAAAACAGAGTCTGTATCACTGGGAGTGTTGTGTCTCATACTAACCAACCATCTCTCATTAACATTCTGCAACACATTCATGTGGTTCCTGATAGGCTACTGCACATCCAACCCTAAAGAGTGTGCCTGTATACGCTGCAGTGGGCAGACCCATACAGAAACTATCGGTTTGCTTTTAGGCATTAAAAAAAGAGCCTATAAGCACTTTTTAATAAAATAAAGTACACAAAAAAGTAAATTGACACACCGATATATATGGAAAAACTTACATATCCCTTTAAGTGCGGTTCACATGAAATTTGGGAGCTCCAGTCAGAAAAGGAAGGGTAAACCAGCTATTTTCAGTGCAAGTTATTTCTCAAAAGATCATTTTTAAAGAACAAATTGAAAAGTTATGAAAGCTGGACCATTATAGTGGTCGTACCACATAGGAGAGGGTGGTCTAAGTATGAAGAGAAGTCCGTTACCTTCTCTCCATTTACTTTGACGTCAGATGTTTCTTGCTGTGTTTGAGGTTCTTCCTTGTTCTCTTTTTGCTTCTTCTTCTTCTTTACTTTCTTTGGTGTTGGAGCTTCGATTTCTTCCTCCTCGTCATTAATTTCTTCTGCGGCTTCAGAAGGACTTGGTTTTTCCACAAGCTTATTCTTTTTCTTCAATTTGGGGGTCTTCTGTTAAAAGAAAAAAAAAATCAGATTGATGCAGAGATCCACATTGTAGTGACACATTGGATTTTAAATGACAATCTCTGGCCTAAAGTTTAAGACACAGATGCATGTTTTACAATTAACTATATTAGAGGTTCTAAAAAGTAAAAAAGATGCATTAGATACTCATATTAGAAAATGTGGACAGCAACTGTTTTCATCTGATTTTATCAACAGTCGAATACTTATCTCAGCACACAAGGAAGCGATAAATAGAAAGAACTTTGCAAGATGCTCTATTAATATGAACTCACACAGATATATCATTTAAAGGGACTCTGAACTCAATGGTACTGCTCCATCTTGTAGAGCAGCCAAAAAATCAAGTCACTGTTTTATTTGAATTTTTTTTTAATCTGTTATCTGCACCCCCTCATTTTAAATTTAGCTCTCCGGAAGGGATCATACAATACAAGCTCCCTTGAAATGTTTTCCACTGCAGTATAAATTGCATAATTTTTTATGTTAAAAAAAAAAAAGTCAAATAAGCTGACATTTTGTAGTTGCAGCACACAGAGTACATTGCCATTTTGGTGAGGCTTGTGATTTTTGGTGCTTTCAGAACCTGTCAGCTCCACCCAGCTGTTAGCTACAAGTGTTGGAGGATTAATCGTGTAATTTAAAAACATATAAAACAATTAAATAGGCATCGGTTTTAAAAATTAAACATTTGTTTCTATTTTTTTCAGTGCTTTCAAATAAAGGTCGCTTTCAAATACATTTACATGTGAAATGTTATACAATGGAATTAAAAGTAAAGTGATTTGAAAGGTTCATAGATTTTACTATATATATATATATATATATATATATATATATATATATATATATATATATATATATATATATATATTCACACTTTTATGTACTTTGATTATACAGATTTTAATTAAATAAACAAATAGTCCCTGTATGGGTCTGCCCTCTGCAGAATATGTAGACAGACACTGTAGGGCTGCATTTGCAGTGATCAGGAACCACGCATTAGCAGGATGTTGCCAATTGGTTAGTACGAGACACTGCACATCCAGTCCTACAGAGTATGTGTCTGCATAAGCTGCAGTGGGCAGACCTATAGAGGGACTTTTCTTTCCATTTTAAATTAGACCACAACTGGCAGTTGCAGTGCCTTACAAATGGCCGCTATATGGTGCTGCACATATTTTGAAGTTGATGATATTTCACACAAGTTGTAACCTTAGAAGGTTACCCTAAGCCTTAAACTAACCCTAAAGTTAACCTACACATAACTATGGTATCGGCACTGAAAATCAGCAGCGCCATCTAGCGGTTGATAAGCAGCACTGCTGCTGCCACTGCTAGAAAATTTCAAAAGGGAAAGGACCCAGTAAAAAAAAAAAAAAAAAAAAAAAAAAAAAAAAAAAAAAAAAAAAAGAGAGAGAGCTTAACAGCACTTCTTCATAAAACAAAAGTACATAAAAATAAACAGATACACAGGGATATTATATGCCTAGTAAATGCTATTATATGTTTAACAAAATCATCTGTGGGCTCAGATTTTAGACCGCACCTTGATGTCGTTGTTGTTGGTTTCTCCGTTTTCAGTGACCGGACCCAAACCAAGTTCTTCTGCGTCCCCGTTCTGCAGCTTTCTCTTTCCTTTCTTGGTTGTGAGATTGTTAGATGCAGTCTGCAAAGAGCAGATTAGGGAATCATTCAAGTTATTAGATCATGGACTCCAGATCGGTCATGTTTGGACAGACAACAATATCCATTTTTTATATAATTATGGTTCTGTACTCGATCTCTCTCCCCGGTCCATTTCTAGTCTTTAATTTCTATCCACCTTGCTTCACATTATTGTTTCTTTATTAATAATTCATATAGTTGTTCTTATTAAAAATGTACATATTTGTGCTAGACTCAATTCCTTTGTACTGATTACTCAACCTCTAGTCTATCTTTAGTCTCTCTTACCGCCATTTCTACACAACTTGCTTATTATATGTATTAATAATAATAATTTATATAATACTGATTACTACTATAACAGACAATTATTGTTCCATCTCTCCTCCTGGTCCATTCCTATATACATTATTTATTATCTTAACTATTGATTCATAATATTTGTATAAAATGTATATAATTATTGTTGTGTACTAATTACATTAGTATTGATCATTCCATCTCTCCTCCTGGTCCATTTTTAGTGTCTCATTTTCATTTCTAGGCACCTCAGTTACTTTATATTATTTTATATCAAATACAAATCTATATAATTTTTATTATTATAATACTGTATATAATGAATGTTGTGTACAAATTTCCATAGTACTGATCTTGCCATCTCTCCTCTTGGCCCATTTCTACACAACTCACTTATTTTATATTATTATTTTACAATTAATAATAATAATAATTAATATCAAATGTATTAAAATAGTGCATATGATAATTGTTCTGTAGTCATTTCATTTGTACTGATCTTTTCACCTTGTCCATTTCTAGTCTATCATTTTCATTTCTAGGTACCTCACTTATTTTATATTATAATTGAAATCATTTTTATTATAATATTGTATATAATTATTGTTCTGTACTCAGTTCCTTACTGCTGATCACTCCATCTCTCCCCCTGGTCCATTTCTACACACATCCCTTATGTTATATTATTAATAATAATGTGCATCATTATTGTTCTGTTCTCATTTCCTTAGTACTGCTCACTCCATCTCTAGTTCTGGTCCAGATCTAGTCTCTAACATCATCATTTCTAGGCAACTAGCATATTATAATTGTCATTAATAATAATAGTTATAATAGTAGACTATTATTGTTCTACAGTCATTTCCTTGGTACTGACCACTCCATCTCTCCTCCTGGTCCATTTCTACACACCTCACTTAATATTATTATTAATAATAAAGTATATCATTATTGTTCTATAGTCATTTGCTTGGTACTGACCACCCCATCTCTCCTGGACCATTTCTAGGCAACTCACTTTTTTATATTATAATAATAATATCATGTTTTATTATTATAATGTATATAATTATTGTTCTGTACCCCTTTTACATTACATACGTAAATTTATAAATGAGAGAATAGACATTAACAGCCTTATTAAATTGTGATTCGGTCAACTGAATAGGGCTCTATAAAAGCACAGAGCATATTTTTTTACAGAAGTTTTTAGTTACTGAAGACCTTGCTTTTGGATAGAAGATCACTAAAAACTTCTGCAAAAAATATGTTCTGTGCTTATATAGAGCCCTATTCAATTGACCGAATCACAATTTAATAAGGCTGATAGTCTCCAACATGGTAATTTCTAGGCAACTCGCATATTATAATTGTCATTAATATTAATAATAATTGTAATCCCTTAAATTATTATAATGTAGACTATTATTGTTCTAGTCATTTCCTTACTGCTGACCACTCCATCTCTCCTCCTGGTCCATTTCTGGTCTCCCCGTTCTCATTTCTAGGTACCCACGCTTATTAAGATTATTATTTTACATTATTACTAATAAATACTAATTACTTTTATAATTTTATCAATGTTTTGTATTATCACGTAGATGATGACTGTCGTGTTCTGATTAGTACATGTGATCAGTGCATGCGTTTCCCCCGTCGTCCCTCACTCTCTCCCCATGCTTCGTGTCCAGCCTCCATCCTAACTTCCCCCGCTCCCCCAGGTGCCCCTATCTCTCCCCCGGCCTCTCCTCACCATGTCTCCGCTCTCCATGGTGTCCAGTCTCACAGGCATCCGTGCTATATTTATCGTTCTTCACGCAGGCTGGGGATCCGCAGCTGACCACGCTACTGAGGTAGCGTAAAAGGAAGGAGCTAGCGTGCGTCACCTCCGGTGCCTCCTGTGACGGTGACGTACAATACGCGCGACAAACAGACAGACATGTGCTCTGTAACCCGTGCACTGCCGGACATGAGCTGTTCTGCGTGTTCTGTGTAATATGCAGGTCATAGTGATCTCTGATAATTCAAAATGACAGTTAACAAATGTCATTAAACGTGCATTTTCTACATTAAGCTGACATTGAAGTTTGCTATTCTGAGATGTCACTCAGCCTTTCTAATCCACCATCAAAAAAGAGTCTAATCTTTTATTGATGAAAGATCATTGTTATTAACTATTGATAAGCTCCTGCGACATGGGGGCCAATGTCTTCTGCCTAATCTTGTTTTTGGCAGGTGACTGCATAAAAGACAATGCACTAAGTGCCTCAGTTTAGCAGTAATTAATAGCAATGATCTCATTAACAAAATATATGAATCTCAATTTATGGGTGGATCAGAAAGGTTAACTCATAATTTAAAATAGCAGAATTCAATGTCATGCCTGTCCCTCCAGCTCTCCCGATGTCCCTACACTGTTTTCCCAACCAAAAGCTGTTTTCTTCATAAAGAAAAACTCTATATTTTGTATTTGATGTCTACAATTTATTCTGAGATATTTAATGTAGTTTATGCTAATGTGTCCCTTCTGGATTGCTACCTTGTCGTGGAGAAGGGGCTTGTGTACTTCATTGAAGCTGTGAGCTAAACTATGTAGGGTCACCCAAGATGGTCAGGTCATAGCAGAGAGGTCAAACAAATCGCCGTCCACTGGAGAAGGAACTGGCACCCACTACAGTATATTTGTCATGAAAATCTTAAAGTATAAGCACATCCAGACACAAGATGTTTTGGATCTATCCCTTCTGTATGCCCAAGAAATCACCTGCACTGACAGCTACAGTGCCAGCAAGTAGCTGCTAGATGGCGCAGTCGAGTTTCAGGCAAGGCCTATAATTCCCCCCCCCCCCCCCCCCCCGACTTGGCGCAACTCGGCGGCGCTGAATCAACAGCGAGGTTATCTCTAGGTTCAATATTGCGGTATTCCGAAAATCGGCAGCGCCATCTAGCGGCTGGGAAGAGGGAAAGGTATGTATGTATGTGTCACGGAGAGTCAGACACGGCTGAACAAATGAACAACAAATAGCTAATGTGCATATCTCAGGAATGCTTTACCTTAGAAAAAAATGTCTAGTACAACGCATTTAAATTCTTTCATGCTGTTTAAGAATGAAAAAAAAATATATATTTTGGGATGGATTCTTTTCTTCCAGTCCTAAACATGTCCCACTTCTCTTCTCCGATACCTCTCCATCTCTTAGAGTGCATGGGTGCCTATATAGTAATTCAGATGTGCTTTATTGGACAGTATACACATATTAATTGTATACATATCTCTAACACTCTATAACCAGCTCATAGGGGCGGGTGGTAGAATTAACAGCTCTCATTCCAGTCTTATTGACACCAGCCGTCGAGGACTTTGCACGGCTTTTGTCATGAAGTTGCGTGGACCAGCAGTTATATATGTAACACAGACAGTAGAAGAAACAAGCGGCCACCGACCGTAAATGAACTTACAAGAGCCAAATATAGCTTGTTCCTGACATTTTTTGACTGTTGCATTGAGCCATTTTAAACAGTTCACAGCATTTCTTTGTTTTAGCTTCATATGAATACAAAGTTTAATGTATCTCCAAAAAGAGCTTCCTTCTACACTATTAGAGATGATGCTGACTCCTAAGTGTTAGATATTTTTGTCCACCCCATTTCTCTCTCACTCTATAAAAATATTAAATATATACAACATATTCCATAGCTTTATACAGGATTTGAGTACAAGGCAAAATACTATATTAACACAATTGAGGATATAAGTAAAAAGATTCCACCTTAAAGAAAGAAAAGGGTTCTTGGCAGTAAGAGTGGTTAAACTGTTGAATTCTCTACCAAAGGAGGTGGTGATGGATTCGGTAGATAGATTTAAAAAGGTATTGGATATATATTTTTTAAATAAAAAGGGCGTTCAGTGTTATCCTGGTTAATTAGAGAGGGAGTACTGAATCCGAGCACCAGTATCTGGGGTCAGGAAGGATTTTTTTTCCCCCCACTTTTGAAAAAATTGGCAAAGTTTCACTTTTTTTCTGTTTGCCTTCCTCTGGATCAATTAACATTTAATCTGCTTATTGCAGATCAGAGAGATCTAAAAAGCTAGAACTTGATGGACTTAAAGTAGTTTTTTAACCTCAATTACTATTTAACTATGTAACAATGCAAAATAAAGGGAGGGCCCTATCTTTGAGCTGAGAATCCAATAGTGCTTATTCCCAGAGCACCAACACAATATTGAAAACTTGCAAACTTTCAATCTTAAAATGTTCACCCCTATATATATATATAAATTGGGGTGGATATTTTTTTTCTGCGCAGGAGCTTCTAAAATATAATTTTAGGTCATTTAATTATAAAAATTATTGTCCTATTCTGTGTGTATATTTTATTTAAGTATGTATATCTATATGTGTGCAGCACAGGTGTGGAAACTTCTTGGGAACCAAGGTCCCTAAATATTTTTCCAGAGTGTGATGCATCTCTATGAAGTGCTTCCTTCAAGGCTCCTAGAAAAAAGCCTGCCTGGCTCCTATAAAATCTTCCTGGCTCCTAAGTTTCAGATATTTTTTTCACTTCTGTAACAGCTGATTTCTTTCTCTACCTTTTAATACTGTTGTCTTTGTCTCCATATTTAATGTTCTCTCTCATTTGACCTTATCTGCCTGGTCAGAGGAAAGGGGAAATGATGGATGGGATACAGCGTGAATGGGATGAACAAATAATAGGTATGATACAGGGCCGGATTTACAGATCTGGCACCTGCAAGCACAAAATTCTTAACCACCCACAGATGCACCCTCTGTAATAGATCAGGTTGCTTATTCATATGGGGCAGAAATAAACATATGTGTGAGACTGTTCATGCATGTATGGACTAAATGTATCCAGAATGTGTTCTATATTATATATATATACTAGTAAATTGCCTGTCAATTTACTAAATAATTTTTTTACAGAAGTTTTTAGTTAGTGAACTTCTATCCAAAAGCAAGGTCTTCAGTAACTAAAAACTTATGTAAAAAAATATGCTCTGTGCTTATATAGAGCCCTATTCCATTGGCCAAATCGCAATTGAATGAGGCCCTGCAACAAGATGGGGCTACACTACCTTTACCAAAAAATTGCTTAACGCCGGAAAAAATCCAAAAGAGGTCCTGATGGAATACATCCAAGGGTACTGAGAGAACTGGGTTCTGTAATAGCCAAACCATTATATCTAATTTTTCAAGATTCACTCAACACAGGGTCTCTACCAGATGACTGGAGAAAAGCAGATGTGATACTTATATTTAAGAAGGGAGCAAGAGCAAATCCGGGGAATTATAGACCAGTGAGCCTCACTTCTGTAGTGGGGAAGCTTTTAGAAGGATTAATAAGGGATAATATACAAGAATATGTCTATTTGAACATGATTATAAGTAGGAGTCAACATGGATTTATGAGGGATAGGTCATGTCAAACAAATCTAATTAGTTTCTATGAGGAGGTTAGTAGGAACCTGGATCAAGGCAACTCAGTGGATGAAGTCTTTTTGGATTTTGCAAAGGCTTTTGATACAGTGCCATATGGGAGACTATAGTGCAAACTAAGAGATACAGGACTTGCAGTAAATATCTGCTCATGGATTGACAGCTGGCTAAAAGACAGGAAGCAAAGGGTTTTTGTAAATGGAACATACTCAGATTGGACTAATGTGGTAAGTGGGGTTCCTCAGGGTTCAGTATTAGGTCCTCTCCTTTTTAACATATTTATTAATGACTTAGAGGTAGGATTGGAGTGTGGGGTCTCCATTTTCGCTGATGACATGAAGTTGTGCAAGGTAATTAAATCAGATAATGATGTGCTTTCCCTCCAAAGGGATTTACATAAAATTGAGGAATGGGCGTCTAAATGGCAGATGAGATTTAATACGAATAAATGTAAAGTTATGCATCTGGGAAGGAAAACTAGCCATGCAATTTATAATCTTAATGGAGCAAATCTAGGTGTATCAGATATTGAAAGGGATTTGGGAGTGCTTGTGGACAACCACCCAGGTAACAGTGCTCAAAGCCAAGCAGCAGCTGCAAATGCTAATAAAATATTAGCATGTATTAAGAAGGGTATAGAAGCCAGGGAAGCAAATATAATTCTGCCACTATACAAATCTCTAGTAAGCCCTCATTTGGAATATGGAGTACCATTTTAGGCACCACTTCATAAAAAGGACATTTTAGAGCTGGAAAAGGTACAGAGGAGGGCAACAAAACTAATAAGGGGAATGGAGGGGCTAAGTTATGAAGAAAGACTAACCAAATTAAACGTATTTTCTCTAGAAAAAAGGCGTCAAAGAGGGGATATGATTACCTTATATAAATACATCCAGGGTCAGTATAAAGATTTGTCAAGGGAGCTTTTTGTGCCAAGAGGTTTTCAACTGACGAGGACATCCCTTGAGGTGAGAAGTAAAAAGATTCCACCTTAAAGAAAGAAAAGGGTTCTTCACAGTAAGGGTGGTTAATCTGTGGAATTCTCTACCAGAGGAGGTGGTGACAGCGGCTTCGATAGATAGCTTCAAAAGGGGACTGGATTTATTTCTAATTAAAAAGGGAATTCAGGGTTATCATGGATAATTAGAGAGGCAGTATTGATCCAGGGAGAAGTCCGGTCGCCGGTGTCTGGGATCAGGAGGAAAACTTATGGGTTCCCGAAATCAAGCGAGTTCACAATCTCACCTTTGTAACCAGGTATCTCACTAGTCAAGACTTCACTCTTGTTGACGATCACTGCACTTTATTTAATTTTCAAAGACTAGTCGCACATGAAAATGGCGTGAAGGTTAAATGATGAGGAGGGGTTTATAAAGGGGATGTGGGATAGGGCTCCTCCTACAATTCCAGTTAATTAACTTTCTGGGGACATAATGGAGTATGTATATATAAAGTGAACCATTCTTCCTTTTTATCTCTCCTCACCTTTCCTACCTCCTCTCTCTCTCTCACACTCCACTCTTCCTCCCTTCGTAATCTGTCACCTTTCCTCCTTCCTTTCCCCTCTCTCTCACTCTCTCCTTCCTCTCTCTCTCCCTTCTTTTGTTCTCTCCCCTTCTCTCTCTTCCCCCTTCTCTCACTCTCTCGCCCTTCTCTCACCCTTCTTTCACCTCTCCCTCTTCTATCACCATCTCCACCTTCTCTCTCCCCCTTCTCTCGAGGAGATACCAAGGAACCTGGGGGAATGGGGGTCGCCACCCTTTAAGAACTGCCGCTGCCCCCCTCTTGCTACATCGCTGATCCAGGGTCAATAAAAGGCTTTGTCAAGTGAGCTTTTTGTGCCAAGAGATTTTCATCTGACAAGAGGACATCCTTTGAGGTTAGAAATAAAAAAAATTCACCTTCAAGAAATAAAAGGGTTTTTCGCAGTAAGGGTGCTTAAACTGTGGGATTCTCTAATAAAAGAGGTGGGGACAGTGGATTTAATAGATAACTTTAAAAAAAAATTGGATATATTTTTTAATAAAAAGGGCATTCAATGTTATCATGGATAACTAGAGAATAATCTGGTTGCCAGTTGCCAGTATCTGGGGTCTGGAAGGAATTTCATTTTTCCCACTTTTGAGGCAATGTTTCAATTGTTTTTTTTTTATTGCTTTCCTCTGGATCAATAAACAATTGCTTAACAATTAAGAAGTATTACCCACTGTTGGTCCCATAGGCCCATGTACTGTTTTAGGTACAGCAGAACAGCTGTTTAAAATGGCTTGGGTGGTTAGTGCGGCTTTGCAAGGGGGCACAAATAACTATTTGCAAAACCCAGGCCAAGTGGAAAGTTTGGATAGCTGTGCTCACTGGCCCTTGGGAAAGATTATAATGGACTGTAAACCAGTGATGGAGCTAGCCAAAGGCCAGAGGTCAGGAAAAGTGATGAACTTTGAGGCACTGACACACAGAGACCAGGTTATTAAGCCAAATCAGGACCACACTCCATATTGTGTGCCCAAGTAAGGAAAACTGGAATGTGTGCAAGAAAGTAATGGCAAAAGTCAGCCCTGTGCGCCATGAATCAGAGCCCGAGCAGAAGGAGGTCTGGGGGAATTGTTTTCCACCTTTGCCCCAATGGAGTTGGGTGACTTTACTGTTTCCGCAGGGCAGATTGGGTTACTGCTTGAGATTGGGGGGCTAGTACAGTCAATTAACCCTTCAGATTACCTGCTAGCCTAGATGAATCATTCTGCTTGGAATACAAAGAGGGGTCCACTGGGATGCTAAATCCAGCATCTCACACTGCTTGTTCTCCCGGTGGCTGCAGTAAAATGGGGAACCACAGAATGCTTCTCCTGGGACTGTATCTCTAAACTACATAATGCCGGCATTCATCTGATTGAAGATGGATGCCGGGATTCTGAATTTAAAAAGGAGGACCAGATGTCATTAATGATTTTAGGGCCATTTTGGGACCCCACAAGTAACCCTGCTATCTGGGACTCTTACACATCTCATTGATAACATCAAGGCTATCAAAATGGACATTCAATGTTATACTGTAATAGCAGTGAGGGGGTGGCAATAGAGTTGTGATGTCCCCATTGCATTATAAGATATGATATATTGTCATTCTATATTATCAATATTTCACTAATACAATATAAAGAGAACAACCACTACAATACATAATCCAATATTCCCCATACAGCAAAAAAAATAATTTCACAGAAATTATCCTAATATAGAAACATAGAATTGATGGGAGAATAGAAACACAAAGGCCCATCATGTCTGTTCATTCTATCTACCTAAACATTTGACTTGATTAGGAAAGGACCAGCAAATTCCAAAAGAATATTAGTAGGAGTATGCTATAAACCCCCACATATAGCTGAATGTGAGGAAATACAATTATTGTTACAGATTGGAAAAGCAGCTAAGCATGGACAAGTTCTAATAATGGGAGATTTTAATTACCCTGAAATAAACTGTATGAATGAGACCAGCAGTTCAGCTAAGGGGAGTGGATTCTTTAGTACACTCAGGGATCATTATCTGGCCCAGGTTATACAAAAGCCTACTAGAAATGAAGGTATCTTAGATTTACTCATCACAAATAATATTGATATAGGCCCTCATTCAATTGCAGTTTGCCCAACTGAATAGGGGTCTAAATAAGCACATAACATATTTTTTTAAAGAAGTTTTTAGTTAGTAAACATCTATCCAAAAGCAAGGTTTACACTAACTAAAAACTTCTTTAAAAAAATATGTTATGTGCTTATTTAGAGCCCTATTCAATTGGCCAAATCGCAATTGAATGAGGGCCATAGTATCAAATGTTGAAATAGGGCAACCTTTGGGAAACAGTGATCACAACACAGTCTCATTTGAGATTGAATTAAAAAAACAACATTTTAAGGGGCCAACAAAAACTCTTAATTTTAAAAGGGCAGATTTTAACGGTCTAAGGGCAGCAATACAAAGTATAGACTGGGACAGAGAACTGGCAGGTAAAAACACTGAACATAAATGGACAACATTTAAATCCTTACTAAATATACATACACATCTGCATATACCGTGTGGGAATAAAAGTAAAAGGAGTAAATCACAACCCATGTGGCTTAACAATGATTTAAAGCTGCAAAGGCAAATAAAATATTAGCATGTATTAAGAAGGGTATAGAAGCCAGGGAAGCAAATATAATTCTGCCACTATACAAATCTCTAGTACGCCCTCATTTGGAATATGGAGTACAATTTTGGGCACCACTTCATAAAAAGGACATTTTATAGCTGGAAAAGGTACAGAGAAGGGCAACAAAACTAATAAGGGGAATGGAGGGGCTAAGTTATGAAGAAAGACTAACCAAATTAAACTTATTTTCTCTAGAAAAAAGGCGTCTAAGAGGAGATATGATTACCTTATATAAATACATCCAGGGTCAGTATAAAGATTTGTCAGGGGAGCTTTTTGTGCCAAGAGGTTTTCAACTGACAAGAGGACATCCTTTGAGGTTAGAAGTAAAAAGATTCCACCTTAAAGAAAGAAAAGGGTTCTTCACAGTAAGGGTTGTTAATCTGTGGAATTCTCTACCAGAGGAGGTGGTGACAGCGGATTCAATAGATAACTTTAAAAGGGGACTAGATTTATTTCTAATTAAAAAGGGAATTCAGGGTTATCATGGATAATTAGAGAGACAGTATTGATCCAAAATTTTACATTTCCCTTTGAGACAATTGGCTAAGTCTCGCTTGTGTTTTTTTTTTCTATTTGCCTTCCTCTGGACTAATTAATAATTAAAAAAAAAAAAAACATTAAATAATTGATTAATAATTAATTAACAACAATGAATTAATGGTTAATCCGCATATTGCAGATCAGAGGAGATCTTAAAAGCTTGAACTTGATGGACTGAAAGTCTTTTTCCAACCTTAAATACTTTGGGCCTCATTCTATTATCGGCCGTAAATCGGCCGTAAGGCTGCGATTCCTTGCGGGGGTTCAGTTAACTCGCGATTCTATTATACGGCCCCGCAAGGATCTCCCCTTACGGCCGGCCGCATATCTTGGAACCGGCCGTAATCTCAGAAATATAAAAACTCAAAAATAAATTCAAGCCTGCACTGTACAGCTCTGTAAATGCTAGGGATCATATTGGGGGACATGAGGATTAAAAGGAACCCACTCTCAAGCTTGCACATCTGCCCAAACCCGAGTTCAAATTAACTGTTTATTTTCCGGCTGCGGCGTGGGTGTGTCTGAGGTGCTCCAAGCACTCTGGACTTTTTACATGGATATTTTACGGATATTAAAAATAAAATATTTTACGGATTTAAGTACAGGATAATTATGTGCTATTTTTTCTAACACCTAAAATCCCTTTATAGTCTTCTCAAAGTGCAGGATGGCTTTATTTGAGCTATTTTATGTGCTTAATTGGTGCTAGCGAGACCTCTTTCCTGCAAGTAAGCTGCGGCTCGTTTTTAGCCTTGCAGAGAGGTTTCCCGGAGCAATTGAATTGCAAATCTCTTGCGGCCGTTTTAGATCAAAGGCTTTCCTCCGGCGCGAGCGGCCGCAAGAGATAGCACGGCACCGGCCGCAAGCCTGCCGGAATCCCCGGCCGTAAGGGAATAGAATAGCAGAATAGCTTGCGGCCGGTCCTTGCGGCCCCGCAACGGCTGCGGCCGATAATAGAATGAGGCCCTATGTAACTATGTAACTAACATTTAATTCCTTTCTAAATATACATACTTATCACCATATATTAAGTGGGAATAAAAGTAAAAAAAGTAAATCACATCCAATGTGGCTTAACAATGATTTAAAGATCAAGATACGGAGTAAAAAAAAGGCATTTAAATTATACAAACAAGAGGGGACAGAGACTGCTTTACGGGAGTACAAGGAAATGGGAAAAGGGATGAATTATTTACCCATGGGGGAGGAGAAGGGGGGAGGGTTACAATAGAAAGTAGGGAGATATTAATAGGGGCCTCAAATACAGTGGCAGGCACTTCACATCAGCAGAGCCATAGCAACATAAAGTGTATGATTGCAAACGCAAGAAGTTTGCCTGGGAAAATGGATGAGCTAGAAATATTAGCAGTACAAGAAAAATGGGGCTTAATAGGCATTACGGAAACATGGTGGGATGAATCTCATGACTGGACTGTTAATCTGGATGGTTATAACCTATTTAGGAAAGATAGGGGCAATGGTAAAAGAGGAGGAGGGATCTGTCTTTATGTTAAGCCTGAATTTAAGCCTATAGTTAGAGAAGATATTTATGCTGGCACTAACGGCATCATTGAATCCTTGTGGGTTGAGCTAAATAGTGGAGGAGCTAATTCTAAATGCATATTGGTGGGAGTATGCTATAAACCCCCAAATATAGCTGAAAGTGAGGAAATACAATTATTGTTACAGATTGGAAATGCAGCTAAGCATGGGCAAGTTCTAATAATGGGAGACTTTAATTACCCTGATATAAACTGGATAAACGAGACCAGCAGCTCAGCTAAGGGGAGCAGGTTCTTGAGTACACTCAGGGATCATTATCTAGCCCAGGTAATACAAGAACCTACTAGAAATGGGGCCATCTTGGATTTAGTCATCACAAGTAATATTGATATAATATCAAATGTAAAAATAGGGGAACCCTTGGGGAACAGTGATCACAACACAGTCTCATTTGAGATTGAATACAAAAAACAGAGTTGTAAGGGGCCAACAAAAACTCTAAATTTTAAAAGGGCTAACTTTAATGGGCTACGGGCAGCAATACAACATATAGACTGGGACAAAGAACTTACAGGGAAGAATACTGAAAATAAATGGACAACATTCAAATCCTTACTAAATAAACATACTCATCAGCATGTACCATGTGGAAATAAAATAAATAGGAGTAAATCACATCCCATGTGGCTTAACAATGACTTAAAGATCATGATGAGGAAAAAGAAGTATGCATTTAAATTATACAAGAAGGAGGGAACAGAGGCATCTTTATGTGACTATAAGGAAATCAACAAGGCTTGCAAAAGGGCTATTAGACTGGCTAAAATAGAAAATGAGAAGTCAGTTGCAATGGAAAGTAAGACTAACCCTAAAATATTTTATAAATATATTAATGGGAAGAAGGCCAGGAAGGAATCGATAGGACCATTACAATGTGACACAGGCCATCTGATAATTAGTGACCAGGAAAAGGCAGATGAGCTAAATAGGTTCTTTTCTTCGGTTTACACAAGGGAGGTACCAGTGGTTGGGACACTGCAACATAATGGGGCTACACTACCTTCACTAAATAATTGGTTAACGCAGGAAGAAATACAAAAGAGGTTGGAGAAAATAAATGTTAATAAAGCCCCAGGTCCTGATGGAATACATCCAAGGGTACTGAGGGAGCTGGGTTCTGTAATAGCCAAACCATTATATCTAATCTTTAAAGACTCGCTCACTACAGGGTCTCTACCAGATGACTGGAGAAAAGCAGAGGTGATACCTATATTTAAGAAGGGATCTAGAGCAAATCCGGGGAATTATAGACCAGTGAGCCTCACTTCTGTAGTTGGGAAGCTTTTAGAAGGGTTAATAAGGGACAGAATACAAGAATATGTCTATTTGAACAGGATCATAGGTAGCAGTCAACATGGATTTATGAAGGAAAGGTCGTGTCAGACCAATCTAATTAGTTTTTATGAGGAGGTTAGTAGGAACTTGGATCAGGGCAACTCAGTGGATGTAGTCTTTTTAGATTTTTCAAAGGCATTTGATACAGTGCCACATGGAAGACTAGTGAGCAAACTAAGGGATACAGGAATTGCAGTAAATATCTGCTCATGGATCGAGAGCTGGCTAAAAGACAGGAAGCAAAGGGTTGTTGTAAATGGAACATACTCCGATTGGTCTAATGTGATAAGTGGGGTTCCTCAGGGCTCAGTATTGGGTCCTCTCCTTTTTAACATATTTATTAATGACATTGAAGTAGGACTCGAATGTAGTGTCTCCATTTTTGCTGATGACACTAAGTTGTGCAAGGTAATAAAATCAGATAATGATGTACTTTCCCTACAAAAGGATTTGCATAAATTAGAGAAATGGGCGGCTAAATGGCAGATGAGATTTAATACAAATAAATGTAAGGTTATGCATTTGGGAAGGAAAAATAGCCAAGCAATCTATAATCTTAATGGAGCAAATCTAGGGGTATCAGATATTGAAAGGGATTTGGGAGTACTAGTGGACAACCACCTAGGTAACAGCGCTCAAAGCCAAGCAGCGGCTGCAAAGGCAAATAAAATATTAGCATGTATTAGGAAGGGTATAGAAGCCAGGGAAGAAGATATAATTCTGCCACTATACAAATCTCTAGTACGCCCTCATTTGGAATATGGAGTACAATTTTGGGCACCACCTCACAAAAAAGACATCTTAGAGCTGGAAAAAGTACAGAGAAGGGCTACAAAACTAATAAGGGGAATGGAGGGGCTAAGTTATGAAGAAAGACTAGCAAAATTAAACTTATTTTCGCTAGAAAAAAGGCGTCTAAGAGGAGATATGATTACGTTATTTAAATACATCCAGGGTCCATATAAGGCTTTGTCAAGTGAGCTTTTTGTAGCAAGAGATTTTCAACTGACAAGAGGACATCCGTTGAGGTTAGAGGAAAAAAGATTTCACCTTAAACAAAGAAAAGGGTTCTTCACAGTTAGGGTGGTTAAACTGTGGAATTCTCTACCAAAGGAGGTGGTGACAGCGAATTCGATAGACAACTTCAAAAAGGGGTTAGATATATTTCTGAATAAAGAGGGCATTCAAGGCTATCCTAGATAACTAGCGAAGGAATATTGATCCAGGGAGAAATTTGATCGCCAGTTTCTGGGGTCAGGAAGGAATTTTGCTTTTTTTCCCCCTTATGAGACAATTGGCAAAGTTTCAATGGGGTTTTTTTTATGTTTGCCTTCCTCTGGATCAATTAACAATAATTAACAATTAACAATAATAATAAATAGTCCAAATTAAAAAGATCAATAGAGATCTAAAAAGGTTGAACTTGATGGACTAACTCTTTATTCATTCTCCAATACTATACTATTAATAATTATTTAATCAATAATTTAATTAATAACTAATCCGCATATTGCAGATCAGAGGAGATCTTAACAGGTTGAACTTGATGGACTGAAAGTCTTTTTTCAACCTTAATTACTATGTAACTATGTACTATGTAACTATCTATGAAATCAACAAGGCTTGCAAAAGGGCTATTAGTCTGGCCAAAATAGAAAATGAAAAAATAGTTGCAAAAGAGAGCAAGACAAACCAAAAATATTTTTTAATTATATTAATGGGAAGAAGACGAGGAAGGAAGCTATAGGAATGTTATGTGACACAGGCCGTCTGAAAATGAGTGACCAGAAAAAGGCAGATGAGCTAAATAGGTTCTTTTCTTCTGTATATACAAGGGAGGTACAAGTGGTTGGGACACTGCAACATAATGGGGCTACACTAACCTTTGCCGAATAATTGGTTAAAGCAGGAAGTAATCCAAAAGAGGTTGGAAAAAAAAAATGTTAATAAAGCCCCGGGTCCTGATGGAATACATCCAAGGGTACTGAGGGAACTGGGTTCTGTAATAGCCAAACCATTATATTTAACTAGCAGCTTGCTCGTCAAAAAATGACGGCAATAAGATTGTAAGGCAGGTAATGCTGTTTGGTTGAGACATTAATGTGAGCCTTATGCTAATGAAATAATGAATACATTAATAAATGAATATACTTTACCTATTTTGAAGTAATATATGCAGGAAGCATTGTGTTGAAGAGCTCACAATCTGTTTTGATGCTGCTGCAGCATACAATGTCGGTTTGCAGTGTTGTGGAGCTGCTGTGTAAGTGTCAGCAATGTGTGCAGTGTGTAGTGTAAATAGTGTGCGTGCGCAAGGAGAATCCGTTAGGGTAGCTGTGTACTTCAGCAGTGCGTAAATTAGTGTTGTAAAATGGCGGCCAATGTGTATGTGGTACGCGTGTGTGGATGATTTATCGTCCTTGTTAATAGTGTATCTTGGAACTCGTACGGCTTTTTCGGAAAATCCGTATGTGCTTCGTGGTGTTTTGCGTGTTTTTAGGGTCATGTAGCCTCGTTTTAATTTTTTTCGGCTGCCATTTTTTCTCTCTCTTAGGGGATTTTCGTGTTTGTAAACTCTTGAATTTGGACTTAATTTGAGGTGTAACTTCAGTTGCAGAGGTCCTGGGTGCCCCCTTGCTGTGGGGAAGCATTTTATGTATTTTTTGTGGGTATTTATTGTGTTTGTAATGTTTTCAGGTTCGCGCGGTTCGTATTTTTGCGAGGTCGTAATTGTTTTTTTTTCTAAGTTGTATTTTTTTCTGGTAAGTCTGTAAATTTTCCGTTCTATGTTCCGCGGTTCTTCTTTTTTTGTGTAAGTCCGTAGAGCCTCCACCTCCGCAAATGGTCGCAGGGATGAGCGCCTACGGCTTCGCGAGGTCCGCAGTTGCTGGCAAGGACCTCCTTCGGCGCTCCATGCCAGCGTTGCGAGGGCCACAGACTAGCTACGCACGCCCGCAGCGTTAGAAACAGTCCGGTTGCTCACAACTATATATGTGATTTTTCAAGATTCACTCAACACAGGGTCTCTACCAGATGACTGGAGAAAAGCAGATGTGATACCTATATTTAGAAAGGGAGCAAGAGCAAATCCGGGGAATTATAGACCAGTGAGCCTCACTTCTGTAGTGGGGAAGCTTTTAGAAAGGTTAATAAGGGATAATATACAAGAATTTGTCTATTTGAACAGGATTATAAGTAGGAGTCAACATGGATAGGTCATGTCAAGGAAAATCTAATTAGTTTCTATGAGGAGATTAGTAGGAACCTGGATCAAGGCAACTCAGTTGATGTAGATGTCAACTGACAAGAGGACATCTCTTGAGGTTAGAAGTAAAAAGATTCCACCTTAAAGAAAGAAAAGGGTTCTTCACAGTAAGGGTGGTTAATCTGTGGAATTCTCTACCAGAGGAGGTGCTGACAGCGGATTCGATATAATTACATAGTTACATAGGGCCTCATTCAATTGCGATTAGGCCAATTGAATAGGGCTCTAAATAAGCACATAGCATATTTTTTTAAAGAAGTTTTTAGTTAGTGAAAACCTTCCTTTTGGATAGATGCTTACTAACTAAAAACTTCTTTAAAAAATATATGTTATGTGCTTATTTAGAGCCCTATTCAATTGGCCAAATTGCAATTGAATGAGGGCCATAGTAATTAAGGTTGAAAAAAGACTTTCAGTCCATCAAGTTCAACCTGTTAAG
Organism: Discoglossus pictus; assembly: GCA_027410445.1. Lineage (NCBI taxonomy): Eukaryota > Metazoa > Chordata > Amphibia > Anura > Alytidae > Discoglossus > Discoglossus pictus. Next base: position 168,502 of record JAPZIH010000750.1, read on the forward strand.
ATCTCCTCTGATCTGCAATATGCAGATTAGTTATTAAATTATTGATTAAATAATTATTAATAGTATAGTATTGGAGGATGAATAAAGAGTTAGTCCATCAAATTTCAACCTTTTTAGATCTCTATTGATCTTTTTAATGTGGACTATTTATTATTATTGTTAATTGTTAATTGATCCAGAGGAAGGCAAACAGAAAAAAAAAAAACATTGAAACTTTGCCAATTGTCTCATAAGGGAAAAAAAAAGCAAAATTCCTTCCTGACCCCAGAAACTGGCGATCAAATTTCTCCCTGGATCAATATTCCTTGCTAGTAATCTAGGATAGCCTTGAATGCCCTCTTTATTAAAAAATATATCTAACCCCTTTTTGAAGTTGTCTATCGAATTCGCTGTCACCACCTCCTTTGGTAGAGAATTCCACAGTTTAACCACCCTAACTGTGAAGAACCCTTTTCTTTGTTTAAGGTGAAATCTTTTTTCCTCTAACCTCAAAGGATGTCCTCTTGTCAGTTTAAAATCTCTTGCTACAAAAAGTTCACTTGACAAAGCCTTATATTGACCCTGGATTTATTTATATAACGTAATCATATCCCCTTGTAGACGCCTTTTTTCTAGCGAAAATAAGTTTAATTTTGTTAGTCTTTCTTTATAACTTAGCCCCTCCATTCCCCTTATTAGTTTTGTAGCCCTTCTCTGTACTTTTTCCAGCTCTAAAATGTCTTTTTTATGAGGTGGTGGCCAAAATTGTACTCCATATTCCAAATGAGGGCGTACTAGAGATTTGTATAGTGGCAGAATTATATCTTCTTCCCTGGCTTCTATACCCTTCATAATACATGCTAATATTTTATTTGCCTTTGCAGCCGCTGCTTGGCTTTGAGCGCTGTTACCTAAGTGGTTGTCCACTAGTACTCCCAAATCCCTTTCAATATCTGATTCCCCTAGATTTGCTCCATTAAGATTATAGATTGCTTGGCTATTGTTCCTTCCCAAATGCATAACCTTTTATTTGTATTAAATCTCATCTGCCATTTAGCCGCCCATTTCTCTAATTTATGCAAATCCTTTTGTAGGGAAAGTACATCATTATCTGATTTTATTACCTTGCACAACTTAGTGTCATCAGCAAAAATAGAGACACTACATTTGAGTCCTACTTCAATGTCATTAATAAATATGTTAAAAAAGAGAGGACCTAATACTGAACCTTGAGGAACCCCACTTATCACATTAGACCAATCGGAGTATGTTCCATTTACAACAACCCTTTCCTTCCTGTCTTTTAGCCAGCTCTCGATCCATGAGCAGATATTTACTGCAATTCCTGTATCCCTTAGTTTGCTCACTAGTCTTCCATGTGGCACTGTATCAAATGCCTTTGAAAAATCTAAAAAGACTACATCCACTGAGTTGCCCTGATCCAAGTTCCTACTAACCTCCTCATAAAAACTAATTAGATTGGTCTGACACGACCTTTCCTTCATAAATCCATGTTGACTGCTACCTATGATCCTGTTCAAATAGACATATTCTTGTATTCTGTCCCTTATTAACCCTTCTAAAAGCTTCCCAACTACAGAAGTGAGGCTCACTGGTCTATAATTCCCCGGATTTGCTCTAGATCCCTTCTTAAATATAGGTATCACCTCTGCTTTTCTCCAGTCATCAGGTAGAGACCCTGTAGTGAGTGAGTCTTGAAAGATTAGATATAATGGTTTGGCTATTACAGAACCCAGCTCCCTCAGTACCCTTGGATGTATTCCATCAGGACCTGGGGCTTTATTAACATTTATTTTCTCCAACCTCTTTTGTATTTCTTCCTGCGTTAACCAATTATTTAGTAAAGGTAGTGTAGCCCCATTATGTTGCGGTGTCCCAACCACTGGTACCTCCCTTGTGTAAACCGACGAAAATAACCTATTTAGCTCATCTGCCTTTTCCTGGTCACTAATTATCAGATGGCCTGTGTCACATTGTAATAGTCCTATCGATTCCTTCCTGGCCTTCTTCCCATTAATATATTTAAAAAATATTTTAGGGTTAGTCTTACTTTCCATTGCAACTGACTTCTCATTTTCTATTTTAGCCAGTCTAATAGCCCTTTTGCAAGACTTGTTGATTTCCTTATAGTCACATAAAGCTGCCTCTGTTCCCTCCTTCTTGTATAATTTAAATGCATATTTATTTTTCCTCATCAGGATCTTTAAGTCATTGTTAAGCCACATGGGATGTGATTTACTCCTATTCATTTTATTTCCACATGGTACATGCTGATGAGTATGTTTATTTAGTAAGGATTTGAATGTTGTCCATTTATTTTCAGTATTCTTCCCTGTAAGTTCTTTGTCCCAGTCTATATGTTGTATTGCTGCCCGTAGCCCATTAAAGTTAGCCCTTTTAAAATTTAGAGTTTTTGTTGGCCCCTTACAACTCTGTTTTTTGTATTGAATCTCAAATGAGACTGTGTTGTGATCACTGTTCCCCAAGGGTTCCCCTATTTTTACATTTGATATTATATCAATATTACTTGTGATGACTAAATCCAAGATGGCCCCATTTCTAGTAGGTTCTTGTATTACCTGGGCCAGATAATGATCCCTGAGTGTACTCAAGAACCTGCTCCCCTTAGCTGAGCTGCTGGTCTCGTTTATCCAGTTTATATCAGGGTAATTAAAGTCTCCCATTATTAGAACTTGCCCATGCTTAGCTGCATTTCCAATCTGTAACAATAATTGTATTTCCTCACTTTCAGCTATATTTGGGGGTTTATAGCATACTCCCACCAATATGCGTTTAGAATTAGCTCCTCCACTATTTAGCTCAACCCACAAGGATTCAATGATGCCGTTAGTGCCAGCATAAATATCTTCTCTGACTATAGGCTTAAATTCAGGCTTAACATAAAGACAGATCCCTCCTCCTCTTTTTTACCATTTCCCCTATCTTTCCTAAATAGGTTATAACCATCCAGATTAACAGTCCATTCATGAGATTCATCCCACCATGTTTCCGTAATGCCTATTAAGCTCCATTTTTCTTGTACTGCTAATATTTCTAGCTCATCCATTTTTCCAGGCAAACTTCTTGCGTTAGCAATCATACACTTTATGTTGCTATGGCTCTGCTGTTGTGAAGGGCCTGCCACTGTATTTGAGGCCCCTATTAATACCTAGATAACTTTAAAAGGGGACTGGATTTATTTCTAATTAAAAAGGGAATTCAGGATTATCCTGGATAATTAGAGAGAGAGTATTGATGCAGGGAGAAATCCGATCGCCAGTATCTGGGGTCAGGAAGGAGTTATTTGTTTTCCCTTTGAGACGATTGTTTAAGTTTCACTTGGTTTTTTTTTCTGTTTGCCTTCCTCTGGATCAATTAATTATTAATAAAACATAAATAAATAAATAAACTTTTTGATTAATAACTAATTAACAATTAATTAACAACGAATTAATTAATAACTAATCCGCATATTGCAGATCAAAGGAGATCTTAAATGGTTGAACTTGATGGACTGAAAGTCTTTTTTCAACCTTAATTACTATGGCCCTCATAACTTGATGGACTGAAAGTCTTTTTTCAACCTTAATTACTATGGCCCTCATTCAATTGCAATGTTGCAAATTGAATAGGGGTCTAAATAAGCACATCACATATATTTTTTAAAGAAGTTTTTAGTTATTAAGCATCTATCCAAAAGCATGTTTTTCACTAACTAAAAACTTCTTTAAAAAATATATATTATGTGCTTATTTAGAGCCGTATTAAATTTGCAAAATCGCAATTGAATGAGGGCCTATGTAACTAGGTAAATGTGGTCACTGTTTTAAACTGTACATTTACAGTCTATTCTCCAATAGACTGTAAATATAGGCTTAAAGGACCACTGTAGTTCAAGAGAAAAAAAAAGAAAAAAACAGTTCTTTATAAAATATGTAATAAACTAGCAAAATTAGCAGCTGAGTATGCCATGGACATAAAATATTTTTTACAGGTAAATTACATTTTTGAAGACTCTTTATGAGTGCAAGAATCCCCTATGTGATTGTTACATCAATTCCTGAGAGCTGGGTCACGGAAGGTGTAGTTATTTGCCTTTTAGTTAATGGAGGAATGGGGAATGACAAAACCGGTAGAAGTCAGAAATATTTGTTAGATAATTGGTTTAGATTTGCATTGACACAACACTCCTTCCCCCTTACATGACATAAGCTGAAAGTTTGCATCAACAGATGGGAGAGCTGTTTTCTTGCTTAATTATGTTCTTATTCAGAGACAAGGTTTTCAATTTTACAGTGCTCCTGGAACCTTCAACCAAAAATGTCACATTTTGTTACTTATCATAAAATGATTTTTCGTGGCAAATAGTAGTACAATACATGAAATAAAATATGCATAATTATTGTTATTTTTTATTTAAATGACCAACGTAATGGTCCAGCTTTCATTACATTAAAGGCATATGAAAGGTTTCTGGATCTTACTAGGTATATATTTACTTTTATGTACTTTATTGTACACAGTCAAGTCACATTATTATGACCATTGTTATTATTAATATCCTGAATAACCACAGTGTGCAGCACGGATAGCAGCTAGAATGTGCGGTAGTGAGTCAAAAGGATGCTGGAAAGTTGGCAAGGGTATCTAAAGCCATGCAGACTTCGATGCAACCGACAGCTGCTGTAGAGTGCCTGGTAGAGGACCCATATGACGAACATGACGATCGAGGTGGTCTCACAGGTGCTTGATGGGGTTCAAGTCTTCATTGTGCTCCTCCAAACACTCTTGGACAGTTCTGCCCACATGACGTATTGCATTGTCCTGCTGGAAGAATCCATTTGCTCCAGGGATGACAGTCAACATGTATGGGTGTACTGTATCTGCAAGGATGGATAGATAACCCAGCTGGTTGAGAGTGCCTTCCAGAGGTATGAGTGGACCAGAAGAGGCCCAATTTCGGTACTGTTGTGCATGGGTGCAGTGACCAGCCGTTTGCTTCAGAGCCGCTTATGCATCAGAGATCGCTGTACTGTTGTTTTAGACACAAGTCTGGTAGTCCCCTGGTTTGTGAGTTGCTCAACTGTAGCCTGTTGGTTAGCCCTCACACACCTTTGCATCTGACGTTGATTCCTGACATCAATGACACGTGGGGCTCCGCAGTATCAGCGCCATTTATTTGCAATGGTGCCATTTGTACAGTCACGGTACACAAACTGTGCTGTTTCACTAATAATGCCACCCTTGGCCCTAAAGCCAATGTTAATCCCCTTTTCAAAGTCAAATAAATTGCACGTTTTACGTTTAGGCACAGTGATTGTTGATATGTTTGCAGAATGCCTACATGTCACCTTATTATATACCTGCCAAGCCAGCTCACAACACATGCCTTATTTTGTTGGTTATGCGCTGCTGACATCAAAAGTAGTGTCATAATAATGTGGCTTGACCCTGTATTAAGAAGTACTCTGCTTTTACTGCCTAAAATTAAACAAATAGTCCCCCGTAAGGGTCTACCCTCTGCAGTATATTCAGACACAGACAGTGTAGGGCTGGATGTGCAGTGAAGTGTACTGGTCTAATTATTAGTTCCTTTATTTGTAGCCTGATACAGGGTAAGTTCAAGTCAAAACAATATACAGTAAATACAATGAAGAAAAAAAAAAGAATATAGGGCCCTGTCTTTGAGCTTAAAATCGAGTGTACACAGAGCTTTCACTAAAGCACATAAGACTGAAAACTCACAGACTTACAATCTAAAGGGTATGGGAGAGGTATAGAAGAATTATGGATGTGATGTGTATATTAGGGCTGGAGGTTATATGCTTCTTTAAACAGATGAGTTTTTAGTGAGTGTTTGAAGCATTTGAGGCAGGAGGATAGTCTAGTGGAACGAGGCAAGAAGTTCCAAAGAATTGGGGCAGCACAAGAAAAGTCCTGATGACTGGAGTGAGAGGAGGTTATAAGAGAGGATGAAAGAAGAAGGTCGTTAGCAGATCGGAGAGGGCGGTTGGGAATCTATTTAGGCATGAGAGCAGAGATATAAGAGGGTGCATTATTGTTGAGGGCATTATAGGTTAGGGTCATGATTTTATTCTGGAGGCTATGGGAAGCCAGGGGAGTGACTGACAAAGAAGTGCTACAGATACAGGACGTTGAGTTTGGTGGATAAGTCTAGCGTATGCGTTCATTATGGATTGGAATGGAGATATTTGGGTGATGGGGAGGCAAGCAAGGGAAGAGTTGCAGTAGTCAAGATGGGATATGATGAGAGAGTGGATTATGATTTTAGTTGTGCCTTGTGTAAGATAGTGACGTATCTTGGTGATGTTTTTTAGGTGAAAAAGACAGGATTTTGTTAAGGATTGTATGCAAGGAGTGACAGAGAGGGAAGGGTCCAACAGAATCCCAAGTCAGCAGGCCTGGGAGGTGGGAGTGATGATGTCATTGTCAACAGTGAGCGATATACGTGGAGTGGAAGTTGTGGTAAAGGGTGGGAAGATTAGGAGCTCAGTCTATGACATAGTTACATAGTTACATAGTAATTAAGGTTGAAAAAAGACTTTCAGTCCATCAAATTCAACCTTTTAAGATCTCCTCTGATCTGCAATATGCGGTTTAGTTATTAATTCATTAATTGTTACTTAATTAGTAATCAATTATTTAATTATTTATTTGTAATCATTTTTTTTTTTAATTATTAACTAATGCAGAGGAAGGCAAACAGAAAAAAAAAAACAAGCCAATCGTCTCAAAGGGAAAAAAATGAATTCCTTCCTGACCCCACAGACTGGCAATTGGACTTCTCCCTGGATCAATACTCTCTCTCTAATTATCCAGGATAACCCTGAACTCCCTTTTTAATTAGAAATAAATGCAGTCCGCTTTTAAAGTTATCCATCGAATCCACTGTCACCACCTCCTCTGGTAGAGAATTCCACAGATTAACCACCCTTACTGTGAAGAACCCTTTTCTTTCTTTGAGGTGGAATCTTTTTACTTCTAACCTCAAGGGATGTCCTCTTGTCAGTTGAAAACCTCTTGGCCCAAAAAGCTCCCCTGACAAATCTTTATACTGACCCTGGATGTATTTATATAAGGTAATCATATCTCCTCTTAGACGCCTTTTTTCTAGAGAAAATAAGCTTAATTTGGTTAGTCTTTCTTCATAACTTAGCCCCTCCATTCCCCTTATTAGTTTTGTTGCCCTTCTCTGTACCTTTTCCAGCTCTAAAATGTTCTTTTTTGAAGTGGTGCCCAAAATTGTACACCATATTCCAAATGAGGGCGTACTAAAGATTTGCAATCACTCCCAAATCCCTTTCAAAATCTGATTCACCTAAATTTGCTCCATTAAGATTATAAATTGCATGGCTATTTTTCCTTCCCAGATGCATAACCTTACATTTATTCGTATTAAATCTCATCTGCCATTTAGATGCCCATTCCTCAATTTTATGTAAATCTCCTTGGAGGGAAAGCACATCATTGTCTGATTTAATTACCTTGCACAACTTTGTGTCATCAGCGAAAATGGAGACCCCACACTCCAATCCTACCTCTAAGACATTAATAAATATGTTAAAAAGGAGAGGACCTAATACTGAAGCCTGAGGAACGCCACTTACCACATTAGTCCAATCGGAGTATGTTCCATTTACAACAACCCTTTGCTTCCTGTCTTTTAGCCAGCTCTCAATCCATGAGCAGATATTTACTGCAATTCCTGTATCCCTTAGTTTGCCCAATAGTCTCCCATGTGGCACTGTATCAAAAGCCTTTGCAAAATCCAAAAAGACTACATCCACTGAGTTGCCTTGATCCAGGTTCCTACTAACCTCCTCATAGAAACTAATATGATTTGTTTGACATGACCTATCCCTCATTAATCCATGTTGACTCCTACTTATAGTCCTGTTCAAATAGACATATTCTTGCATATTATCACTTATTAACCCTTTTAAAAGCTTTCCCACTACAGAAGTGAGGCTCACTGGTCTATAATTCCCCGGATTTGCTCTTGCTCTCTTTTTAAATATAGGTATCACATCTGCTTTTCTTCAGTCATCTGGTAGAGACCCTGTGTTGAGTGAATCTTGAAAAATTTAATATAATGGTTGGATGTATTCCATCAGGACCCGGGGCTTTTTTAACATTTATTTTTTCCAACCTCTTTTGGATTACTTCCTGCGTTAACCAATTATTTGGCAAAAGTAGTGTAGCCCCATTATGTTGCAGTGTCCCAACCACTGGTACCTCCCTTGTGTATACCGAAGAAAAAAACCTATTTAGCTCATTAATATACTTAAAAAATATTTTAGGGTTAGTCGTACTCTCTTTTGCAATTCATTTTTTCATTTTCTATTTTAGCCAGTCTAATAGCCCTTTTGCAAGCTTGTTGATTTCCTTGTACTTTCGTAAAGCAGTCTCTGTCCCCTCTTGTTTGTATAATTTAAATGCATGTTTTTTTACTCTGTATCTTGATCTTTAAATCATTGTTAAGCCACATTGGATGTGATTTACTCCTTTTACTTGTATTCCCACTTGGTATATGGTAATAAGGATGTATATTTAGTAAGGATGTAAATGTTGTCCATTTATGTTCAGTGTTTTTACCTATCAGTTCTCTTTCCCAGTCTTTGTATTGCTGCCCTTAGACCATTAAAATCTGCCCTTTTAAAATTAAGAGTTTTTATTGGCCCTTAAAAATTTGTTTCCCAATGGATGCCCTATTCCAACATTTGATACTATATCAATATTATTTGTGATTACTAAATCTAAAATAGCTTCATTTCTAGTAGGCTGTTTTATAACCTGGGCCAGATAATGATCACTGAGTGTACTCAAGAACCTGCTCCTCTTAGCTTAACTGCTGGTCTCATTTATCCAGTTTATTTCAGATTAATTAAAATCTCCCATTATTAGAACTAGCCCATGCTTAACTGCATTTCCAATCTGTAACAATAATTGTATATCCTCACTTTCAGCTATATTTGGGGGTTTATAGCATACTCCTACTAATATTTTTTTGGAAATTGCTGCTCCGATATTTAACTCTACCTACAAACATTCAACTTTATCACTAGTTCCGCCATAAATATCTTCTCTGACTCTGACAAATCCCTCCTCCTCTTTTACCATTGCCTCTATATTTCCTAAACAGTTTATAACCACCCAGATTAACAGTCCAGTCATGAGATTCATCCCACCACGTTTCGGTAATGCCTATTTAATCCAATCTTTCATTAATTCATAATAATTCTAACTCTCCCATTTTTCCTGGCAAGCTTCTGGCATTAGCAAGCATACACCTTATGTTATGAGTCCAGGGAGGTTGATGGGTTACAGTTATTATTATTATTATTATCCTTTATTTATAACGCGCCAACATATTCCGCAGCGCAATACAGGGGTTAGGTACAAGTATAAACAATACCCCACAATGAAAATAATGGAAGACCCTGTTATTGAGCTTTCAATCTGATATACACTGTGCTTTCCCTAAAGCACCTCACAAGATTAAAACTCGCAAACTTACATTCTAAAGGTCAATAGGGAGGTAGTACTAAGTAACTCAAGTACAGTGGCAGGAACTTCAGAACTCCAGTATCCCCTGATTCCCCTCAGTTAGAAGGGGAATCAGGGGATACAGGAGTTCTGAAGTTCCTGCCACTGTACTTGAGTTACTTAGTACTACCTCCCTATTGACTATACTACCCCTCCCCCCATTTCCTCCCCTATGAGTTGTTAATTTATCCCTTATACCCTCTACACTTTCTACCCTTATTTCTAGTCCCTTCCCCCCACCTACTAGTTTAAAAACTCCTCCAGCCTTTCTACCAAAAGCTCTCTCATCATTAAGGTTCAATCCATCCCTATTGTAGAGATTGTACTGAAGTGAGAAGTCTGCTCAGTACTCTAAAAACTTAAACCCCTCCTTAGTGCACCACATCTTTAGCCACGCATTAACCTCCCTAAGCGCTTTCTGCCTCCCTGGGCTAGTGCATGGCATTGGTAGTATCTCAGAAAATACTACCTTGGAGCTCCTTGCCTTCAACTTATTACCTAGTTCTCTAAAATCATTCTTTAGGACACTCCATCTTCCACTAACTTTGTCATTGGTACCAATATGTACCAAGACCGACGGTTCACTTCCAGCCCCTCCCAATAATTTGTCTACCCAATCCACAACATGACGAACCCGAGCACCCAGGAGACAGCAAACTGTTTGATTGCTGGCATCTGGGTGACAAATCACCCTGTCTACCTTCCTAATAATAGAGTCCCCTACCACCAAAACCTGTCTGTTGCTCTGCCTATTCTGCCCTCCCACTCCTCCAGTAGAACTGTTCTCTCGGCTGTTAGAGGGATTAGCTCTATCTGGCATTGCCATTCCTGAATGGACATCCCCAACAGTTTCACTCAATCTGGCAAATCTGTTGGTGTTTTCCAACTCAGAACTGGCCTGCCTCCTCCTGTATCCCCTGATTCCCCTTCTAACTGTAACCCATCAACCTCCCTGGAAATCCTCAATAGCCCCAGCTCCACCCTCCATGCTAGGCCCAGCTAAACTGTGCTCATTGATCACCAACTCCCTTTCCAGGGGAGCAATATCACTGCAAGTGCTGTAATTCTCCTCTCCAGTTCTCCAATTTGACCTTCCAGAGAGGCAACATGCTCACACCTGCCACAGAGGTATGGACCCTGGATCATCTGTTCCAGTATTGCATACATATGACAGGATGTACACTTGGTGAGGTTGCCGCTGGACTGACTCATAATTATTATTATTGTCTAAAAAAATTTAGTGGGAAAAATAAAGAATATAAAATAATTTATTTGCATAAAGTTTTGTAAAAAAAGAAAAAAAAATATATATATATATATATATATATATATTTATATGTATATTTTTCCTTTATTCTACCCCCTTTGCACCATATATCTGCGCCCCCCCCCTTTTTCTTTGAACGCCCTCCTTTTATTTAAACTTCTTTCACTTTTACTAGAATTGCACTTGATACTAGAAATGTTCGCAAGCTCACAAGTTCGCCCCTTCTCTTGTTTATATTAACTTCTGCCTTCTCACCTGGGCACAATTAGTGCACTCTGAAATTCATCAGCCTTTACTTGCAAAGGAAAATCCACTTGCAAACAGCCCCAAACAGCTCACTCCACTTTTATACTAGTTTAACACATTCAAGCTACACCCCTCTCACTATGGCACAATTAGTGCACTCTGCAATTTATCAGCTTTTACCTGCAAAGGAAAATCCACTTGCAAATAAAAAGGATTGTTGTATGTTGCAAAGTAGTGTTTGGGGTTGGAGGATAGATTAGATATTAAAGATGAGAAGTAGTGTTGTTTGGCAAGATTAAGGGAGAGAAGTAGGATCACAAAATAAACTTATAATGGAGGAAGTCGGCAGAGGCGCAAGATATGCTAGTATGAGCTAGTACAACAGAATCTGTGTATTCATGAGCTGCAGAGGGCAGATCCAACAATTAATATTTGTATGATTTTAGGCAGTAAAAACAGAGCTTATAAGCACTTCTTAATAAAAGAAATTACATAAAAAGGAAAAAAAAATAGGTATATTATATATCTAGTAAAATCCAGGAACCTTCCATATCCCTTTAAGAAAGAACTATGGGGAAAGTACAATAGTGCAACTAGTGATACCAGTTCTACACAACAATTAGATGTTTTTCTTTGCTTAATCACAATTAATTGAAAGTTGTTTAGAATGATCTTTACTTCTACAATAGTTTCAAAGATCTTTATTTTCTGAGAGGATGCAATATTGTTAACCTACCACTAGGGGGTACAATGTATCTCTCGCTTGGTCAGTATGGACTCAGTTGTGCTTTAAATATTCGTACCTTCGTAAATTGGTAGCTTTCAATGTAGCAAATTTACACATAAATGTATAAAGGTAATATATTAAATAATATATTATTGCGAAAATATATGAAATTCAGGTGCTCTCTCTCTCACTATGTATATATATATATATATATATATATATATATATATATATATATATATATATATATATATATATATATATATATATATATATATATATATATAGAGAGAGAGAGAGAGAGAGAGAGAGAGAGAGAGAGAGAGAGAGAGAGAGAGAGAGAGAGAGAGAGAGAGAGAGAGATACATATAAATATATATATATATATATATATAACACCTTCTCAATCACTACCTTGTGGTGGTGAAGGGGCTTGTTTACTTCAATGAAGCTGTGAGCTATACCATGTAGGGTGACCCAGGATGGGCAGGTCATAGCAGAGAGGTCAGACAAATTGTGGTCCACTGAAGAAGGAACTGGCAACCCACATCAGTATCTTTGCCAAGAAAACCATATGGTCTAGTACAACCAGACACAAGATGTGTGTGCATGGGTGCTGGGGACCATATTGTCACTGAGAGTCGGATATGACTGAAGGACTGAACAACAACAACATATATATATTTATTTTAACTTATTTTAGACATTCAAATGTGAACACAAATGTACTATTACATATATATATATATATATATATATATATATATATATATATATATATATATATATATATATACCGGGAGTGCAGAATTATTAGGCAAGTTGTATTTTTGAGGATTAATTTTATTATTGAACAACAACCATGTTCTCAATGAACCCAAAAAACTCATTAATATCAAAGCTGAATATTTTTGGAAGTAGTTTTTAGTTTGTTTTTAGTTTTAGCTATTTTAGGGGGATATCTGTGTGTGCAGGTGACTATTACTGTGCATAATTATTAGGCAACTTAACAAAAAAACAAATATATACCCATTTCAATTATTTATTTTTACCAGTGAAACCAATATAACATCTCAACATTCACAAATATACATTTCTGACATTCAAAAACAAAACAAAAACAAATCAGTGACCAATATAGCCACCTTTCTTTGCAAGGACACTCAAAAGCCTGCCATCCATGGATTCTGTCAGTGTTTTGATCTGTTCACCATCAACATTGCGTGCAGCAGCAACCACAGCCTCCCAGACACTGTTCAGAGAGGTGTACTGTTTTCCCTCCTTGTAAATCTCACATTTGATGATGGACCACAGGTTCTCAATGGGATTCAGATCAGGTGAACAAGGAGGCCATGTCATTAGATTTTCTTCTTTTATACCCTTTCTTGCCAGCCACGCTGTGGAGTACTTGGACGCGTGTGATGGAGCATTGTCCTGCATGAAAATCATGTTTTACTTGAAGGATGCAGACTTCTTCCTGTACCACTGCTTGAAGAAGGTGTCTTCCAGCAACTGGCAGTAGGACTGGGAGTTGAGCTTGACTCCATCCTCAACCCGAAAAGGCCCCACAAGCTCATCTTTGATGATACCAGCCCAAACCAGTACTCCACCTCCAGCTTGCTGGCGTCTGAGTCGGACTGGAGCTCTCTGCCCTTTACCAATCCAGCCACGGGCCCATCCATCTGGCCCATCAAGACCCACTCTCATTTCATCAGTCCATAAAACCTTAGAAAAATCAGTCTTGAGATATTTCTTGGCCCAGTTTCAGCTTGTGTGTCTTGTTCAGTGGTGGTCGTCTTTCAGCCTTTCTTACCTTGGCCATGTCTCTGAGTATTGCACACCTTGTGCTTTTGGGCACTCCAGGGATGTTGCAGCTCTGAAATATGGCCAAACTGGTGGCAAGTGGCATTGTGGCAGCTGCACGCTTGACTTTTCTCAGTTCATGGGCAGTTATTTTGCGCCTTGGTTTTTCCACACGCTTCTTGCGACCCTGTTGACTATTTTGAATAAAACGCTTGATTGTTCGATGATCACGCTTCAGAAGCTTTGCAATTTTAAGAGTGCTGCATCCCTCTGCAAGATATCTCACTATTTTTGACTTTTCTGAGCCTGTCAAGTCCTTCTTTTGACCCATTTTGCCAAAGGAAAGGAAGTTGCCTAATAATTATGCACACCTGATATAGGGTGTTGATGTCATTAGACCACACCCCTTCTCATTACAGAGATGCACATCACCTAATATGCTTAATTGGTAGTAGGCTTTCGAGCCTATACAGCTTGGAGTAAGACACCATGCATAAACAGGATGATGTGGTCAAAATACTCATTTGCCTAATAATTCTGCACTCCCTGTATATATATATATATATATATATATATATATATATATATATATATATATATATATATATATATATATATATATAAGTTAATTGTGTATCTAACTGCGCTTCTGGATTAAAAAGCAGTAAAAAAAATTTTGTAACACACTTTTATACAATTAAATAAAAATAATTATAAAAAGCAATTGTGTTGTGTACCAAATTCAGTATTCTTAAGACAAGCAGCCTGATCCAATTTTTCAGATCCCTTTAAAATCTTATTCTATGTCTTTATATTGTGTCTTTAGATCCTTGGCGCTTATCTTCAGTTTCTTTTTCCTTAGTGCTGAAAAATAGACAAGGAGAAAAGAGGCTCCTCTAAGGTAGTAGGTTTTGCAAATGAGGAAAGTTCTTTAAAAAATAGGTAATCTCCTTACATTTATGTCAGATTATTCAGGCCCTCAGATCCTGTCACTGCTCTCCTTGTGCAGGGTTATATGTGCCGTCAGCTTTATGCATGCAGTCATCAGGGAGAGAGAGGTATGGTCAATAAAGTTTTAATACAGAGTAAAAAATAATATAAAAAGCTTACATTAGGTTTAGTAATGTCCACAAATGGAAGATGACTTCCTTCAGTCCTCTGTGTCTGTATCTCCACAGGTCAGCAGCAGCAGCCCTCCACGTGCTGTGATTCTGTTTCCTGCTTTGGTAGTCACAGGTGGAACTGTTTAATCACTCAACCGGTTTCACACTTGTGCTTCATCTGGAGTGGGTGGTTGTATTGTTCTGATCTTCTATTTAAGTCATTCTCTTAATTGACTTGATAATGCTCAGCATTTACAATTAACTTCTCAATTAGTTCATAAATAATAAAAAATACATTTTTACACCATAGTATACTTAAACCAAATATACCACTTTTATAAAATTACAAGGTACAGTTAAAACATTATATATGTTAAAATAGTTTTCTAACACTCATGATATAATTTATTTAACAACATAATTATTTGTGTGTTAATATATTCTTGCTGATTGGAACTGATAAATGGTATCTTTTTCCCATTTTTACTGCCAACTAATGTTACTTCATGGTATTGCAGTTTGATAGTGACTTGGTAGCTGATTTTATTAGATGAAACAATTTAAGTCAAAATCTACATTTAAACCTTTGGGGGCCATGGTGTTTAAATAATATATTAACTCTCCTTCTTTTTGAGATAATGTTTTTACTGTGTTTCCCCCTCTCCAATTCTGTTTAATCTCTACAACACCCATAAATTTCATTTCTCCTGGGTTTTGTTTGTGTACTTCTTTAAAGTGTTTTGAAACTGAATGATTTGGAAAACCTTTTTTGATATTTCTGATATGTTCCTCAATTCTTTTGTGAAGAGGTCTGGAGGTGCGGCCTATGTATTGTTTCTTACAGCTACATTCTAGTATGTAGACTATATTTCTAGATTTACATGATATTTTATTTGACACCTTAACTTGATTTGTATTTGAAGTACTTTCCACTATACTGTCTTTAGGAAATGTATTTTTACAGGTTTTGCATGCATTACATAGCCCACATCTGAAAAATCTCCCTTTCTCTTTTTTATTTGTAGTCTGTTCTGTATTTATCATGCTTTTAACTAGCCTGTTTTTTAGATTACCCGATCTCCTGAATATCATTTTTGGGCTTTTAGGCAAAATGTCTTTTAAAGAGCTATCCTTCATAAGTATATGCCAATTTTTTCTTATCGCTTTCTTTATCTGTTTATGATTTTTGTTATAATCCATGATGATAGACATTTCATATTCTCTATTTTCTTCCTTTTTTTTGCTTTTATATTCTAGCATAGTATTCCTATCAATTTTCTTTATCTCTTCTAAGGCATTGTCTATTTCTTGTTCTGGGTAATTTTTTTCTACAAATTTCTTCTTAATGTTTTCTGCTTGTTTGAGAAATATTTTGTTATCACTGCAGTTTCTTTTACTTCTTCTGAACTCCCCTTTTGGTATATTCCTTAGCCATTGCTCATGGTGTTGACTGCTTTTTAAGATGAAATTCGAACAGTCTGTGGGTTTAAAATATGTTTTTGTTTTAATGTTGCCATCCTCTATATAGATGTTTAAGTCTAGAAAGTTTACCTCTTTTTGACTTATTTGTTCTACAAATTGTAAGTTATTTTTATTATTATTAATGTCCTTAATAAATTCCTTTAGATCTTGTTCACTACCTTTCCAAATGAAAAGGATATCATCCACATACCTTTTCCATGTGATAATGTTATTTTTCAGAGGTACCATTTCTAGGAAGGTCTCTTCCCACCAACCCATGAATAGATTCGCATAGCTTGGGGCAAATTTAGTTCCCATCGCTGTCCCTCTGTCTTGCAGGAAAAATTCATTTTCAAACCAAAAATAATTGTTATGAAGGATAAAATGTATTCCTTCTAGAATGAAGTTTATTTGTTCCCTTTTTAACTTTTTTTCTTGATTTAAGAAATATTTTGTAGCATTTAAACCTTGCTCATGATCTATGATAGTGTATAATGAGGTAACATCTATTGTAACTAACCACCAATCTTTTTTCCATTTTAGTTGTTCTACAAAGTTAATTATAGCGGTGGTGTCTTTTACATATGACGGCAGTTTTTTTACCTCAGACTGGAGGAAGTAATCAATATATTCTGACAATATATCCTGAAATTATTGGTCTGCCAGGGGGGTTAGTTAGATTTTTGTGAATTTTTGGTAATATATAAAAAACTGGAATTTTTGGATATTGATTAAACAAAAATTCATATTCTTTTTGATTAATAATGTTTCCTTTTATACCTTTATTAAGGAACTGTTTACATGATATGTTAAATTTTTTAGTTGGATCACATTTTAGTTTGTGGTATGTTTCTTTATCTGCTAGTTGTCTCTGGCATTCTTCAATGTACTTGTCTTTATCTAGTATAACTATTCCTCCCCCTTTATCTGCTGGTTTGATAATTATATTATTATCCTTTTCCAGGTTTTTTAGTGCCTGTTCCTCTACTTTTGATAAGTTGTTTTTGCGTTTATTTATCTCTATTTTCTCTATATCCTCTATTACTAGATTTTCAAAGATTTCCATATAATAGCTTTTAGTTTGATTTGGATTAAATGTGGATTTTCTTTTGAAATCTGTATGTATAATTCCTGCCAAGTTGCTTTTGCTGTTCTCTATATTTTTATTAGCAAAGAATCTTTTTAGATTTAATTTTCTCAGAAATTTTTTGAGGTCAACAAAAAAGTTGGAAACAGTGAGAAAAACTACAACAGATTTTAGGAATCTGAGGAAGTTTAATGTAAGCATATTGGTTTACTTGGGGCAATACATTTATTTATTATACAACAATTTCTCCTATATTGTAGTATTTGTTAGGGCGTTATCCCTTTAAACATCATAATAACTAGCATTATTTTTATTGAACCAGATACAGAAATAAAAATCCTGTAATAAAAAGCTAAGCAATCACCGTATTTTATTTATTTCTTCATTAACATCAGGGAATTATTAATTTAGGTGCTCTTGGCAAATTTACATTTATAATTTAAAAGTCCATTCAGGTTGCTGCAGTAAAACAATAACCCTCTAAATGTTGTCCTTATTTATTTATGAAAACAGCTTTACTGCTGAAATATTTATCACAGAAATTGGACAGATATAGCTTGTTAACCCCCGAGCTTGAAGGGGACACAGAAATAATTTGTTTTCTTTCTTGCATCAGATAGAGGGAATTTGATAATATGTTATGGTGTGTTTTATTTTTTTTTAAATAAAGGTCTCAGAGCACACAAATGAATTTAGTTTAAAGGGACTTTGAAGCTTCCTAGATTTTCCTAGGTATTTAATATCCCTGGGTATCTATTTACTTTCATGTCCTTTATTTTATTAAAAAGTGCTTATAACACGTAGTTTTTGATTGGGTCTTCCCTCTGCAGCTCACGAAAATAGACTACTGTACTTGCCATGCAGGGTTGTATCTACCTTTTTGGAGCCCCTAGGCAGAGAAGTGGAGGAGCCCTTGCAAGTGAGTATGCAAGGGATGCACAGACCCATTTTTGATTTTTTTTTTGTACGTGTAAGTTATTTTTTCTGTTGTCACTGTCTTGTTCTAGGTTGTTTCCCCCTAGGAGCCAGTCTATGAACTGCAACATTTCATTTTTTTAAAGCCAGGAACCGTTTTAGTTATGAAATTGGGCCCTCCCAGGAAAGCTCACCTGGGTGGCTGCCTAGTTGGCCTAATGCGTAATCCGGCCATGTTGCCATGCTGTGTCTCATCAGTGACTATCTATCAGTAACTTTTGCAACATGCTGCTGAGATGTGAACCCTGATAGGCTAGGACACTACACTGCACATCCAGCCCTACAGAGTCTGTGTCTGCATACACTGCAGTGGGCAGACCCACACATGGGCTATTTCTTTGAATTTAGGCTAAAAACAGACTTTATAAGCACTCCTTAATAAAAACAAAGTACATAAAAGAATATAGATATACAGGATATTAAGAAACATAAATCTTCCTTATCCGTTTAAAAGTAATGTAAGAAATCTTTATTTATATAGATACATCTTAGTTATAGCTCTTATCATGATATTGTGATAGTATATTATACACTTCTGAAGTATGTAACAAACTTTAGTAGCTATGTAAGACATGAGCATAAAAGCATTTTTAGCGAAAATCTTTAATTTAGTAGACTCTGCTTATAGCATCAGCTTCTCTACCTCATGTAGAGGGAGGGTTATACTGCTGAGATTTACACTCTATTCTGTGCTATTGCGGAGTGGCAGTCTTTCAGTAAATCTGAGCAGAGATGTTATCTCAAGCCACGGTTCTTTCCATTTCATCCAGATTTCTAATCCTGTTAGTAACAAAGACATCTGCTGTAATTAAAGCAAACTTTAACACAATATTTAAACAACAAAGGCTGTGTTTATTTATTTTAAACTTTGTAAAAAAAGTTTTGCACATTTTTTTTTAAATGTGCCAACTGAGTCCTTTAATGGCTGAGCCAATCACAGGATATATGGATATGGAAGGTTTCTGGATTTTGCTAGGTATATAATATACATGTGTATCTGTTTACTTTTATGTACTTTATGTATCTGTTTTTATTGTCATTCAAACACATTTTAACTGCTTGGGTCTGCCCTCTGCAGTGTATGCAGACACAGACTCTGTAGGGCTAGATGTGTAGTGTCTCATAATAATCAATCAGTGCTGCTGAGATGTGGACCCTGATAGGCTAGTACACTACAGTGTACATCCAGCCCTGGACCTAACCTGTTATGAGCTGTTACGTCCCGATGTAGCTGTCTTTAAGTGTCTGGTAAGTGTTTAGGGGTTTTAGGGTTAGGGGCTTAGGGTTAGCGTTAGTGGGTCAGGGCCGGCAAGGGGTGTAGGGGCTTAGGGTTAGGGAGTTAGGTTTATGGTTAGGGCCGGTAAGTGCTGTTGGGGGTTAATGTTAGGGTGGGCAAGGGGTGTAGGGGGTTAGGGTTAGGGAGTTAGGTTTAGCTCCGTAAGTGGTGTAGGGGGTTAGGGCCGGCAAGGGGTGTAGCGGGTTAGGGTTAGGATTAGGGGGTTAGCTTTAGGGTTAGGGCCGGTAAGTGCTGTAGGGTGTTACAGTTAGGGCTGGCAAGGGGTGTAGGGGGTTAGGGACCTAGAGTTAGGGGTTTAGGTTTAGGTTTAGGGCCAGTAAGTGCTGTAGGGGGTTAGTGTTAGGGCTGGCAAGGAGTGTAGGGGGTTAGAGGGTTAGGGTTATGGGGTTAGGTTAAGGGTTAGGGCTGGCAAGGGGTGTAGGGGGTTAGGGGCTTAGGGTTAGAATTAGGGGGTTAGGTTTAGGGTTAGGGACGGTAAGTGGTGTAGGGAGTTAGGTTTGGGGCCGGTAAGGGGTGTAGAGGGTTAGGGGGTTCGGGTTAGGATTAGGGGGTTAGGTTTAGGCTTAGGGCCGGTAAGTGGTGTAGGGTATTAGGGTTAGGGCCGGCAAGGGGTGTAGGGGCTTAGGGATAGGGTTAGGATTAGGGGTTAGGTTTAGGGTTAGGGCCAGTATCTGGTGTAAGGGCTTAGTGTTAGGGGGTTAAGGTTAGGGCTGGTAACTGGTGTAAGGGGTTAGGAATGGCAAGGGGTGTAGGGGCTTGGGGAGTACATCGGGACGCGGGACGCAAGCGCATCCGGCACCAGGAGGCTTCCCGTGCCGTGCGTGCACATAACAGGATAGATCCACAGCCCTACAGAGTCTGTGTCAGACATATGGGAAGACACGTAAAGGGACAATTTGTTTGATTTCATGCAGAAAAACTGAGCTTATAAGCACTTCTTAATAAAATAACACAAACAAGTAAATAGATGCATACACAGATATTATATACCTAGTAAAGTCCAGGAACCTTCCATATCCCTTTAATGTAGGCTGAGTAATTTCTCAAACTATAAAGGAGAAGTCACAGAAATAGAAGGGGACATTTGGATCTGGCTTCCTTGTCAAGCAGCTTTAGTGTATTTGCTTAAAAACATTTTGCTTCAGTGCACTGGTTTCACTATTTGTTTAACCTGTTTTCTGTTTCTATGGAGAAAAAGGTTTTTAATCCCTGCATACATGATTTATTTTTATAATGTGCATTGTGTTATTTATTGCATTAGAAGCTGTGTCCCCTTCCCCAGTTTGTGCCCCCACTGTAAAGTCTAATTTCCTACTATCTGTAATGTACATCCTCTTTACTACTTTATGACTGTTAGCTCAATAATTTATTACAAGTACAAAAAGCACCATCTGCTAAAGTCTGACCCTCCTCACAGCCCCAAGCTAAAGCTAAAACTATACTGTATGTGACTGCACTGTAATCAACATACACTATGAATGCCTCAGAAGGTTGTTCCATCAGCAGTAAATTGTTATGTTCTAGTAAAAGCCATTATAATAAGGAAAAAAATCTGATGTCTCTGCTGGTTCCTGGAGGCATCCATGATACCTTATTGAATGTTCTGTGTGTGAGATGAGTGTTTTCATGTCTAGAGGAGCTTGTTGCAACTGCCTGTTTCTGAATATACTCTGTGGAAGGTGGTAGGTGTCAAATACTTCAAGATCCTATTGTATAACAAATCACCTCTTCTCGCACACCACTCCTTCCACTGATATATAAGATAAGCATACCCTATTACTGGGTTATTTGCCATTGAAAAGATTAGATTTTCCTCTTTTTTATATAAATTCATAGACATACATTGACATTTGTTGTGGAAAACTTGTTACCAGCTTGCCATCACCCTCAAAAAATCAAGCAGGATACGAAAGTCAGGCACCTATGAAGTTCGATTTAGCTTTGAGATGCACGTACAGCATGTAGTAATATCTGCAGTCATCTGATTACATTACACTCTTACAGCCTTTTTATAGTTTTACACAAACATGTCTTGTGGTTTTGTTTGTTCATCATTTCCATTCTACGTCCATTTTCTCCTTATTAAATGTATGTTCTTCTCCCATCCCCCTTATCTTACAACAAATTGTGCATCATCCTCGGACATTTTAACAACTCACATATTTTCTTAAAGTTTACACAGCTGCTTTTTTGCAAGCACATAGATACTTGGGGCCTCATTCTATTAGCGGCCGCAGCCGTTGCGGGGCCGCAAGGACCGGCCGCAAGCTATTCGGCTATTCTATTCCCTTACGGCCGGGGATTCCGGCAGGCTTGCGGCCGGCGCCTTGCTATCTCTTGCGGCCGCTCGCGCCAGAGGAAATCCTTTGATCTAAAACGTCCGCAAGAGTTTCGGCCGTAAGAAATTCCTATTTGCAATTCAATTGCTCCGGGAAACCTCTCTGCAAGGCTAAAAGCGAGCCGCTGCTTACTTGCAGGAAAGAGGTCCCGCTAGCACCAATTAAGCACATAAAATAGCTCAAATAAAGCCATCCTGCACTTTGAGAAGACTATAAAGGGATTTTAGGTGTTAGAAAAAATAGCACATAATTATCCTATACTCAAATCCGTAAAATATTTTATTTTTAATTTCCGTAAAATATCCATGTAAAAAGTCCAGAGTGCTTGGAGCACCTCAGACATGCCCACGCCGCAGCCGGAAAATAAACAGTTAATTTGAACTTGGGTTTGGGCTGATGTGCAAGCTTGAGAGTGGGTTACTTTTAATCCTCATGTCCCCCAATATGATCCCTAGCATTTACAGAGCTGTACAGTGCAGGCTTGAATTTATTTTTGCGTTTTTATATTTCAGAGCTTACGGCCGGTTCCAAGATATGCGGCCGGCCGTAAAAGGAGATCCTTGCGGGGCCGTATAATAGAATCGCGAGTTAACTGAACCCCCGCAAGGAATCGCAGCCTTACGGCCGATTTAAGGCCGCTAATAGAATGAGGCCCTTGGCCTCTAAAGTTTTGAGCAAGGTTACAAAAATATATTTAAGCAAAAGCAATGTTAACCCTTTCATTAAACAGAATCAAGTTAATCCCATCACATTCATAGTTATATTAAAATAATAATATTAATACAAAGATACATCTCAATACAACAATCATATACATACTGGAAATGAGTGGGAATCAGTATTTTGCAATTCTGGCTATTACCTATGGTGAGTATAATCATCCCAAAGTTGTCATGTCAATTCATCCTTCGCATGTACTCTGTCCATGAACTGAAAACCTTTTTCTAGTTAATGATTCCTATTAACAATTTCGATTTAATTCCAAGAGGGTACAGCTTTATCTTTCTACTTTCTTAGTACCAACCATTTGGTTGATAATAAAATATAGGAAATAAGGCATTTGGTTAAATACTGTAAACTTCCAGGGAAAATATGAAACAGAATAAATCCTGGGTTTTTTACACAAATACATTTTATAACTACCAAAACATTTTCATACATAAATCCTAAAAATCTTTGATTTTGGCACATTCCAACCAAACAAGTAAATAGGTCCCTTTCAAACCACAGCTATCTGAATAATTTAAATTCATCTTCCCTATTCTGGCTGGATCCAAATGCCATTTCTGAACTATTTTAAAATATATTTCTCTATGAGAAAGACAAATTGTTGAAGCATGTGTTAAGGAAAAGGAACCAAACCACTGCGTCACCTGCCATTTTTGGCCCAAGTCCTTTCCCCAGCTTTCCATCCTATTAGTCTTCTTGGATTCAAGCATTGTTCGTATTAAGTTATAACATTTAGAAATAATATGTTTCCTCTCAGTTTGTAGACAGATATTGAGAGTTCTCTCATCTCATTACATTTAAAATCTGCAATAGTTATGAGTTTAACAAGATAAAACTTAACCAAGATTTATTAGGTAACTCATATGTAGTACTTAAATTACTAATGGTTCTAAGCGATCCTTTTTCATATAAATCCCCAATAATATTAATATTCCGTTTATTCCAATTAAATTTACCAGTCAGAAAATATTGTTGGCTAATCATATCACTGAAGCTGCTAAATATGATAGATCATATTTCTCTCTGTATTTCTGCCAACATTTCATGTTTGTTTTAATAATTAATGGAAAACCATTTGATTCCTTTTTAGATCTAATTCCTATCCACAACAGCTGAGGGGGTGGAAAGTTAGTCATCAGGGATTCTTCTATCTGAAGCCAACATGGTATCTCCTGAGCAGGGCACCAGTTAATTAGATGTGATAGCATTAGTGCATCATGGTAGTCTTTTATGCATGGTGACGCGAAACCTCCTTTAGTATAATGCTTTTGGTTATCTTTAGTTTAATGTGCACCATTTTTTCTTCTGTAGATATATTTATCCACTTAATTTATTGAAGAGATATTTAGGTATCATTTAGCTAAGATCTTAGAATATAGTTTGACATTGGTCGATCCCTTCTGCTGTCTGTTGGATCTATATCCTGCTTGGGACTGTTACTACAGCTGCTTCGAGCACTTCATCAGGAAAAAGTTTGATTTAATGTCTTACTAATATTGGCATAAACAAATTATACTATTGGTTGACAAAGCAATCTGAACCTGGTGCTTTAAAAGGCTTTAATTCTGAGATATCTGATTCTATTTCTACCATGGTAATTTCTTGATTAAGCGATTCAAGTTCTTCCTCAGAGTCTCTGGGCAAATTAATCTGTTTCTGTATTGTGATAAGCTATCTGTCTACCACTGGGTCTGTACCCTTGATTCTGGCACCTTTGATGGAGGATCTCAGTTACAGGAGGCTTTAAATGCTTTTTCAAACTTTACTTTCATATATATGTCAGTAATTTAAAATGATCATGAGATGACTAACTTCACTTAGATAGTTTCTAACTATCAGAGCTTCCATCCAGCTAAACCTGCATGGAGGATATCAAAAACAAACCACCCAATATGTTTATATTCAATTGCTGGCCTTTCACTTTCAAGTCCAAGTTTCCACTCTGTGGGTGCTCACCAGCTCCATGCCTCTGCATCTCTGTCTCTTTCTTCAGACACCAGTATGGACATTCCTCTGTTGTGTCCCTCTTTACAGCTACAATACTCCTCTCTGGGTTTCTCCTTTGCAGCCCTCACAAATAGAGTACATATTTTTGTTATTCTCTCCACAGTTTGCTTTCTTAGCCTTTCCAAGGCTTAAGGCCCAAACAGAGCCTGACTCAATTAGCCATTCACTACCAGGCTGCAGGGTCTAAAACTGTCCACACCCATTTATCAGCTCCAGAGTCTTAAAGTCTATACACAGCTGAGCTAATCAAATTCCTTCAAGAGTGATTTTTGGCTGGATAGACATTTGTATTGCTGGGATTCTTCCATACCAGGACAGGTTTAGTCTCTTCCAGTCATTTAATATATCATAAATATGATTAAAAACCTTATCATAGTTATTTTTGATTAGCAGTTTTAAGTTTGGGATAAAGTCTATACCAAGGTGAATATACCCATTAAATTTCAATTGTTTAAAAAAAAATTCTTTTAAGGTTTTATAATTATCCTAGTCGATATTTATTGCAAGCACTTCAATTTATAATAGGATACACTGCTATAATATTCTACACATTCATGCAGATGACTTAAAGAGCTTAATGGATTAGTAACTGTGAACACAATATAATTTTTAATTTGTTGATTAGTAACCATGCTAGCCTTACCCACTTTATTTCCTCTAACTCCCTCCTGGACCCATTCCAATCTGTCTTCCGACCTCAACACTCAACAGAAACAGCTCTAACTAAAGTAACTAATGGTTTGCTCATCTTCTTGATCTCTCTTGGCATCAGTGACGCAGCTCTCTAATGATTCTCATCCTACTTTGCAGACAGAACATTTAGTGTCTCCTTCTCTGGCACCTCTTCTTCACCTCGCTCTCTGAATGTTGGCATACTCCAGGGTTCTGTACTTGTCCCCCTCCTTTTCTCCATCTATACTTCTTTCCTTGATACCCTAATAAAATCTTTTGGATTTCAATACCATCTATATGAAGATATCCCCCTCTATCCTAGCACAGGTGTCGAGCTGCCTCTCTAGTGTATCCTCTTGGATGTCCTCCCGTCAACTCAAACTAAACATGTCAAAGACTGAGCTTGTAATCTTCACACCCTCTAACACAGCTTCCACTCCACATATATCTCTCACTGTTGACAATGCCATCTTCACTCCCACCTCCCAGGCTTGTTGTCTTGGGGGTTCTGTTGGACCCTGCCCTGCATACAATCCCTAACAAAATCCTGTCTTTTTTACCTAAAAAACATTGTCACTATCTCTTCACTATCTCACACAAGACACAACTACAATCTTTATCCACTCTCTCATCATATTTCACCTTGTCTACTGCAACTTTCTCCTTGCTGGCCTCCCCATCACCCGTCTCTCTTCACTCTAATCCATATGAACGCATCCGCTAGACTTATCCACCAAAATCAACATTCTGTATCTGCAGCACCTCTCTTTCAGTCACTCCGCTGGCTTCCCATAGCCTCCAGAATAAAATGTAAAATCATGACCAAGACTTGAGCATTTTACTGCCCGCGGACCACAACCGGCCCAGGTCTGATCATATATTTCTTTGGAATATGAATACCATGTATCTCTTTGACAATTTTATGGCAGCAGATGAACAGCCCAGGAGGAGGTGACTGAGCGGAACTCCCCAGGCTCTGGACTGCCCGGCCTCCGTAAGCCCCTGTCCAATGGTTGGGTGTCCTTCCCCTGCCGGAACTTCATACAGCAGGGGAGGGGAATTCCTAATGATGTCAAGTGACCCTGCTGTATGAAGCTCTGGCAGGGGAAGGATACCCAACCTCTGAGCAATGGGATCTGGGACAGGGGCTGCCGTGCACAAGTAAGAGGAGGAGGGTGAATGAAGTGCATTGGGCTTGAGGGGGAGTAAATGGTGTGACAAAGGGTCCTGGGGGTTTTAAGGGGTTGAATAATGCTCCTGAAGGGGGGCCTGTTTGTTTTTGGGGGGAGTGAATGGTGCTGCTGAGGGGGCCCTGGGGTGAATATGGCTGCTGAGGGGGCCCTGGGGGTGTTGGGGGGGGGGGGGGGTGAATATTGCTGCTGAGGGGATTGGAAGGAAGAATGGTGCTGCTGAGGGGGCCTGGGGGGTGAATATTGCTGCTTAGGGGGCCTGGAGGTGTTTGACAAGAAAATGTAGTTATATATATATATATATATATATATATATATATATATATATATGCATTTATAGCACATTTACATATATATACATATATGCCACTGGAGGGTGGCCCTCCACAACACTCCCAGTTTCTCATGTGGCCCCATTAATGGCCCACCCCTGCCCTAACTTATAATGCTCTCATCAATAATGCACCCTCTTATGTCTCTGCTCTCATCTCTAAGTACACCCCCAACTGCCCTCTCCGCTTTGCTAATGGCCTTCTTCTTTCATTCTCTCTTATCACCTCCTCTCACTCCCATCTTCAGGACTTTTCTCATGCTGTTCCTTTTCTTTGCAACCCCTTGCCTCACTCCACTAGACTATCCTCGTGCCTCAAATCCTTCAAACACTCACTAAAAATGTATCTGTTTAAAGAAGCTTATCACCTCCAGCCCTAATATACACATCACATCTATTATACTTCAATACCAGTGCCATACCCTTTAGATGGTAAGTCTGCGAATTTTCAATCTTATGTGCTTTAGGGAAAGCACTGTGTATACTTGATTTTAAGCTCAAAGACAGGGCACTCCATTCTTTTCTTCTTCTTTTTTTTCTCTTCATTTTGTAATTTTGTTTTGACTTGAACTTACCCCTGTATATCGCCTACGGATTATGTTGGAGCATTACAAATAAAATAAATAATCACCTATAATAGTTGTCAAAGTGTGTAACGCTCCCGCCGCGCATCCTCATTGGAGGCAGGAGGTTACAGACTTGGACAATCTTTCATGCGCATAGCAAGCTGCAAATCATACATACGTAATGCGCGGCATAAGACGCGCATGCGCATAGCACACCACACACAGAGCATGTGCAACGCATCGGATTAGCCTTGCATACGCATTACGTTACCTTGCCGCAACCACAGAATACACAATGCATGGCATAAGCCGTGCATGCCCATAGTATGCAGCGAGGGGGAGGAGGGACAGACAGGGAGATGGGGGAGGAGGGACAGACAGGGAGATGGGGGAGGGACAGGGGAGAGGGTGGTAGAACGAGATGGGGTGGGGGAGAGACGGGGAGAGGGAAAGAGACAGAGGAGGGAGAGGGGGAAGAGAGACACAGGGGACGGAGGGGGGGAGACACCTTGGGGAGGGAGGGGGAAGAGAGACACAGAGGAGGGAGGGGGAAAGAGACAGTGGGGAGTGGGGAGACACAGGGGAGGGGGGAGAGTCACAGAGGAGGGGGAGTGACACAGGGGAGGGAGAGGGGAAGACCGAGGAGATGGAGAGGAGGGTGACACAGGGGAGGGAGAGGGGAAGAGACACAGGGAGGGAGAGGTGGGGAAGAGACACAGGGGAGGGAGAGGGGGACAAGACACAGAGGAAGGAGAGGAGGACAAGACACAGAGGAAGGAGAGGGGGAAGAGACACAGGGGAGGGAGGGGGGAAAGAGACACAGGGGAGGGGGAAAGAGACACAGGGGAGGGAGACAGGGGAGAGACACGGGGAGGGAGGGGGAAGAGACAGGAGAGGGAGGGGAAGAGACACAGGGGAGGGGGACAAGAGACACAGGGGAGGGAGAGGTGGGAAAGAGACACAGGGGAGGTAGGGGAGAAAGAGACATAGGGGAGGGAGGGGAGAAGAGACACTTCAAACATTACCCCGTCATTTTTGAACGGCAAGTTATTAGTAATAATAATATTGTGTTTGTATTGTAACCCATTCTAATACCATCAATTTGTCTTGAATTTCTGATTAACACAGCTAGCGGTTCTATGATCATGGCAAAGATTAGAGAAGAGGGGGCCAACCTTGTTGAGTACCCATTGTTAATTCTTTTTTATTGTGAAAACATAGAATACAAATAAAAAAAAACAGTTATACACACTTCAGTATAAATGATAACAGTAACATTTTTATAACCTAACATTTTCCTATTATTATATCTTTTTACTGTAATTATTTTCTCATTGTTTCTTTTTTCATATTTTCTTAATTCTAACAATAACAAACCTATGATTATAAACATTTTCTATAGTAAATGAATAATATTTCTCAGAACCGTATTTCTTTTTCTTCTGCTTTTTATGTCAGATATTTTACATAGCAAAACAAAAAATTAAGTCTAATACTGTAAACATTTTATATAGTAAGTACTTCTCCTTTTTCATAACTACTTCTGTTTATAACCAGATTTATAGCTTAATAATGTTTGTATCTTGTAAGAGTTATTAAACACCCTGATTTACTTTAGCATAGTTTTAGAAGATTGAAATAATAACATCCGATGAGAGTAGAGCAGTAGTTGTCCTTTTTTTTTTTTTATAGTGAGCCGGATTGTATCCTAAAATTGGATATAGAGGCGGTTTACCTGATAAGCATATGGAGCAATTAGCATGTAGAAAATATTATGGGGGGGGGAGTAAAAAAAACAAACGGAATGCTTTCAACAATTTTACAGAGACTGCACATGGTTCAGCTTATCACTTATAAGAGTCCATGAGGATTTCTGTACACTCTATTTCAATAATTGTGGGGATCTTTCTTCTTCTTGGTCCGCTTTGTATTAGGGAATTTTAATTTTGTCCCAGGTGAATGGAGTTGGTAAGTTACACAAATGGAGAATCGCTTCACCTTCCTCAGGAGTATGAATTGTGTGATGTCTCCCTTCTTTTGATATGTTCAGTCTAAAAGGAAAGCCTCATGTATACTTGTATCCATGCTTTGTAATCACCTCTAAAAAGTGTTTCAGGAGTTTCCTTTTGTATAAGGTAGTCCGAGAAGATAGCTGGTTGACCTCCTTCAATTTCAGGAACACCATATCTAGCTGCTTTCATTAATAAGATTTTTGTAGAAAAATAATGCATAGAGGTAGGTCTTGTACTGACTCCGTTAAATTACGTATGCGAAAGTTTGATTTACGAGATCTATTTTCTAGATCCTCTTGTATGATTATAAGTTGTTTTTGTTCCTCTTAGAGCCCAATCAGATCATTTTTACATTTCGGTGTGTGACTTAAGTAGGCTATTATATTTGCCCTCCAATTCAAGAACCTTGGTGTTCAACGCTTTTATTCCTGTTGTTAGGTCTATAGATACTCTTTGAATCTAGGCAGTAATTTCTTATCTGAAAGAGGCGATTCATTCTTTCAAGTCTTCATATTTTTTATTTTTTTTGCAGATGTTATAATTTCAGTTGGCAACTAGAAGGCAGTAGATTACACAGACCAATTGTAAACAAAGATATTCACTATTGCTGGTCTGCCTCTTCAACAAGAAAAGGTTATTTCAGTTCCAATGTATTTTTTATTTTATTTTGTGTATTTATAGCCTCATAAAGCAGTGTAGTCTGTATTCATTTCTCACAGTCTCTCACTTAAAAGACATAAGTTATATCCTTATTATTCTGTGAAAGATAAGCTGCTGAGTCTCCTCTTCATAAAATCCACAAAAATACAGTTTATTGTGTTCTATATCTTCAAATTATTACACAGACTAGAGTAGTATAAGGCATCTTGATTAGCACTGCATAGGTTTGAAACAGACAGGCAATATCAGTCATTACCAACCTTAAGTATGGATGTTGTTTATCAGTGCTTGAAAGTCCCCTTTGTTCTGGTTTGTAGCAAATCTCAGGGAAAAAAAGTTGCCAAGCTTGATTTTTAAAGCCAGCTGTGTCCTCCTGTGCAAAATCCTGTCATATATGTCAATGTGGTGATAGATAGGTCACTTTTTATATTTAATTTCTATGGCTTTTCAGCAGAGCTCATAGATCCCACATACTCCTTGAATGTTAGCTCCCTCTCCCCCGTACCCATTGTTAATTCTAGCGTTTTTGGATGAGAAACCCATAGTTACTACATGAGCGGAAACATCCATATATAAAGCTTAAATTGCCAAAGAGCCAAAGTTACCTTGACCGAATTCCCGTAGAACCAAACTTATGGAATCACAGTTTACTCAAATAATTTCTCAGCAACTAGAGACAGAGCAAAAACTGGGATTTTCTTTGTCTTAGAATAGTCTAGCAAGTTTATGAATTTTCTGATATTATCGGTTCCCTGTCTGGTTTTGACAAATCCTGTCTGATCAGTATTGATTACTTCTAATAATAGCGGACTCAATCTAGTCGCCACAATTTTAGTATAGCTTTTAATATCTGCCTTATGTAGCTATATTGGATTGTAATTTCTATAATCTGTAGCATCTTTACCGTCATTGTGAATAGTAATTATCGCAGCTTCTAGTATTTCTGAGGGAGCCTTTCCTATATTCTTTATCTCTTTATAGTATAGATTTGGAAAGCAGGGTCTTTATTAAGTTTTAAGGAATTAATAGTATTTCAATCCTTTGAATGCTTTGAAACTTTGAGGAGAGAAGATGGTATTCCACTGGGAAAGTGGTTAGATTTTAAAGTATTGATTTCAAAACTTACACTCAGATTTCAATCAGATATTAATAAGACCTCATACGAAATTTGAATAATTAATTAATAATGCTAATAAAGAGATTTCAATAACACGTTGCTTTAAAGTCATAAATAATTTGATGGATGCAAGGAAAACTCCCAAAATGTTGGACTGCGAGAGAGAGTTGGAGCAGGAAAGGAAGATTAACACTTGGTTAAATGCCTTCAATATAAAATCTTAAGTAATTCAATGTACTAATCTGAGAGAGATATACTTCAGAGATGTATTTAGTCCCAAAGCTGTTGGCAAAAATCTCTCCAGGAAGACATAAAGATAAATGTTGGAGCTGTGATACTGAAGTTGATATATTTAAACATATACTGTATCGTGGGATTGTAGTCAAATTCAGCTTTTCTGGTCCCTTTGTATAAAACAAATTTCTAAGATAATCAACTGGGAATTAGCCCTCACTCCAGAATTTATATTGTTTCACATGTTCCTAGATCAATTAAACAATCAAATCAAATTTATTGCAAATCAAATTATATCTCTAAACCGCTTATTGCTTTAAAATGGAAAAAAAAAGTCTCATCGTGGGGCGAAATAAAAGATATATTGCCACATTAAATTCCCTCTACGGTGAAAACCGTAGCCCATAACGTAGCCCGCAAGACTTACGGCTATTGCATTGGCCTCTTAAAGCTACCAGCCAATGACTTGTGGGTTAGGTATGATAAATCCCTACATGACGTGGAAATTTTAACTGCGCGCCAGCAAGTCCTTTGATCCATAGCACTTTAAATGCACATATACACACACTATTGTAGTTTCATTAACAGGTAAAGTGATGTTAGGTCTTAGAATTAACATTCTCAAGCTCTCAAATCGGCCCCAAAAATACTGTATTTCATGTCTAATTTCCGTGTTATATCGATCCCGGCAATCAATGTGTTAATACATGTAATGGAACTTGCATGTAATAGAATATCATATTCACGGCTTTATCAATATTGCATTATGTCTGGAATGTGTGTGATCGTAACTCGTAATTGAACCCCGTAAGACTTACAACCTCCATTTTTCTGTGACGCAATTATGACGATCTCTGTTTCCATTGGCTCCATCTAAACCTGTAACTATGAGTGTGACTAATTGATCACGTTCACGGCCGCGCATCCAACGTTCAACAAATGGTCTCAAGCCATAATTCGCAGCAGGTTGTAATTTAATAGCTTTGTAACTCGGCCAAGTTTTGATCCCGCAGCCGTTGCTGGTCTCACATTGCGCATACAGTTGGAATATATTGTGGCTAATAGTTAGTAGAAATAGGCATAATGAAAATTATTTTATAGAATTAGGTCAAATCAAAATTTAACTGGAAATTGTGGGGCCTATATATCAACAGAATAAACAGTTGATATTGATATCTCTGTTTTGCTCTAAATGTTTGTACTTTTGTTTATTTTTTTCTTTTCGCTTTTTTTTTTTTTTTTGTTCTTTGTATGTAAATGTATGAATGCTTGTAAAATTGTTTTGTAAATAAAAAACGAATTCCTTCAAGAGTTAACTATTTCACATCCTGGGGGAAGAGAGCTTTGCATTATCTGTGGCTAACATATCCCTGGTTGACTCTTCCCTATTGCATGATCTGCCCAACTCATTTCGCCAATATCTACATTACTGATCAAGGCCAGAATATTGTCTTCAACTAAAAAAAAATCTAATCTTGTATAAACCTAGTGTCTCTGGGGAAAAAAAGTATAGTCCAAGTAATTTGGATGGTAAACTCTACAGGCATCATAAAGATTATATTCATATAATGATCTATAAAAGATCTCCGATTTCTTTATTGCTATGTTCTAATTTTAAGTCAAGTATCATATGTATGTCTCCACATACTGTACAAACACAATTAAGGCGCCCGCCTTTAGCTTAACAATATGCTTCAACATTCTATTTAAAAAAATCTATTTTGCTTATAATTTGGAGATTATAAATTAACTATTCTATATCTAAAGTTGTTTAGGATACCTGTCCATATAATGTATCGCCCATTAACATCAATATACTTTTCAGCTATCGTTAACCTTTTATTAAATACAATTGTAACTCCTCTAGATTTGGACTTGAATGTTGAACTAATCATTGTAGTAAAAGTTTTATTAGTAAATATAGGTTTCTGGCTATCTTTCCAGTGTGTTTCCTGTAAACACACTACATCAGAGTTTGCTTGAATAAACTGTTCCATTGCAATATTCCTCTTAAAAGAAGAATTCAGTCCATGGACATTTTGGGATACCACTTTAATTACCATCTAACTTGTAAGCTCATAAGAACTAACATCTATAACCAGTATTAATTGTTTTATACTTTCACTTCCAAAAAATAGACAAACACAACTAACATTCTAATTTTCTCCCCTTTCTCTTAGGACATAGATATTCTTGCCTGTCATTCCAGTTCTCAGGAGAGCCAGAATAATAATGGTTGATTCCTGAAAATCACCCATCCCAAAGACCCTGAAGTCACATTCAGTGTAATAGTTATTTAGTCATTCAGTCGTGTCCGACTCTCTGTGAGCCTATGTACCACAGTACACCAGGCACATCTGTCATCCAATGCCCCTCTAAGCTCCATCAAGCTGATGTTCATTGCTTCAGTGACCTCATTCTTCCATCTCTGCATCTCTGATCTTCGTCTGCCTTCAGTCTTTCCCAGCATTAGATTCTTCTCTACCAAATCCTGTCTTCTCATGATTAGGGCCCAAATATTTGAGCTTTAGCCTCATGATCATACCTTCCAGTTCTCAGTTTGTCTTAATTTCCAGTAGTTTTGACTGGATCTTCTTGCAGTCCAAGGGACCCTTGAAGAAAATCCAGAAACGTGCGTCGGGTCAGACGCAGGAGCGTTCACACTGGTTTATGATGTCATTGCGAGGCATCTAAACCTCGTGGCAGGCTACAACTAAGCAGCGATTCTTAGAATTTAACAAACTAAAATAATACTATTATGGAGCAAAATTCAGTCGCAAACAACTACTATTGCTAAGCCTTTGAGCCCTAGGGTATTGGAAGACAGTCTTAACAGTGCATTCCGGACTAGATGGGAATTACTTTATTATTAACTAACAAACAATGAATTTCATATGAATGTGATATTATTCAAGTTTTCCTATCACAATATCACTTTATTATACCTCACTGGATTAGAATCTATTTGCAATTGGTTCTAATGCAAAAATGTAGTATTATTAGCACTAGCACTTGTTGGGGCTTCCTATACTTGGTTGGCGGCTTGGACCATGGGCCCCAGGCAGAGCTCTCGGAGTAGTACTGGAAGTGATTACACACACACAAGAGTCTCAGCACTAGCTCGTTTATTTGTCAACATGGCGTGGGTTTTATGCAACACTAAGAAAACGTATCAGGAAGGCACAAATAGCTTGAGATTAGTCCGGCAAGTCAGATTATCAGAGGTCCTCGGAATTCTTAGAACATGTAACAACAACAGGGACCTTGAGGTTAGTACATGGGTCATACAAAGATGTTTTTGAAACATAAAGTCATAACAAGAAAAACAGTTTGTGGTTAGTCTACATGTCAGTACAAAATATGTTAACCCTTCATTGCCCTCTTAGATCACAAAGTGATCTTCATAAAAAATATAAAAGCATAAAAATTAAAATCATAGACCCCCAAAAGAACCGGTCCACGTGAAGTTCCTGCTGGCGGTGATGAGTCACAGGGAGTCCTTTGCACGTTTAATTATTAAGTGGCAGTTAGCTTAAAATTCTTTGAAACAAGGTTTTACAGCATGCAACAAAAATACAGAGAAAAACAAGAAAAGCTATGACACAGAGACAGGCAATCAGTATTTTCTGGCCCAGTTGTCCTAACCAGGAAAACATGTCTTCCCATACGCTCCCCTGGAATTGTTTAAGATGGTCTTATATGTCTCTGGATTGTTATAAATTTGCCATTATTTATGGCCTTATATTTCTGTGAAGTGAACTGGTGTTGGTGTGAGTGTCATTGTATTTACCACAAACAGACTTCAATGGTCCCAGTTCTTCTGGGTCAAAATAACAATTAAGAAATGTCCATAAGGGAGAATAAATCAGGCGCATAATGCCCATCAACAGAAAAAAGTTCTTCCATGCATTCTGTGGATGCAGGAGTCAGTTCGACATTTTTATTATCGCTGTCTTCAATCGCTTTCATGGGGACTTTGTCACCTGTTTCACCCCTCTTTGGACACAGCTTCAGACGCGATGCATGGATCCAGATGTCCTGTGAGTAAGTGAGGACGGCGGTCCTGGTTACTGCTACAACGGTAGTCTGTGGTCCGAATGGGAAACCTCCCTTCTTTGCTTTGTTCAGTTGTCGGACACAGACGAGTTCACCTGGCTGGAACGGATGTGTTGGTTCCTGGTTGGGTAAAGGAAAGCGAGAAGACACATCACCATTCCATTCAATTTATCAATCAATTCTTCCACATATTGTTCTCTTATAAGATCAAGATCACCAAGCATAGTTACAAGTGGGCCTTTTACCCAAGGAGTTGGAAATGGTCTTCCCATTAGAACCTTTAAAACGGTACAATTTAGTAGACTTATTAGGAGTCATCCTAATTTCTGCTAGTATGGCAGGT
This sequence comes from Discoglossus pictus, assembly GCA_027410445.1. NCBI lineage: Eukaryota > Metazoa > Chordata > Amphibia > Anura > Alytidae > Discoglossus > Discoglossus pictus. The sequence goes on from JAPZIH010000750.1 coordinate 204,291, forward strand.
AGATATTTCTGCCAGTTCACCCATGTACCTGCAGTGGCCTTTGTAAGTTTCTCTTTAATAGTGCTGTTCATTCTTTCCACTATGCCTGAACTCTGAGGATGGTAAGGGATATGGAATTTGCACGTTATCGGTAGCCATTGTACAAAATGATAGTTGCAGCTGCTGCATGGTTGCTTTAATTCCTTTGTGTCCTATCCCATGTGCCTGTTCTATGAATATTGGGGCACTACTCTCAGGTATCCCTATCTTCCCCTCTTTTGAGAAAAGGCCATGCATGTCCTTTTCTAAACCTTGTGACTGCCAGTATGATAAATCATCAGGTGTGTCAAAACCTTGCAATTCATGAAAAAGAAGGTCAGACGGATAGAATGGTGGTTGGAGTACAGGATAAATGGGGGTAGAAGATAGCGGCATAACTGCAGCTTCTTTTGCTAACCGGTTAGCTAGAGCATTACCTCTAGATATAAAATCATTGCGATTCCTTGTACTTAGTGAAAACTTTTATCAGTTTTCACTAGTTTCCTTTTTAATGTAGCGCTGCTGGCTGCGGGTGGGGAAGGAGGGGGATGCTACTGCAGCTGATGGTGCTGGTGGTTCTCCCTGTCCCTGCTCTTGAGCGGGGGAAAGAGGGGGGGGGTGACATCAGCGCTGAGATGTACTTCAGGCTGAACTGTGGGTGAATGTCAGCGCATGTAATTGCCTATGATAACTTCCATATCTGTGTCTAAACTAGGGTACAAAGTCGTAGGGGGGGGGTATATGTAGGGGGTGCTGTCGGGTGAGGGGGGTGTATGGGGTTGGGACCTTTCTTTTTAGAAAATAATTTAAATGTACTCTTTTTAAGTCAGTCGTAGGGATCGGATGCAGTTAATATAGCATTTAAGATGGCAATGGGACCTAAGTTAGGGGTGCTGTATTTTATCTCTAAATTGGTATGGTTAAGCAGTATGCACTCATAGCCACTGAGGCGCTGTGCAGTCATGTGTTGTGTGGTTAGGTTTTAACTAACTGTAACACTTGGTGATTGGTATGCAGAATGGTAGAGTGTCCTAAGGTAATAGTATTGGCTGTCTCTACGGCCATAGCACAAGCAGCTAATGCTCGGAGACACGCCGGCATCCCCTGGACCGGAGTAGGGACTACTTTGGAAAATAATGCAACGGGACGCATACTACCTCCGTGATCTTGGGTACAGACCACGGCCATGGTTTTACAATTGTCCCTCGCATAAAGGTGAAATGGTTTACAATAATCAGGTAGTCCTAAAGTGGGGGCCTGCATAATGTCAACTTTTAAGGTCACATAAGCTTTTAGTCATGTCCGGAGTCCACTGAATATGCTCTGGGCTGTCCCCCTTAGGAGCCGCACGTAAAATGGAGTCATGGTTTAAGCACTCAGGGATCCATTGCCTGCAATAGTTAATCATACCAAGAAAGGAAAGCATTTTCTTTTTAGTCTGTGGTTTAGGTATTCTCTGAATAGCCTCTATGCCTTTTGAGCTAACAGAGCTTGTGCCATGTGACAGAGTAAAACCTAAGTATTCAACATTTGTTGCCCCCATTTGTATTTTGTGTTTAGTTACCTTGTGACCTTCAGCTGCTAGGTACTGTAGAAAACTGAGTGAATCCTGTCTATTGGCTTCCTCATTAGGACTACACAACAGTAGGTCATCGACATACTGAGGGAGGACAGAACCATGACACAGGGTCCATGACTGCAAGGTATGTTGGAGCACCAGGGAATAAGCAGCTGGTGAGTCCACGTAGCCTTGGGGAAGACGGGTCCATGTTAATTGGCACCCATCAAAAGTGAAAGCCATAAGTAGTTGTGTCTCAGGGTCCAATGGGACCGAAAAGAATGCATTTGATAAATCAATAACAGTAAATATAGTGGCGTCATGGGGAATGGCCGCAATGAGAGCCGTGATATCAGGGACAATCGGGGCAATTGGGATGACTAAATAATTAATTGCTCTTAAATCCTGAACAAATCTAAAGTCATTGTTATGTAATGGAAGGGACGTTAGCCCAATTCCATCCTGACTCTGTATCAGAGTCTAAAAGTCTGTATGATAAGTCTTATGTCAGTCTGAGTCAGGGTGTTGACACATTCACTTCAGATACATCATACATGCAGAAGGATTAGTTTGGGGGTAAGGGCTTTCATAACTAGTTGGTCACCTACAGTAAAAAAAAAAAAAATAAGTTCCTTTCTACAAACTTAAATTGTAATCTCAAGAATGAACCGCAATTTCTCTATAATAATGAGGGCTGCCTGTTTTCTCTTTCCTTATTTACTATTTGCAATCTATTCACATGCAAAATGTCCTTCTTAAATCACTTGCCAAAACATTTCTAGGAACTATTTCCCTTCATTATCGTACTTACAACTTACAATAATTCCCAACTAACACTCCTCTTCCTGAGACCTCTCCACAAACATTTACTTCAAATACTGAAAACCACCTTAAAAAGTTCAACAACAACATTCCATACACATGACAGTTTTTTTATCCAAACTAAATACGACCTTAAGAATTTTCTGCGGGGAGGGGGAATTCCTGTCACAAAAACGTACTGTTTTTCTCCGGGGCAAGGAGATAAGTGTTAGCAAGCTTTAAAATAGAAAAAGCACATTGTCTTTAACTTACCACAACAATATCAAGATATTTTTGAAAGTACAAATAGCTGATCTACAGAGTAAAAGCACAAGTCTTACACTTACAAACATTACAAGACCATAAATCCTCCACTGTTACATATTTCAGGAAAAAGATTTCCCTTTTTTATATTTATGCCGGCTTTAGAAATATATCTCAGTGGTGGACACGATCTCTACACCCTTAAAGATACAGAGGAAAATTCTCTAACCTGCATTTCTCAGTTGTATTGCAAAGAAAGAAAGTACAGCAATCCCACTCACACATTAATTTGCAGCAAAACAACTTCCCAAAGGCAGAAAACAAGACAATCCATCTACTTTATAAACAAAAGCAATCAGAATATTATATACATATATGTAAAGAAAAAGTTCCTTTGGGTTTTATATTTTGATCCTTAGCATCTGACTGTTCTGAGTCACTGGACTCCGTACCATTGTAATTTTATGGGTTTTTCTGGTCCTTTATATTTTTGTTCCTATTTCTTTTATTTACCCTTTCCTCGTTTGCTCTTTTTTTCTGCTCTCCCTCTCTATGTAATGCTGTCTGCGGGGGAAGGAGGAAGAGGGCCTGCAGCCGCTGATCACAGCTCCTGCTCACAGCTGCTTGCTCTCTTACGGGACATGATGTTGGGGGCTGTGTATATAACTACATATGATAGCTTTGCATGATTCTCCCGGGTTGGGAGGTGGATATTGTTTAGACTGGGAAGCACCCATTTCCAACTATCCTTCTATTCTTAAAAGGTTTTAGGCAGTTGTCTCAGTAGACAACATAACCTTATTTGTTACCATGATTGTTATTCAGAGAACTAGAGCGGCTGTACTGAGCTGGAGAGCTCCGACAATTCCGACAGTTATTCTCGAGTTAATTACTTAAAACAAAACATGGTACCAAATTCCTATTCCTGTCTCTTTTGACTGTCACTTTGCGTTCGTACTCTGTGCGTCAATGGGTTGCCCCTAGACACAGAGACCTCACTTCCTGATTTTACACAGTATAACAAAAAATTCTTATCTTAAACAGCACAGCAATACAGCAAAAAATCATGAGCAAGCAAAAGCGGTGGTTTGGGGCCCTGTCAACCAAGCCGTCAAGTATATATTTCTATTTTATCATTTCTATTCCCACCTTAGGAATAATTACTTAACTTTAGCCTCCCAAGGCTTAACCCTCCCTTCCTTAGAGAGTGATTTCTAGTCTACCTAAGACATGTGCCCAACTTATTTACTTAGATACAGTTTGCAGAGGAAGTTGAGAGTGGAGCAAAGGAATGTGTAAATAGACACAATTCATTCTACTCACCACTTGTATTCTATCTGTATCCCACTTCTGTGACACCAGCTTGTTGGGGCTTCCTATACTTGGTTGGCGGCTTGGAGCACAGGCCCCAGGCAGAGCTCTGGGAGTAGTACTGGAAATGATTACACACACACAAGAGTCTCAGCACTAGCTTGTTTATTTGTCAACATGGCGTGGGTTATAAACCACACAAAGAAAGTGTATCAGGAAGGCACAAATAGCTTGAGGTTAGTCCAGCAAGTCAGATTATCAGAGGTCCTCGGAATTCTTGGAACATGTAACACTCATAGATATATATTTTCAGTCAAATTAAACAATTTAAACACTGACACTTTATATAGATTTTGGATTTATTATACCCATGAGATCAATGAATGAGATATCCTGCCTCTGAGAATTTTTATATTTTTATAAATATGTATTAAAAGCTAAGTTTTAATTTTATTCTCTCTGAGATTAGATTAGATGAAGTATAGGTGTGCACAGTAATAGGGGTCCCTTTTGCTAATTATCATTATCTTTGTGATCCCTAGTGGCACCCTAATAGTTCATATGACTTGTCCTACCTTGAGTCACCTCTTTTTGCATTGATAATAGTCCAAGGGACTCTAAATATTTTTCTCCAACACGACAATTTTGCAGCGCTGAGCCTTCTTTATAGTCCAGCTCTCACATCCGTATGGTTATACCAGATTTCTAACTATGCGGACCTTTGTTGATAATGTAATGTCTTTACTTATTACTAGCTTGTCCAGAGTTGCCATACCTTTCCTCCCCAGAAGCAAACATCTTTTAATTTCATGGCTGCAGTCACCGTCTGCAGAGATCTTGGACCCCAGGAAAATAAAATCTGTTACTGCCTCCATCTCCATCTTCCCCCTATTTGCCAGGAATTTTAAATTCAGATATCTATAAATGAAAAAACACTTCAGAATGGTGGAGCAAAGATTAAACATTATTATACATTATATCTTACAATTTTCTCTGATATCCCATCATAACTATATAAAAATATATTAAAATTAATTATTTAAAGTATAACTAAGATATAAATTTGATATTTGAAATACAACCTCAAGTTTTAAGAACTATGCCCAGCGATTCTCTAAGCATACTTCAATAATAAGCTACAGGGAAAGGGCCAATATATATCTCAGTGAAGAATCCCCAATCCATTATTAACTAGGAGTATCTGTATGTTAGCTCACAAATCAAATCAATAGTGGAGGAGTAAATCATCTATTGTTCAAAATTAGAGCTATACTCTTTATTTAGGGCCTCATTCTATTAGCGGCCGCAGCCGTTGTGGGGCCGCAAGGACCGGCCGCAAGCTATTCTATTCCCTTACGGCCGGAGGCTCCGGCAGGCTTGCGGCCGGTGCCTTGCTATCTCTTGCGGCCGCTCGCGCCAGAGGAAAGCCTTTGATCTAAAACGGCTGCAAGAGTTTTGTAATTCAATTGCTCCAGGAAACCTCTCTGCAAGGCTAAAAACGAGCCGCTGCTTACTTGCAGGAAAGAGGTCCCGCTAGCACCAATTAAGCACATAAAATAGCTCAAATAAAGCCATCCTGCACTTTGAGAAGACTATAAAGGGATTTTAGGTGTTAGAAAAAATAGCACATAATTATCCTATACTCAAATCCGTAAAATATTTTATTTTTAATATCCGTAAAATATCCATGTAAAAAGTCCAGAGTGCTTGGAGCACCTCAGACACACCCACGCCGCAGCCGGAAAATAAACAGTTAATTTGAACTCGGGTTTGGGCTGATGTGCAAGCTTGAGAGTGGGTTACTTTTAATCCTCATGTCCCCCAATATGATCCCTAGCATTTACAGAGCTGTACAGTGCAGGCTTGAATTTATTTTTGCGTTTTTAGATTTCTGCGCTTACGGCCGGTTCCAAGATATGCGGCCGGCCGTAAGATGAGATCCTTGCGGGGCCGTATAATAGAATCGCGAGTTAACAGAACCCCCGCAAGGAATCGCAGCCTTACGGCCGATTTACGGCCGCTAATAGAATGAGGCCCAAAGTGTCTATATCCTATTATTGTAATAGATAGATAGATAGATAGATAAATAGATAGATAGATAGATAGATAGATCGATAGATAGATACTTATTATATTATTAATAGCGAATTGCCCGTCAAAAAATGACGGCAATGAAATTGTAAGTGAGCTAATGCTGTTTGGTGTATAATAATACATTAATAAATGAATATACTTTACCTATTTTCAAGTAATTTATGCAGGAAGCATTGTCTTGAAGAGCTGACAATCTATTTTGATGTTGCTGGAGCATTAGTGGTGTGGAGCTGCTGTGTAAGCGTGATGAATGTGTGCATTGTAATAGTGTGCGTGCGCGAGACCAAACCGTTAGCGTAGCTGTGTACTTCTGCATTGTATAAGTTATTGTTCTAAAATGGCGGCTAATGTGTGGTATGCGTCTGTAGCGGAATATCCGTAGGTGTTTTGTGGTGTTTTGCGTGTTTCTGGTGGTGTTTTGCGTGTTTAGAGTGCTGTAGCCTCATTTTTGTTTTGTTCGTCTGCCATTTTTTCTCTCGCTTAGAGAATTTTTTATTGTCTAAACTCTTTTATTTTCAGTTAAATTAAGGTGTAACTTCATTTTTTGAGGTCCTGGATGCTCCCTCTTGCTGTAGGTAAACTTTTTATGGATGTGTTGTGTGTATTTATTGTGTTTTTAATTTTTTCATGTCCGCGGGTAGCGGACAATTTTTACGAGGTCGTAATGGGTGGAAACGTGTCTCGTATTTTGTTTGCGTTACGACATAAAGTTTGCGAGGGTCGCAGTTGCTGGCAAGGAGCGCCTTCGGCGATCCATGCCAGCAACTGCGGCCCTCACTTTGCGAGGGCCGCGGCTCGCTATGCGAGCCCGCAAGCGTTAGCAACAACTCGTATGCTCACAACTATATATGTGATACAATATTATCAATCTAGCCCCAAATATTAATAGCAAACACAAAATAAAACGTCTTAAAACTAGTTTAGTGTCGCATTAATAGCTCTCATAATGCAAATAGTTGATTACCATAAGTATCCCTTTAATATTCTTTTTAATGCTTGACCATGTAAAATATAATATTTTGACTATTGACTACACTAAGATATACTGTATATCTCTCCCAAGTACATATCATTATACGTTAAGTGGAGATTAGATTTTTCAACTGTAAAATGTCTAATCAAATTGATTCCTATAAAAACGTACTTTTACATTTTGTAGCAAGGAAGATAGGAGAACTTCTCTCCCAGTTGTTGTTTTCAGCTTTTTATTTTTTTAAGGGGTTATGTCAACAACTCTGAAGGTCATTTATCAACATATACTGGCTAATGACCACTTTGTAGAAGTACTCTATTTGTCAAAGTAATTTGACTACAGTGAACTTGCTTGGTTAGGGCTACCCTGTACTTTAAATGGACACCCAGCCTTACAGAGTCTGTGTCTGCATACGTTGGGACTATGTATTTTATTTAAGGCAGTAAAAACAGACCTTACAAGAACGTATTAATAAAATAAACTACATAAAAGTAAATAGATACACAGGTACTGTCAAGCAATTGATACGACATGAAACACTGTACAAATTAATATGGTCTCAGTGTATAATACAGTGTATAGATTAATTGAGTTCAAAGATCAAGTTATCGACAAGTAAACACTGTGTGCAGAAATAGCATATATTGGTATAGAAGTAAATATCAAGGATAAACAATTATGTGTTTACACTTGTAATCCTTGATATTTAGTTAGATTACAATATACAATCTACCTGATGTCTATTACAATCTCTTTTGGATGATTGGATAACAATTAGTCTTAACACACTTTATATTTGGTTAGATCAATACAAGGGATCAATAAGCAATGTATACAAACTTATCAAATGTGGATTAACAATTTATGTTAATACAATCTATGTTCGGTTAGTTCAATATAGGAGTATATAATCTTGCTAGCGACTTGCCAGTCCAAAATGACGTCAATAACATTTTAAGCCATGGCAATGCTGTTTGCCACACAATGCGAGGCTATAGCCGCTCTGAGCACCTTCGGCGAACCATCGCGAGGTGAAATGCAATAAAATGCAGTGTGTGAAAGTAGCACCAAAGAAAGCTCTGACGAGAGAAGACTGCAGTCTGGGCTCTATATATATATATATATATATATATATATATATATATATATATATATATATCACATATATAGTTGAGAGCGTACGAGTTGTTGCTAACGCTGCGGGCTCGCTACGCGAGTCGCGGCCCTCGCAAAGCGAGGGCCGCGACTCGCATAGCGAGCTGCGGCCCTCGCAAAGCGAGGGCACTGCCCGAGGGCCTCAGTTGCTGGCATGGAGCGCCATAGGCGCTCCATGCCAGCACCTGAGGACCTCACAAAGCGAGGGCCGCAGTTGCTGGCATGGAGCGCCGAAGGCGCTCCATGCCAGCAACTGCGACCCTCGCAAACTTCACGTCGCAACCCAAACAGTACGACACACACATTACGACACTCGCAAACAACATACGACACACGTTCACACACATTACGGCCTCGCAACACTCGGACGCAACTCGCGAACATTACAAAATTTAAAACACAATACATACATACACCACATACATAAAAAACTTACCTACACCAAGAGGGAGCACCCAGCACCTCAAAAATACAACTTACACCTCGATTTTACTCGAAATAAAACAGTTTAGAGACTAAAAAAAAATCGAAGCGAGAGAAAAAATGGCCGCCGAACAAAACGAAAACGAGGCTACAGCACTCTAAACTCGCAAAACACCACAAGAAACTCGCAAAACACCACAAAACACCTACGGATATTCCGATACAAACGTATACCATACATTACTCGCCATTTTACGCCAATGCGGAAGTACACGACTACGCTAACGGTTTGGGCTCGCGCACGCACAGTGTTACACTGCACACATTCAGCACGCTTACACAGCAGATCCACACCACTAATGCTGCAGCAACATCAAAACACATTCACAGCTCTTCCACACAATGCTTTAAAATAGGTAAAGTATATTCATTTATTAATGTATTATATATTTCATTATTACACACTAAACAGCATTAGCTACCTTACAATTTCATTGCCGTCATTTTTTGACGGGCAATTCGCTAGTATATATATATATATGAAGAGTGAGGTAGCCGTGAATGTCCAGTAATCCAGTTGAATAATCAGAGTATTGCAGTGAATAGTGATACATTTTTTATTGGACAAACGTATTCATAATAGAGCGACGAGCTTTCGAGAGATAATGCCTCTCTTTATCAAGTCAGTATCGCTTTTTGACTTGATAAAGAGAGGCATTATCTCTCGAAAGCTCGTCGCTCTATTATGAATACTTTTGTCCAATAAAAAAGGTATCACTATTCACTGCAATACTCTGATTATTCAACTATATATATATATATATATATATATATATAGTAAATAAATAGTACATTTGTGTTCACATTTAGACACCTAAAAAAACGTTTTCCATTTCCTGCTCAGATTTCTGAGAAATACCGTTATTGCACTGCACTCTGGGAAACACGGCAGGGGCATGTAAATGATTCAACAATGCATTTATATATATATATATATATATATATATATATATATATATATATATATAGTTGTTGTTTAGTAGTTCAGTTATGTCCGACTCTCCATGAGCTTAAGGACTGCAGCACTCCAGGTACATCTGTCAGCCACTGCGCCTCTGAAATTACTCAAACTTGTGTTCAATACTTCAATAACCTCACCTGTCCATCTCCCGCTGTCTTTCCCTGCTTTGTGTGCCTTTAAAATTTCCATCATCAGAGTATTCTCTAGGGAATCCTGTCTTCTTATGATATGACCAAAATATTTGAGCATCAGCCTTATGATAAAACCTTTCAGTGATCAGTTTGGCTTCATTTTCTATAGAATTGATTGATTGGATCTTCTTGCAGTCCAAGAGACTCTAAGCAGTTTTCTTCAACACCACAATTCAAATGTATCAATTTAACTGCACTCAGTCTTTTTAATCATCCAGGTCTAACATCTCTATGTTAATACTGGGAATGTCATAGTTCTAACTTATGGAAACGTTTGTTGATACTTTTTAACAACAACTTTTTTTGTTGTTTACTATAGATTGTTCAGACTTGCCATAGCTTTCCTCCCCAGAGGCAAATGTCTTTTATTATCATGTCTGCAGTCACCATCTGCACAGATCTTGGAGCCAAGAAAAATAAAACCTGTCACTGCCTCCACTTCTTCCCCATCTATTTGCCAGGAACTGAGATTGCTGCTTGCCATGGTCTTAGTCTTTTTAATGTTGAGCAGCAGGCCATCTTTTGCACTCACTTCTTTCACACTCATAAATATGCCCTTTAGTTCCTCCACACTTTCAGCCATCAGAGTAGTATCAGAGTAGTTGCCTTTGAAGAGGATGCTTGTTTGCAGCACTAGTTACAAGGTTCCTGTTGAGGGCCATTATGAAATTGTTGAAGACAAGAAAATGGTTGTGACTAGTATGTTTGCATGGATAATAATTCCTAACACTTGTTGTACTTGTGCATCTTTTATATCTATAGTTATCTCAGCGGATGTAGTCATTTTGGATTTTGCATAGGCTTTCGACACAGTGCCACATGGGAGACTACTGCAAACTAAGGGATACAGGAATTGCAGTAAATATCTGCTCATTGATCGAGAGCTGGCTAAAAGACAGGAAGCAAAGGGTTGTGGTAAATGAAACATACTCTGATTGGACTAATGTGTTAAGTGGGGTTCCTCAGGGTTCAGTATTAGGTCCTCTCCTTTTTAACATATTTATTAATGACTTAGAAAGACTGGAAAGTAGTGTCTCCATTTTTGCTGATGACACCAAGTTGTGCAAGGTAATTCAATCAGATAATTATGTTCTTTCCTTCCAAGGGGATTTACATAAAATAGAGGAATGGGCATCTAAATGGCAGTTGAGATTTAATATGAATAAATGTAAAGTTATGCATCTTTGAAGGAAAAATAGCCATGCAATTTATAATCTTAATGGACAAATATAGGGGTATCAGATATTGAAAGGGATTTGGGAGTACTTGTGGACAATCACCTAGGTAACAGTGCTCAATGCCAAGCAGCAGCTGCAAAGGCAAATAACATATTAGCATGTAATAAGAAGGGTATAGAAGCATGGGAAGCAAATATAATTCTGCCACTATACAAATCTCTAGTACACCCTAATTTTGGAATATGGAGTACAATTTTGGACACCACTTCATAAAAAAGAAATTTTAGAGCTGGAAAAGGTACAGAGAAGGGCTACGAAACTAATAAGGGGAATGGAGGGGCTAAGTTATGAAGAAATACTAACCAAATTAAGCTTATTTTCTCTAGAAAAAAAGGCATCCAAGAGGTGATATGATTACCTTATATAAATACATCCAGGGTCAGTATAAAGATTTGTCAAGGGAGCTTTTTGTGCAAAGAGGTTTTCAACTAACAAGAGGACATCCTTTGGGGTTAGAAGTAAAAAGATTCCACCTTAAACAAAGAAAAGGGTTCTTCACAGTAATGGTTGTTAATCTGTGGAGTTCTCTACCAAAGGGGGTGGTGACAGCGGATTCGATTGATAACTTTAGGGGGATTGGATTTATTTCTAATTAAAAAGGGCATTCAGGGTTATCCTGGATAATTAGAGAGGGAGTATTGAGTATCTGGGGCTAGGAAGGAATTTAAAAAAAAATCAGTTTGAGACGATTAGATAGGTTTCACTTGATTTTTTTTTCTGTTTGCCTTCCTCTGGATCAATTAATTAACAATTAATTAATGAACACCTAATCCGCATATTGCAGATCAGAGGAGATCTTAAAAGGTTGAAATTCATGGACTGGAAGTCTTTTTTTAACCTCAATTACTATGTAACTATGTATAATATAATTCATACAGCAATATTTGTATACTTTTTCTCAGTTTCTAGCAGTACCTTGAGGAAATTGATTAAAAGTGATTGCAGATATTGTCTAGGAACTTTTACCTTTAGACTTGGAACTGCTCAATATATAATCACTAGGAAATTGCCCATCAAAAATGATGGGATTCAAATTGTAAGGCTGGCAATGCTGTTTGCCACACAATGTAAGGCTTTTGCTCCTCTGAGCACCTTCGTCGCTCATAGAGAGCCCCGCGCTGAGAACCTTTGTCACTCCCCTTGTGTACTTCAACTTTCCTGCTTTGCGCTGATCACCTTCGGTGCTCATTGCAAGCCTCTCCCGCTTGCGGTGCTCATCGTCAGCCCAGCAATGAGCGCCTTTGGCAAGTTTTGTACTTGGGAATGCCATGCATCTCTTTCCACCATCTAACCCTTGTCCCTTCTCTGTGTCTTTCTTCTCTGTGTGTATGCTGAATATTTGCGTGTTACGCCTTGACTGCCTCTTGTTTTAGTTTTCAAAGTCCCGCGTGCCTGGCCTTGTTGGTGTAAGTGTCACTGTCTTTGCCGTCATGTATTTTCTAAGTCCTGCGTGCCTGGCTTTGTTCAACCTCGTTTTTATCCTGTTTCTGAATTTATGCGTTTTTCGGCAGCCATTTTTTTTCTTGCTTTGCCGATTTTAGGTTAACGAAAAACCCCAAATATGGCTCAAATTTGTGTGCAACCTCACTCCCAGGCTTCCTGTCTCTCCTCCTGTGCTGTGTGTGTGGTATTATTTTTGTTGAATTATTTTGTTTGTTTTTTGGGTTTTTACAGTTACGTGCTTGGCTCGCAGTTGCAACCCTCTCAGTCTAAGTCCCACTTTGTGAGGCTCGCAGTGCAATGAGCGTCTTCGGCGCTCATTGCAGCCTAAGTTGGCAGTGCGTCGATGGCTCACAGGCATTCCTCGCTTGGCGAGGGACGCAAAAGCGTGTCAACATCGCAAATGCCCTCAACACTGACAACTATATAAGTGATCTATTACTTCTTTTTATTTCGATAATTTTTATTGACTCACAAAGGTTGGAAAGTTACAACAGTGTATATAGAGTGCAGCCTCAATTTAAGGAAACATAACAAAAGCAAGCATATAATGCACCTGCTGTGCAATTAGACCTTATTAATGGCTGCCCTATTGCAATCTCTTCGTGAGCCACACCAACAACAATTTTCCATTTTCCAATAACAAGTAAAAACCAGAAAAGCAAAGAAAAAGAAAGAAGAACAACAAACAAGTTTACGTTAGTAATAATTTAATAACTAAAACTAAACAAGAACAGAGAGACAAAATTCAGGCTCAGATTTTCTCTTTTCCAACAGTATCTGCACCCCAATATGGGGCAAGGCAGGCTATGTCAGAATCCAACAGTATTGGATTCCTGTGTCCCTCTAAGACAACCCCCCCCCCCCCGTCCCCAGCCCCCCGCGGCCCACCCACAGGTGCTGCTCCCATTAACTTACGTTTTCGTACGGTGTCCAGTGAGGGTGCCCCGCCATGCGCCATCCGGCCACTACCGCACCAGACCCCCCCCCCCCCCCGCCCCCACCAGCCTGCTTAGTGTTACTCTATTCCGGGTCAATTCTGTGGTTGGAAGCTATCCAGGGTTCCCAGATAGTCAGGAAGCTGGCGTAAGTATCCGAAACTAGGTGTATACGTTTTTTGTTAATCATAATAAAGTTTATTTTATTTATGATCTCTCTCAAGCATAAGCTAGTGTTTTTCCACTTACTGTCAATATGGCTTTTTACCGCCAAGAATATGGACTGAAGTAACCTATCCTGGGGCCTAGACAGTAAGGGGGGTCTTTGTCCCAAGAGACAAGTTTCGATGGTGGGGGTTATTTGAGTAAGGCAGAGTTTTGAGGCTATTCGGGTTATTTCGGACCAGATGTCCTGAGCCTTAGGGAAGGTCCTCCATATGTGCATGAAGGTCCCCGTCTCTGGGCATCCCCTAAAACAAGTGTCAGGCTCTTGAGGGTTCATTCTGTGCAGTCTTGCCGGGGTAATGTAAGTCCTATGATGTAATTTTATCGAAGTTTCCATCAAGCTGTAATTATAGGAACCTCTCGCTAGTCTCTGGCTAATGTGTCCCCATTTTTCCAGGTCCCATGTCTGGCCCAGGTCCTCTTCCCATTTTGTCAAGGGCTTATGATTACTATTATTCGGCGGGCTATTGAATTTTTCTTATATCAGGCCTAGAGTGCCTTTAGATAGCGGGGCATCTGTGCACATTCGTGTCATCCAGTTTGTCTTGGGTTGACCTAAAGTCCTCCTCAGGGTCCATATAAAGTGACTAAACTTACAAAAGATGAAGTGCTCTTTTAGGGGGAGATCAAAATTATCTCTAAGGTGCTCAAAGCTAATAGTTGGCCCTCCTTTAATCAAGCCCCTTTCCTATCCAACCTGTGGGAGGTCCACCAAACTTTAGAGTCTTTCGGGAGGTCCTTGGCAAAGAGGGGAGAGGTGATAATAGATACATAGTTACATAGTTACATAGTAATTAAGGTTGAAAAAAGACTTTCAGTCCATCAAGTTCAACCTGTTAAGATCTCCTCTGATCTGCAATATGCGGATTAGTTATTAATTAAATTATTGATTAAATAATTATTAATAGTATAGTATTGGAGAATGAATAAAGAGTTAGTCCATCAAGTTCAACCTTTTTAGATCTCTATTGATCTTTTTAATTTGGACTATTTATTATTATTGTTAATTGTTAATTATTGTTAATTGATCCAGAGGAAGGCAAACATAAAAAAAAAACCCATTGAAACTTTGCCAATTGTCTCATAAGGGGAAAAAAAAGCAAAATTCCTTCCTGTCCCCAGAAACTGGCGATCAAATTTCTCCCTGGATCAATATTCCTTGCTAGTTATCTAGGATAGCCTTGAATGCCCTCTTTATTCAGAAATATATCTAACCCCTTTTTGAAGTTGTCTATCGAATTCGCTGTCACCACCTCCTTTGGTAGAGAATTCCACAGTTTAACCACCCTAACTGTGAAGAACCCTTTTCTTTGTTTAAGGTGAAATCTTTTTTCCTCTAACCTCAACGGATGTCCTCTTGTCAGTTGAAAATCTCTTGCTACAAAAAGTTCACTTGACAAAGCCTTATATTGACCCTGGATGTATTTAAATAACGTAATCATATCTCCTCTTAGACGCCTTTTTTCTAGCGAAAATAAGTTTAATTTTGCTGGTCTTTCTTCATAACTTAGCCCCTCCATTCCCCTTATTAGTTTTGTAGCCCTTCTCTGTACTTTTTCCTGCTCTAAAATGTCTTTTTTGTGAGGTGGTGCCCAAAATTGTACTCCATATTCCAAATGAGGGCGTACTAGAGATTTGTATAGTGGCAGAATTATATCTTCTTCCCTGGCTTCTATACCCTTCCTAATACATGCTAATATTTTATTTGCCTTTGCAGCCACTGCTTGGCTTTGAGCGCTGTTACCTAGGTGGTTGTCCACTAGTACTCCCAAATCCCTTTCAATATCTGATACCCCTAGATTTGCTCCATTAAGATTATAGATTGCTTGGCTATTGTTCCTTCCCAAATGCATAACCTTACATTTATTTGTATTAAATCTCATCTGCCATTTAGCCGCCCATTTCTCTAATTTATGCAAATCCTTTTGTAGGGAAAGTACATCATTATCTGATTTTATTACCTTGCACAACTTAGTGTCATCAGCAAAAATGGAGACACTACATTCGAGTCCTACTTCAATGTCATTAATAAATATGTTAAAAAGGAGAGGACCCAATACTGAGCCCTGAGGAACCCCACTTATCACATTAGACCAATCGGAGTATGTTCCATTTACAACAACCCTTTGCTTCCTGTCTTTTAGCCAGCTCTCGATCCATGAGCAGATATTTACTGCAATTCCTGTATCTCTTAGTTTGCTCACTAGTCTTCCATGTGGCACTGTATCAAATGCCTTTGAAAAATCTAAAAAGACTACATCCACTGAGTTGCCCTGATCCAAGTTCCTACTAACCTCCTCATAAAAACTAATTAGATTGGTCTGACACGACCTTTCCTTCATAAATCCATGTTGACTGCTACCTATGATCCTGTTCAAATAGACATATTCTTGTATTCTGTCCCTTATTAACCCTTCTAAAAGCTTCCCAACTACAGAAGTGAGGCTCACTGGTCTATAATTCCCCGGATTTGCTCTAGATCCCTTCTTAAATATAGGTATCACCTCTGCTTTTCTCCAGTCATCTGGTAGAGACCCTGTAGTGAGCGAGTCTTTAAAGATTAGATATAATGGTTTGGCTATTACAGAACCCAGCTCCCTCAGTACCCTTGGATGTATTCCATCAGGACCTGGGGCTTTATTAACATTTATTTTCTCCAACCTCTTTTGTATTTCTTCCTGCGTTAACCAATTATTTAGTGAAGGTAGTGTAGCCCCATTATGTTGCAGTGTCCCAACCACTGGTACCTCCCTTGTGTAAACCGACGAAAAGAACCTATTTAGCTCATCTGCCTTTTCCTGGTCACTAATTATCAGATGGCCTGTGTCACATTGTAATGGTCCTATCGATTCCTTCCTGGCCTTCTTCCCATTAATATATTTATAAAATATTTTAGGGTTAGTCTTACTTTCCATTGCAACTGACTTCTCATTTTCTATTTTAGCCAGTCTAATAGCCCTTTTGCAAGCCTTGTTGATTTCCTTATAGTCACATAAAGATGTCTCTGTTCCGTCCTTCTTGTATAATTTAAATGCATATTTCTTTTTCCTCATCATGATCTTTAAGTCATTGTTAAGCCACATGGGATGTGATTTACTCCTATTTATTTTATTTCCACATGGTACATGCTGATGAGTATGTTTATTTAGTAAGGATTTGAATGTTGTCCATTTATTTTCAGTATTCTTCCCTGTAAGTTCTTTGTCCCAGTCTATATGTTGTATTGCTGCCCGTAGCCCATTAAAGTTAGCCCTTTTAAAATTTAGAGTTTTTGTTGGCCCCTTACAACTTTGTTTTTTGTATTCAATCTCAAATGAGACTGTGTTGTGATCCCTGTTCCCCAAGGGTTCCCCTATTTTTACATTTGATATTATATCAATATTACTTGTGATGACTAAATCCAAGATGGCCCCATTTCTAGTAGGTTCTTGTATTACCTGGGCTAGATAATGATCCCTGAGTGTACTCAAGAACCTGCTCCCCTTAGCTGAGCTGCTGGTCTCGTGTATCCAGTTTATATCAGGGTAATTAAAGTCTCCCATTATTAGAACTTGCCCATGCTTAGCTGCATTTTCAATCTGTAACAATAATTGTATTTCCTCACTTTCAGCTATATTTGGGGGTTTATAGCATACTCCCACCAATATGCATTTAGAATTAGCTCCTCCACTATTTAGCTCAACCCACAAGGATTCAATGATGCCGTTAGTGCCAGCATAAATATCTTCTCTAACTATAGGCTTAAATTCAGGCTTAACATAAAGACAGATCCCTCCTCCTCTTTTACCATTTCCCCTATCTTTCCTAAATAGGTTATAACCATCCAGATTAACAGTCCAGTCATGAGATTCATCCCACCATGTTTCCGTAATGCCTATTAAGCCCCATTTTTCTTGTATTGCTAATATTTCTAGCTCATCCATTTTCCCAGGCAAACTTCTTGCGTTTGCAATCATACACTTTATGTTGCTATGGCTCTGCTGATGTGAAGTGCCTGCCACTGTATTTGAGGCCCCTATTAATATCTCCCTACTTTCTATTGTAACCCTCCCCCCTTCTACTCCCCCATGGGTAAATAATTCATCCCTTTCCCTCTCTACCCTATTTACCCCAATACTTCTATATAGTCCCTCCCCCCCACCTACAAGTTTAAAAACTCCCCCAGCCGTTCTACCATCCTATTCCCTAGCACAAAAGCGCCCTCATCATTAAGGTGCAATCCATCCCTGCTATAGAGATTGTACCCAAGTGAGAAGTCAGCCCAGTGCTCTAAAAACCCCAAACCCTCTGCACTGCACCACTTTTTTATCCACGCATTAACCTCCCTAAGCTCCTTCTGCCTCCCTGGGCTAGCACGTGGCACTGGTAGTATCTCAGAAAATACTACCTTGGAGGTCCTTGCTTTAAGCTTATTCCCTAATTCTCTAAAATCATTCTTTAGGACGTTCCATCTTCCACTAACTTTGTCATTGGTACCAATGTGTACCAAGACCGCCGGTTCATTACCAGCCCCTCCCAATAATTTATCCACCCGATCCACAACATGCCGAACCCGAGCACCCGGGAGACAGCAAACTGTTCGATTGCTGGGATCTGGGTGACAAATTACCCTGTCTACCTTCCTAATAATAGAGTCCCCTACCACCAAAACATGTCTGTTTCTCTGCCTATTCTGCCCTCCCTCTTCTCCAGTAGAGCTGTTCGCCCGGCTGTTAGAGGGAACAGCTCTATCTGGCATTGCCATTCCTGAATGGACATCGCCAACAGTTTCACTCAATCTGGCAAATCTGTTGTTGTTTGCCAACTCAGAACTGGCCTGCCTCCTCCTGTACCCTCTGATTCCCCTTCTAACTGTAACCCAGCTACCTCCCTGGCCATCCTCACTAGCCCCAGCTCCTCCCTCCATACTAGGCCCAGCTAAACTGTGCTCCGTGAGCACCAACTCCCTTTCCAGTGGAGCAATATCACTAAGTGCTGCAATTCTCCTCTCCAGATCTTCAATTTGAGCTTCCAAAGAGGCAACATGCTCACACCTGTCACAGAGGTATGGACCCTGGATCATCTGTTCCAGTTGTGCATACATTTGACAGGATGTACACTGAATAAGGTTGCCACTGGACTGACTCATAATTATGATTATTGTCTACGAAATTTCAGTGGGAAAAATAAAGAATATAATATAATATATTTATATAAAGTTTTCCTCCTTTGCACTATAAATCTGCCCTCCCTTTTCTTTGAAGGCCCTCCTTTTATTTAAACTCCTAGGCTTTTACTAGAATTGCACTTGATACTGAAAATGTTTGCAAGCTCACAAGTTCCCCTTCTCCGGTTTCTATTAACTTCTGCCTTCTCGCCTGGGCACAATTAGTGCACTCTGCAATTTATCAGCCTTTACTTGTAAGGTAAATCCACTTGTAAACAGGCCCCAAACCAGCTCACAAATCCTTTATCCTAGTTTAACAGTCAAGCCACACCCCTCTCACCTGGGCACACTTAGTGCAGCACTCTGCAATTTATCAGCCTTTACTTGTAAGGTAAATCCACTTGTAAACAGGCCCCAAACCAGCTCACAAACCTTTTATACAAGTTTAACAGTCAAGCCACACCCCTCTCACCTGGGCACACTTAGTGCACTCTGCAGTTTATCAGCCTTTACTTTTTAAGGTAAATCCACTTGTAAACAGACCCCAAACCAGCTCACAAACCTTTTATACAAGTTTAACAGTCAAGCCACACCCCTCTCACCTGAGCACAATTAGTGCACTCTGCAGTTTATTAGCCTTTACTTTTTAAGGTAAATCCACTTGTAAACAGACCCCAAACCAGCTCACAAACCTTTTATACAAGTTTAACAGTCAAGCCACACCCCTCTCACCTGGGCACAATTAGTGCACTCTGCAGTTTATCAGCCTTTACTTTTTAAGGTAAATCCACCATGGCGAGGGCAAATAGGAGTGGGGAAGGAGGACAGCCCTGTCTAGTACCCCTTTGAATGTTTAGCAACGAGTTCTCTGGGCCGGGAAGTTTCAGAGTGGCTTGTGGGGACCTGTAGTATGTTTTAAGAAGATTTAGGAAGTTCCCTCTAATACCGAATTTCTTTAAGACTGCGAATAGATATGGCCATTCTAAAGAATCGAATGACTTCTCAATGTCTAAGGCTAGGGTGCAAAGAGGGTTTTTTGAGTGGTTGGCTAGGTGTATAATATTCAGCACTCTACTAATGTTGTCCCCCACCTGCCTATGAGGGATGAAGCCTGCTTGGTCCTTGTGGATTAGTTTGGGCAGGAAGCCAGAGACCCTATTAGCCATCAATTTGGCCAGGATTTTAATGTCCCCATTCAGCAGGGGGATAGGACGATAATTCTTAACCTCCATTGGGTCCCTCTCCGCCTTGGGAAAGAAGACCAGATTCGCCTGATTAAGCTCCGGCGGGCATCTGCTCTTCTTTCAGGATAGCATTGTACATTGAAACCATGTGAGGAGTCAGAACATCTGCAAATTTTTTATAGTATACATTTGAAAGCCACCCGGCCCAGGGGATTTGCCTAGTTTAAGGGATTTAATGGTGTCTTTGACTTCCTCTTCTGTTACATTAAGTAAATCTAGGTCTGTGTTTCCCAGAACCGGAAGGTCCAGCCCCCCGAGAAAGCCCGTCAGGGAATCCCCATCCGCCCGTACCTGGGAGGTGTATATATCCTGGTAAAATGTTCGGAAGGTGTCCTGAATCCTAGCCTGGTTAATTGTGACTGAGCCTGATCTAGTCTTGATTTGGGTGACCCTTGATTGTTGGAATCTGGTGTTCAGCCTGCTGGCCAATAAGGGGCCCGGGTTTTTTGCCTCCGCAAAAAAATTTCTCTGGGTTTTCCTTAAGGCCTTCTCTGTTTGAGCTGACAAATTGTTATCTAATTCTAGTGTAATCGTGTCAATCGCTGACGACTCAGGTCCGACTGCTGTTATTGTTTTTTTTTTTCTAGGGTGGTAAGTTTCTTCATCAGTAAGTTTTCCTTTTCTCTCACCTTTTTTTTGTATGATGAGGCTAGCCTTATAAAGCTACCCCTTATAAACGCTTTATGCGTTACCCAGAACCAACCAGCACCCGTGGAAGGGTAAGAATTAGTGGAAACAAAGTCCATCAGCTCTCTAGAAATTTGGTCTAGCACACTCGGAATTGAAAGAAGCCTATCGTTGAGCCGCTATGTGTAAGGCAATTCGAAATTGGGGTTAAGGTTCAGGCCTAATGTGACCTGACTATGATCTGACCATGGGCAGGGGACTATGTCCGAAAATGGGGCTTGCTCTAGTAATGTGGCGTCTATAACAAGTGTGTAAATACGCGAGTAGGATTTGTGTGTAGGTGAATAAAACGTGTATTCCCTCTCTTGAGGGTGCAGTCCCCTCCAAGCATCTACTAATCCCAGTTTCAGTAGCAGGTTTTTGATTTTTTTGATTTTGTCTGGAGGTCGAGACTCCCCCTGTTTTTTGGACCAATCCACTTCTGGGTTTAGCACCAGATTAAAGTCCCCCCCAATAATAACTTTGCCTGTGTCCTGGGAGTCCAGCGTCTCCAGTAGATTTATGATAGCTTTATGGGGGGCCACCGTAGGGGCGTAGACTGACACCAGGGTTAGCTTAGTGTTGAGCAGGGTGCCCGTAATAATCACAAAGTTACCTTCTTTGTCTAATTTTTTGTGGGAAACTTGAAATGGGAAGTTTTTGTGGATTGATATCGCAGCACTTGCCCTTTTGTTTATTTGGCTAGAGGTGTAAAAGATCGGATAGTCCTTATGTAAAAAAGAGGGGGTCTTGCCCTTCGCAAAGTGGGTCTCCTGGAGGAAGAGAACTGCAGGTCTATCCTTCCTATAAGTAATGAAAGCTTTCCTTCTTTTGTTAGGGGAGTTAAAGCCTCTGACATTGTGGGTAGTGAATGTGCAGTGAGGGTTAGCCATGTGGGAGTGTGGAGGTCTGCAGGGACCCCGAGTGTCCTGGTACCCCAGTATGTTTAGAGATGAGCCAGTCGCCGAGGATCTGCGGAGGCCAGAGAGACGGACAAGCCAGACTGGAACACCTGTGGGCGCCCCCGGAAGGGGTGAAGAGAGAGGATTCGTTCAGTACATTGGAAAAGATGTCATTAACTCTTGGGGTGAAACCCCTAAACAGGAAGTAAATTGCCAACAACTTTATCATAAACAAGATTAACATAATAGTTCTCAGCATTAAGTCCCATGCGGGGCCCTAACAGGCAGTGCTAGAATTACCTCAAGCTACTGCTACATTCATAATATAAAGAGGTTGAAATTTTAATCTACCCTCGTAGCCAACCAAGGTACTAGTAAGTTGGCAGTAGATATTAAGCTACGGAATGCTGGGAATCCTAGGCTTTATGTAAACATATAATTACAACGAGGTACCTCGGTCTAGGCCGCCATTAATTTATCTCTAAACATGTATTCTACCAACTAAGCTAAATAAGTATATTGCCTATGTTTCTGGGATAGACAAAGAAAATGTAAACAAACGTCCATCAGTCCAAGCTTAAGTTTGTCTTGACGTGCTTGGGAGGTCGGCCGAAGGGTCAAGGCCAGTTGGGAGTCCCTGTTCACCCCAGGCCGATGCGACTTCTCTAGAGTTGAGCTACTCTCAGCAGAGTCCGCCAGGTGAAGACGGTCTAGGAGTTTGGCACATTCCTCCGGTGTGTGGGTCAAATAGATAGTTCCTTGGTGTTGGAATGAGAGAGAAAAAGGAAAGCCCCATTTATATGGTATCTTGCACTTAATCAGGATAGCCAGGGCCGGCTTCATTGCTCTGCGTTTCTCCAAAGTTTGTGGGGAAAGGTCCATGTAAATTTGAAGGGAAGCACCATCAGGACCTTTGATGTTGGACAATTTTCTTGTGGCTTTAAGGATCAGGTCCCTGTTTTTTTGCCTCAGGCAACGTACGGTTATGTCCTTTGGTAGCTCTTGGTTTCTTGCGGCCCCCAGGGCTCTATGGGCTCGCTCGATCTCCTAGGAGTTGTCAGCTACTTCTGGAAGAATATTAGAGATCAACGCTGTTAAATATTGCAGCAGGTCAGGGACCGTGTTTGGCACCCCGCGTACCCTGATGTTGTGTCTCCTTGATTTATTTTCCAGGTCGTCGATTTTGTCATCTAGGAGAGAGACTTTCGCCACCAGAGTGGTGATTTCAGCTCTGTCTTGCTCCTGGGCTTCTAGAATTTTATCAGTTGTTTCCTCCAAGAGGTTGGTTCTCTGGCCCAGCTCAAGAAGGTCGTCCCTGATCTCTTTCACCAGTTGAGTAGATTGAGCTTGCAGCATTTTCCCTATGATCTCAAGGGATTTGGCTGAGAGATGCATGTCTGTTAAAGGGTTGGGATTGCCTCCCTCAACCTCAGGCAGATTTATTTGTTCAGGGGGAGGGCTTTGCGGCTGCGAGAGGCTTTCCGGTTTGTGGAAGAGCTCCTGTATGCTCTTAGAAGGCACGCTTTTTTTTTATTTGCTCATTTTCACCAAGGTAGACCCTAGCTGCGAATGTTTTGTTTGTCGGCGCAAGCTTGTAGATGAGGTAGCGTAATAGTAAGAAGCCGCCTCTGGTTTAAATCATTTGGAGTGAGGAGTAGATGGCTCGTGCCAGGGATAGGTAGCTATTGTGAGGAGCCATCAGCGTATGTAGAGTCATGCTTGTCTAGAGCCTCCCGTCTCTAAGCTCCTTGTCCCATTGTGTTCGTGGGGGTGTTATCAGAAATCAAACACTCACGTGATTCAGGTCAGCTCTCTGCCTCCCGGCTGGTGGTCTGTTAAAGAATATTCTGCTGCTTTAGACCTTCAAGATTGCAAGAAATTGAGAGAGTGTTCACCCAATAGAGTATATTTCAATAAGCCACCTTTAGCTTCTCTGTAACTGGGCAAGCTGGTTGCCAGGGTACACTTTGAGTCCTCTGCTTTGTTCAAAAGTGTCTCTGTGAGGTGGGTTAGGGTGCCTACTGGCCCTCTTGTTGCTCTGTTAGGGGCCCTCACTCCTTTGCACAATATTTCGGTGAGCTCAGCATGCCCAGGGCTTGAAGAGTGGCAGATGTTCAGGGTGGTACACCCCCCCCCCCCCCTTCAGGGGTCTCTCTGCCTGCACCCAGATCTCTGCAAGTTGTTAGCACTCTTGTTAGGCCGCGTAGCCTCTCTGTGTTGCGTCCTCCATATTAGGGTGCTGGCTCCGCCCCCTTCTTCTTCTATTCCCCTAGTGGGAAAATGGCTGCCCTTCTTTTGGCGGGAAAGCTCCCCCCGGGGTGTCTGCCTGGGGCTTTTCGCCTCCTGGGCCTCTGGCCTAGTCTCTGGGCCCTGTGGTATTTGCTTCCCCCGTCGGGCGCTCTCTGCGGCCTTGCTGGGAGAGGAGGGGGGCCTCCGGCAGAAACTCGGGACCCCGGTCCAGCCGGAGCTCCTCCGGCCTCTAGCTGGCCATCTCCTACCTCCAAGCCTGCTCCGGAGGTAAGCCTGCCCAGTGTGGGGAATGCTGTGGGATGCTGTGATGTGGTCAGCCCGCCGTACATGTGTAGAGTTACATAGTTACATAGTAATTGAGGTTAAAAAAAATACTTTTGGTCGATGGACTTGATAAAGTTCAACCTTTTTAGATCTCCTCTGATCTGCAATATGCGGATCAATTGTGAATTGTTAATTGATCCAAAAGAAGGCAAACAGAAATAAAATCCAAGTAAATCTTGCCAATTTTCTCAAAAAGAGAAGAAAATTCCTTCCTGACCCCAGATACTGTCGATCAGATTCTGCCATGGATTCAGCCCAGGATAAATACTGCCTCTCTAACTAACCAGGATAACCCTGTATGCCCTTTTTATTTAAAAATATATACAATCCCTTTTTTAAAATTTATATATAAAATCCGCTGTAACCAACTCCTTTAAATAGTTACATAGTTAAATAGTAATTAAGGTTGAAAAAAAGACTTTCAGTCCATCAAGTTCAACCTTTTAAGATCTCCTCTGACCTGCAATATGCAGATTAAATATTAATTAATTAGTTGTTAATTAATTATAAATCAATTATTTAATTTTATTTTATTATTAATTATTCCAGAGGAAGGCAAACAGGAAAAAAAAACAACAACTGAGACTTAGCCAATCGTCCCAAAGGGAAGAAAAATAAATCCTTCCTGACCCCAGATACTCCCTGGATCAATACTCCCTGGATCAATACTCTCTTTCATAATTATCCAGGATAACCCTGAATTCCCTTTTTAATTAGAAATAAATCCAGTCCTCTTTTAAAGTTATCTATCCAATCCGCTGTCACCACCTCCTCTGGTAGAGAATTCCACAGATTAACCACCCTTACTGTGAAGAACCATTTTCTTTCTTTAATTTTTACTTCTAACCTCAAGGGATGTCCTCTTGTCAGTTGAAAACCTCTTGGCACAAAAAGCTCCCTTGACAAATCTTTATACTGACCCTGGATGTATTTATATAAGGTAATAATATCCCCTAGTAGACACCTTTTTTCTAGAGAAAATAAGTTTAATTTGGTTAGTCTTTCTTCATAACTTAGCCCCTCCATTCCATTTATTAGTTTTGTTGCCCTCCTCTGTACCTTTTCCAGCTCTAAAATGTCCTTTTTAGGAAGTGGTGCCCAAAATTGTACTCCATATTCCAAATGAGGTCGTACTAGTGATCTGTAAAGTGGCAGAATTATATTTGCTTCCCTTGCTTCTATACCCTTCTTAATACATGCTAATATTTTATTTGCCTTTGCAGCTGCTTCTTGGCTTTGCACACTGTTACCTAGGTGGTTGTCCACAAGCACTCCAAAATCCATTTCAATATCTGATACACCTAGATTTGCTTCATTAAGATTATAAATTGCATAACTATTTTTCCTTCCCAGATGCATAACTTTACATTTATTCGTATTAAATCTCATCTGCCATTTAGATGCCCATTCCTCAATTGTATGTAAATCCCTTTGGAGGGAAAGCTCATCATTATCTGATTTAATTACCTTGCACAACTTTGTGTCAGCTGCGAAAATGGAGAAACTTCTTTCCAGTCCCACCTCTAAGTCATTAATAAATATGTTAAATGGAAAGGACCTAATACTGAACCCTGAGGAACCCCACTTACCACATTAGTCCAATCGGAGTAGGTTCCATTTACAGCAACCCTTTGCTTCCTGTCTTTTAGTCAGCTCCCAATCCATGAGCAGATATTTACTGCAATTCCTGTATCTCTTAGTTTGCACAATAGTTTGCAAAATCCAAAAATACTACATCCACTGAGTTGCCTTGATCCAGGTTCCTACTAACCTCCTCATAGAAACTAATTAGATTTGTTTGACATGACCTATCCCTCATAAATCCATGTTGACTCCTACTTATAATCATGTTCAAATAGACATATTTGTGTATATTAGCCCTTATTAACCCTTCTAAAAGCTTCCCCACTACAGAAGTGAGGCTCACTGGTCTATAATTCCCCGGATTTGCTCTTGCTCCCTTTTTAAATATAGGTATCACATCTGCTTTTCTCCAGTCATCTGGTAGAGACCCTGTGTTGAGTGAATCTTGAAAAATTAAATATGGTTTGGCTATTACAGAACCCAGTTCCCTCAGTACCCGTGGATGTATTCCATTAGGACCCGAAGCTTTATTAACATTTATTTTTTTCAATCTCTTTTAGATCACTTGTGTTAACCAATTATTTGGCAAAGGTAGTGTAGCCCCATGTACCTCCCATGTGTATACCGAAGAAAAGTACCTATTTAGCTCATCTGCCTTTTCCTGGTCACTAATTTTTAGATGGCCTGTGTCACAATGTAATGTTCCTATAGCTGCCTTCCTCGCCTTCTTCCCATTAATAAACTTAAAAAATATTCATTTTTCATTTTCTATTTTAGCCAGTCTAATATCACTTTTGCAAGCCTTGTTGATTTCATTGTACTCCCGTAAAGCAGTCTCTGTCCCCTCTTGTTTGTATAATTTGAATGCCTCTTTTTTGCTCTGTATCTTGATCTTTAAATCATTGTTAAGCCACATAGGATGGGACTTAATCCTTTTACTTGTATTCCCACTTTGTATATGGTAATAAGTATGTATATTTAGTGAGGATGTAAATGTTGTCCATTTATGTTCAGTGTTTTTACCTATCAGTTCTCTTTCCCAGTCTTTGTATTGCTGCCCTTAGATCATTAAAATTTTCGCTTTTAAATGTAAGAGTTTTTATTAGCCCCTTAAAATTTTGAAATGAGACTGTGTGATCACTGTTTCCCAATGAATGTCCTATTTCAACATTTGATACTATATCAATATTATTTGTAAAGACTAAATCATTTCTAGTAGGCTCTTGTATAACCTGGGCCAGATAATGATCCCTGAGTGTACTCAAAAACCTGCTCCCCTTCGATGAACTGCTGGTCTCATTTATCCAGTTTATTTCAGGGTAATTAAAATCTCCCATTATTAGAACTTGCCCTTGCTTAGCTGCATTTCCAATCTGTAACAATAATTGTATTTCCTCACCTACTAATATTCTTTTGGAATTTGCTGCTCCGCTATTTAACTCTACCCACAAACATTCAACTTTATCACTAGGTCCACCATAAATATCTTCTCTGACTATAGGCTTAAATTCAGGCTTAACATACAGACAAATCCCTCCTCCTCTTTTACCATTGCCTCTATCTGTCCTAAATAGGTTATAACCACCCAGATTAACAGTCCAGAAGAAAAGCTCATCCCACCGCATTTCAGTAATGCCTATTAAATCCCATTTTTCATTAATTGCTAATAATTCTAACTCTCCCATTTTTCCTGGAAAGCTTCTGGCATTAGCAAGCATACACCTTATGTTATGAGTCTGTAGTTCTGAAGTGCCTGCCTCTGTACTTGAGTTACTTAGTACTACCTCCCTATTGATTATACTAACCCTCCCCTATCTCCTCCACCTATGAGTTGTTAATTCATCCCTTATACCTTCTACACTTTCTATACCATTACTTATATCTAGTACCTCCCCCCCCCCCTACCTACTAGTTTAAAAACTCCTACAGCCTTTCTATCATCTTATCCCCTAGCAGAAAAGCTCCCTCATCATTAAGGTGCAATCCATCCCTGCTGTAGAGATTGTACCGAAGTGAGGAGTCAGCCCAGTGCTCTAAATACCCAGACCCCTTCTTAGTGCACCACATCTTTAGCCACACATTAACCTCCCTAAGCTCCTTCTGCCTCCCTGGGCTAGCACTTGGCACTGGTGGTATCTCAGAAAATACTACATTGGAGGTCCTTGCCTTTAGCTTATTACCTTGTTCTCTAAAATCATTCTTTAGGATACTCCATCTTCCACTAACTTTGTCAATGTGTACCAAGAACGCCGGTTCATTTCCAGCCCCTCCCAATAATTTTTCTACCCGGTCCACAACATGACGAACCAAAGTGCCTGGGAGACAGCAAACTGTTCGATTGCTGGGATCTGGGTGACAAATCACCCTGTCTACCTTCCTAATAATAGAATCCCCTACCACCAAAACCTGTCTGTTGCTCTGCCTATTCTGCCCGCCCACTCCTCCTAGTAGAACTGTTCTCCCGGATGTTCGAGGGAACAGCTCTATCTGGCATTGCCATTCCTGAATGGACATCCCCAACAGTTTCACTCAATCTGGCAAATCTGTTGGTGTTTGCCAACTCAGAACTGGCCTGCCTCATCCTGTTCCCCCTGATTCCCCTTCTAACTGTAACCCAGCTACCTCTCTGGACATCCTCACTAGCCCCAGCTCCACCCTCAATGCTAGGCTCAGCTAAACTGTGCTCTGTGAGCACCAACCCCCTTTACAGTGGAGCAATATCAGTAAGTGCTGCAATTCTCCTCTCTAGTTCTCCAATTTGAGCTTCTAGAGAGGCAACATGCTCATACCTCTCACAGACTGTATGGACCCAGGATCATCTGTTCCAGTATTGCATACATATGACAGGATGTACATTGAGTGAGGTTGCCACTGGACTGACTCATAATTATTATTATTGTCTATAAAAAATCAGTGGGAAAAACAAATAATATGAAATAATATATTTGTATAAAGTTTTGTTAAAAAATAATATATATATATATATATATATATATATATATATATATATATATATTTCCTTCATTCTACCCCCTTTGCACTATAAATCTGCACCCCCGCCCCCTTTTTCTTTGAACACCCTCCTTTTATTTAAACTCCTACACTTTTACTGGAATTACACTTGATACTAGAAATGTTCGCAAGCTCACAAGTTCGCCCCTTCTCCTGTTTATATTAACTTCTGCCTTCTCACCTGGGCACAATTAGTGCACTCTGCAAGTTATCTGCCTTTACTTACAAAGGAAAATCCACTTGCAAATAGCAAAACAGCTCACAAACCTTTTAAATTAGTTTAACAGTCAAGCCACACCCCTCTCATCTGGGCATAATTAGTGCACTCTGCGGTTTATCACTATCCACTTGCAATCCTTTTGTAGAGAATTCCACAGTTTAAACACCCTTATTGGGAAGAACCCTTTTCTTTCTTTACTTCTAACCTCAAAGGATGTCCTCTTGTCAGTTGAAAAACTGTTGGGACAAAAAGTTCACTTGACAAAGCTTTATATTGACCCTGGATATATTTATACAATGTAATCATATCCCCCCGTAGATGCCTTTTTTCTAAAGAAAATAAGTTTGGTTAGTGTGTCTTCATATCTTAGTCCCTCCATTCCAGTTGTCTCTGAAGCTGTTGAAAGACGGTGTATGACCAGAGAATTATCTTGACAGAATCTCTGACCTGCTTCATTTTGTTCTCTAAAGCAAAACTTTGACAGTTATTATAGTTATCTTTTGTTTCCCTTCTTTAGCATTCCCATCCCCCATGATTAGAGTACCATCTTTTCATGCTGTTGAATCTATAAGGTGTTGAATATCTTCCAAGAATTGGACAACTTCAGCCTCTTCAGCATCCATGGTTGGAGCATAGAATTGGATCACTGTGATCGTAAATGACTTGCTTTGAATTTTAATTGAAATCATTCTGTCATTTGTTGGGTTGTAACCAAGCACTGCCTTGGCCACACTAGATTTTAAGGGATACTCCATTTCTTCTGTGGGATTCTTAACCACAGTAATATATATGGTGTTGTCTGAAGTGAAATGTCCCATCCTGGTCCACGTTCATTATTCCACAGGATGTTTAACATTGTCATCTCATGTTTAACCATGTTCAGTTTTCCTTGGGTAAAATAGTTCTTACATTCCAGATTCTACTGATGAATTGTTCTTTGCAGCAGTCGGCTTTTCTTTCCCTTCCAGGCACATCCACAGTCTTCCCTGCATTGGCCCAGCAACTTCATTAAATTGGTGCCACTTGTACTTCTGACGTGAGGGGCTCCTCTTCCGATGCAATATTGTTATGTCTTCTTGTGCTTTTCCAACCAGTATCTCTGGCAAAGATATTGGGTCATCAATTCTTTCTACAGTGGATTGTGGTTTGTCTGACCTTTCTACTATCACATATATAGTTGTGAGCATACGAGCCGTTGCTCACGCTTGCGGGCTCGCGTAAATTTACGAGGGTCGCAGTTGCTGGCAAGGAGTGCCGAAGGCGCTCCTTGCCAGCAACTGCGACCCTCGCAAAATTTAAGTTGTAACGCAAACAAAATACGAGACACGTTACGACCCATTACGACCTCGCAAAAAACGTCCGCAACACGCGCACACCAAAACATGAAAAATACAACAAATACACACAACAAATACATAAAAAGCTTACTTACAGGAAGAGGGAGCAAGTTACACCTCAATTTAACTCAAATTAAAAGAGTTTAGACACTAAAAAATTCTCTAAGTGAGAGAAAAAATGGCCGCCGAAAAAACGAAAACGAGGCTACAGCAGTCTAAAGACGCAAAACTCCACCAAACACCTACGTATTTGCCGAAAAACACCTACGAGATTAGAAAACAAAGACGCAACCCGCGCCACCCCAAAAACATTACAAACACAACAAATACAAACAACAAACACATAAAAAGGTTACTCACAGCAAGGGGGAGCACCGAGGACCTCTGCAAGTGAAGTTACACCTACATTTAACCACAAATTTCGGAGTTTAGAGACCCGAAAATCACCTAAGCGAGAGAAAAAATGGCCGCCGAACAAAACAAAAAAGAGGCTAAAGGTCCCTAAACACGCAAAACACTACCATAAACACGGAAAACACCACCAAACAGCTACGGATATTCAGAAAAAGCCTACCAAACAGCTACGGATATTCAGAAAAACTTGCACGACATAGAAAACAAATATTACGAAAAACTCGCACGACATAGAAAATGAACAAGGCTACATCAGCCACATTATATACACCAAACACCCTTAGCTCACTTACAATTTTATTGCCCTAATTTTTTGACGGGCAATTCGCTAGTGATATATAATCAGGTGCACACCTGAAATTGTGGGAGGGTCCATCTCCCCACGACACCTATTTAAACCCCACTCACCTGTCCTCATCAAGCACGCCATCAGTCAATTCGTTTGGGGAACCTCTGCAGGTCTGCTCACAAACGAGTCCTGTCCTGTCCTCCCTGTAAATCCTTGTGCTTCTCTGGCTCAGTAAGTCCCTGCACCACCGTCTACCTGCCTTTCCTCCCTCTACTACCCCGTCTCATCTCACTCCCGATGCCCACCACCTCTCCCGGCAGCTGTCCACTCTCTCTCTCCCGCAGAGAGCTCCTGTCTGCCGCACCTACCCTGTGGCTCCCCTCTATGCCTACCTCGCCGGTCGCCCCTCTCACTCCACCTACTCTTTTTTCTCTGCTCCCCGCCCCTATCTCCCCCCCACACTCGCTGCTCCTCTTCTATCCCTGCCCCTACTCTCCACCCGCGTGCTCTCCCGCTGCACGCCATTCCTCCCTACACACAATGTGTCCCCTCACACAGCCCTTGTGTGTGTATGTATGTATGTGTATCCCTTCATGTCACACTGCTGGTGACATAATACCCACAATGTGTCCCCTCACACAGCCCCTGTGTGTGTGTATGTACACATATACATTCCCTCCATGTCACACTGCTGGTGATATTATACCCTCAATGAGCAGCCATTGTCGGGTGTGTTACAGGCAGTGGGCGGGCCTGGCTGTCAAGAGGGGGCAGGCCAAGGTTGTGGCGGGGGACACAAGGACGCACACTGTGAGTACTGCCATGGGCTCTGCAATGTCATGTCTGTGCGTATTGTGCACATCTGTACCTTACATTAGGTGGCCTCTCTACGTGCTTCCTTTCCTCTATTTCTCTCTCTCACACCTATGGTGGTGATGCTGCATGTCATGTGAGGGTCCCAGATGTGTTACCCTCTGCCCAACTCCTGACACACTCCTGACATTGTGCCCTACTGCGGGCTGATGTAACACACTGGTGCCTCTCCCTGCTCCCAGCCTGTACTCCGACCCCACCTTCTATATCTAGGTCTTGGAAGGACCATACCCCACTCCCCAGACACAGGTCGGGAACATCCTGTATGTATACATCTACCAATGTGTCTGCTCTATTCCTCACCCTTGGTCTCCCTGCTTGGGTACAGTTTTCCAGCTTCATTCATAAACCTCTTTTCTTTGTCCCCAGCCTCTAGAGCTGCCAGTGCTGCTACATGTACACAGCACAGAGCATGGTCCCAGGATCCTTTCCTTCCCCTGTCCCTGCACAACTTTGTTACATGCAGCAGGTAACTGTCTCCCACAGGCAGTCTCTACCAGTCACTGACCTCTACGGGTCCTGGAAGGACTATAAAGGTACAATGCTATGAAAATGCTCCTTTCCAGCTTCTGCATATTTCCCCTTTCTTTATCTCCCTCTAAAAAACAAACAAACAAAAAAAAATATATATATACAGTCAGGTCCATAAATATTGGGACATCGACACAATTCTAATCTTTTTGGCTCTATACACCTCCACAATGGATTTGAAATGAAATGAATAAGATGTGCTTTAACTGCAGACTTTCAGCTTTAATTTGAGGGTATTTACATCCAAATCAGGTGAACGGTATAGGAATTACAACAGTTTCTATATGTGCCTCCCACTTTTTAAGGGACCAAAAGTAATGGGACAGATTAACAGTCATAAATCAAACTTTCACTTTTTTAAACTTGGTTGCAAATCCTTTACAGTCAATTACAGCCTGAAGTCTGGAACGCATAGACATCACCAGACGCTAGGTTTCATCCCTGGGGATGCTCTGCCAGACCTCTATTGCAACTGTCTTCAGTTCCTGCTTGTTCTTGGGGCATTTTCCCTTCAGTTTTGTCTTCAGCAAGTGAAATACATGCTCAATCGGATTCAGGTCAGGTGATTGACTTGGCCATTGCATAACATTCCACTTCTTTCCCTTAAAAAACTCTTTGGTTGCTTTTGCAGTATGCTTCGGGTCATTGCCCATCTGCACTGTGAAGCACCGTCCAATGAGTTCTGAATAGTGATGTTGCGAACCTAAAATTTTTGGTTCGCGAACCGCGAACGCGAACCGCCGCAAATGTTCGCGAACCGGCGAACATCAGCGAACCGCCATAGACTTCAATGGGCAGGCGAATTTTAAAACACACAGGGACTCTTTCTGGCCACAATAGTGATGGGAAAGTTGTTTCAACGGGACTAACACCTGGACTGTGGCATGCCGGAGGGGGATCCATGGCAAAACTCCCATGGAAAATTACATAGTTGATGCAGAGTCTGGTTTTAAGCCATAAAGGGCATAAATTACCTAACATTCCTAAATTGTTTGGAATAACGTGCTTTAAAACATCAGGTATGATGTTGTATCAATCAGGTAGTGTAAGGGTTAGGCCCGCTTCACAGTGACAGACCAAACTCCCGTTTAACGCACCGCAAACAACCACAAACAGTCCATTTGCACAACCGCAAACTCCCCATTTGCACAAGGTTGGATACCAAGCTAGCCATGTCCCGTTCCTTGTCCTCACTGATGTCATTGAAGGTCTCTTCCTACACCCAGCCACCAAGGGTCCCCGAAAGGTGACAGCAAGCCCCCTGGGACGCCTGCTGTGTTTGGTCTTCCACCTCCTCAAAGCCACCTTCCTCCTCTGACTCCTCTTCTTCAGACTCCTCTCACTGCATTGCCTCTCTCTGCATTATTATAAGGTGTGTTAAGTAGTACTACTCTTATCAGTTTAAAACCTGTTACAGCACATATCAGGGGGCGTGTATAAGGCCTGGATTTTTAGAACCAGGAGATGGAAAAAGATGCTTTGTTGGTCGTATCACTTCAATTTTGGGGCACGGCAAGTGCAGTCAAAGGTGCCACCAGATAGGAGTGACGTGTTTGTAAGTACTACTCTTATCAGTTTAATACTTGTTACGTCACCTATCAGGGGGCGTGTATAAGGCCTGGATTTTTAGAACCTGGAGATGGAAAAAGATGCTTTGTTTGTCGTATCACTTCAATTTTGGGGCACGGCACGTGCAGTCAAAGGTGCCACCAGATAGGAGTGACGTGTTTGTAAGTACTACTCTTATCAGTTTAAAACTTGTTACGTCACCTATCAGGGGGCGTGTATAAGGGCTGGATTTTTAGAACCAGGAGGTGAAAAAAGATGCTTTGTTGGTGGTATCACTTCAATTTTGGGGCACGGCACGTGCAGTCAAAGGTGCCACCAGATAGGAGTGACGTGTTTGTAAGTACTACTCTTATCAGTTTAATACTTGTTACGTCACCTATCAGGGGGCGTGTATAAGGCCTGGATTTTTAGAACCGGGAGATGGAAAAAGATGCTTTGTTGGTCGTATCACTTCAATTTTGGGGCACGGCACGTGCAGTCAAAGGTGCCACCAGATAGGAGTGACGTGTTTGTAAGTACTACTCTTATCAGTTTAATACTTGTTACGTCACCTATCAGGGGGCGTGTATAAGGCCTGGATTTTTAGAACCGGGAGATGGAAAAGATGCTTTGTTGGTCGTATCACTTCAATTTTGTGGCACGGCACGTGCAGTCAAAGGTGCCACCAGATAGGAGTGGCGTGTTTGTAAGTACTACTCTTATCAGTTTAAAACTTGTTACGTCACCTATCAGGGGGCGTGTATAAGGCCTGGATTTTTAGAACCAGGAGGTGAAAAAAGATGCTTTGTTGGTGGTATCACTTCAATTTTGGGGCACGGCACGTGCAGTCAAAGGTGCCACCAGATAGGAGTGACGTGTTTGTAAGTACTACTCTTATCAGTTTAATACTTGTTACGTCACCTATCAGGGGGCGTGTATAAGGCCTGGATTTTTAGAACCGGGAGATGGAAAAAGATGCTTTGTTGGTCGTATCACTTCAATTTTGGGGCACGGCACGTGCAGTCAAAGGTGCCACCAGATAGGAGTGACGTGTTTGTAAGTACTACTCTTATCAGTTTAATACTTGTTACGTCACCTATCAGGGGGCGTGTATAAGGCCTGGATTTTTAGAACCGGGAGATGGAAAAAGATGCTTTGTTGGTCGTATCACTTCAATTTTGTGGCACGGCACGTGCAGTCAAAGGTGCCACCAGATAGGAGTGGCGTGTTTGTAAGTACTACTCTTATCAGTTTAAAACTTGTTACGTCACCTATCAGGGGGCGTGTATAAGGGCTGGATTTTTAGAACCAGGAGGTGAAAAAAGATGCTTTGTTGGTGGTATCACTTCAATTTTGGGGCACGGCATGTGCAGTCAAAGGTGCCACCAGATAGGAGTGACGTGTTTGTAAGTACTACTCTTATCAGTTTAATACTTGTTACGTCACCTATCAGGGGGCGTGTATAAGGCCTGGATTTTTAGAACCGGGAGATGGAAAAAGATGCTTTGTTGGTCGTATCACTTCAATTTTGGGGCACGGCACGTGCAGTCAAAGGTGCCACCAGATAGGAGTGACGTGTTTGTAAGTACTACTCTTATCAGTTTAATACTTGTTACGTCACCTATCAGGGGGCGTGTATAAGGCCTGGATTTTTAGAACCGGGAGATGGAAAAAGATGCTTTGTTGGTCGTATCACTTCAATTTTGTGGCACGGCACGTGCAGTCAAAGGTGCCACCAGATAGGAGTGGCGTGTTTGTAAGTACTACTCTTATCAGTTTAAAACTTGTTACGTCACCTATCAGGGGGCGTGTATAAGGCCTGGATTTTTAGAACCAGGAGATGGAAAAAGATGCTTTGTTGGTCGTATCACTTCAATTTTGGGGCACGGCACGTGCAGTCAAAGGTGCCACCAGATAGGAGTGACGTGTTTGTAAGTACTACTCTTATCAGTTTAATACTTGTTACGTCACCTATCAGGGGGCGTGTATAAGGCCTGGATTTTTAGAACCAGGAGATGGAAAAAGATGCTTTGTTGGTCGTATCACTTCAATTTTGGGGCACGGCACGTGCAGTCAAAGGTGCCACCAGATAGGAGTGACGTGTTTGTAAGTACTACTCTTATCAGTTTAATACTTGTTACGTCACCTATCAGGGGGCATGTATAAGGCCTGGATTTTTAGAACAAGGAGATGGAAAAAGATGCTTTGTTGGTCGTATCACTTCAATTTTGGGGCACGGCACGTGCAGTCAAAGGTGCCACCAGATAGGAGTGACGTGTTTGTAAGTACTACTCTTATCAGTTTAATACTTGTTACGTCACCTATCAGGGGGCGTGTATAAGGCCTGGATTTTTAGAACCGGGAGATGGAAAAAGATGCTTTGTTGGTCGTATCACTTCAATTTTGGGGCACGGCACGTGCAGTCAAAGGTGCCACCAGATAGGAGTAACGTGTTTGTAAGTACTACTCTTATCAGTTTAATACTTGTTACGTTACCTATCAGGGGGCGTGTATAAGGCCTGGATTTTTAGAACCAGGAGATGGAAAAAGATGCTTTGTTGGTCGTATCACTTCAATTTTGGGGCACGGCACGTGCAGTCAAAGGTGCCACCAGATAGGAGTGACGTGTTTGTAAGTACTACTCTTATCAGTTTAATACTTGTTACGTTACCTATCAGGGGGCGTGTATAAGGCCTGGATTTTTAGAACCAGGAGATGGAAAAAGATGCTTTGTTGGTCGTATCACTTCAATTTTGGGGCACGGCACGTGCAGTCAAAGGTGCCACCAGATAGGAGTGACGTGTTTGTAAGTACTACTCTTATCAGTTTAATACTTGTTACGTTACCTATCAGGGGGCGTGTATAAGGCCTGGATTTTTAGAACCAGGAGATGGAAAAAGATGCTTTGTTGGTCGTATCACTTCAATTTTGGGGCACTTTGTGACATTAGCTTCTTACGCTCAAACATGTCCTTTACAGGCACCTGACTATGGGCAGATGAGCAGGAACTGCTCAAGGCGAGAGACGGAGTGGCGGATGGTTGAGAGGGGGCAGACAGCAGTGGTTGATGTGGATGAAGATGCTGGACCAGGAGGAGGATGGCGGCTTTGAGTTTGTGTGCTGCTTGTACTCATGTGTTGGTCTGGAGTCACCCAAACATTAGGTCTCAACCTGTAGAGGATAAGGGAACCAGGCTACTCTAGACCTCATTCATCATTACAGGTTTTGACAGATCGGTACTATGCATCCAAGCTACTGTGACAACAGATATGAGTGGCACTGCGCACTTGCAGAAGTTGGTAGAGTAGACGCTGTAGGTCTGACACACACGCTTGCAGACAACTAACTGCTATGCAATCTATTACAGTAGAATTTTTTGTTTTTTTTTAAATGTACACTACTGTTACACCAGATATGAGTGGTGTGTTAAGTAGTACTACTCCTATCAGTTTAATCCCTGTTATGTGCCTTTTTTGGGGGTTTGGTTGTTGAAGCCACAGTGCAGCACCAGAGGCCAGAAAAATTAGGCATGTACACATGCCTGAAAAATTAGGTATTGTTGATCTTGCAGCAAGCAGAGAAGAAGGTAGGCCTGATTCAACGCCCCATCCCTGCATATCCACACTCAGAGATTGAGAGGGCGACCCTTACAAGGCCACGGGCCGGAGATATAAAGGGGGGCCATCCCAAATAAGCACACAAGCGGGGACAAAGGTAGTGAAGGGGACATAGAGGCCCATGGACTGACGGTCGCCATCTTGGCAGGGAAAGGGCCCAGCAATTAAGCCAAACTGACCCAGCACAGGCAGCTACTTGAGTCAAACGCTGTACAATTACATCTTAATAAAGCTGAAACATGCAGCAGCAGGGATTCTAAACGGCCACACAGGGACAAGGAGGCTAACAGCCCCCACAGTCTCTGCACCACTATTTTTAACAGATAACCCAAGGGGCTAACCAGGGACCTTGCCCACAAAAAAAAAAGCAGAATTTTATTGGAGGAATTATTAGTGTCTTTACCCCCCAAGAGAGGACATAATATACGGTATCTTTAGACTACCTGATGGCCAAACCTCCTTTAGCCCCAATGCTATCCAAGAAACATTTCAAAACTTCGATCAGACCATATATTCATCCCAATCCCGCTGCAGCGGATCTGACATAGAGTCCTTCCTACTACAGCAAGAAGTCCACAAAATACCTGTACCTCAATTGGACAGCTTGAACCTAGACATATCACAAGAGGAAGTTAAATCTACAATCCAAGATCTTAAATTTGGCAAGTCCCCAGGGCCAGACGGTTTTACTCATCTGTACTATAAGAAATTTGAGCCCTTGCTTACCCCCGCACCTAACATCTTTGTTTAACGCTATACTAAATGGAGAACCTATGCCCCCTTAATTGAATCAGGCCGACCTCATAGTCTTTCCAAAAGAGGGTAGGGACCCGAATCTCAAACTGTATTACAAGGCAGCGCAGCTGGCTTTCATTCCTCTGGCGCATTCTCCAAAACACATCAGCCGCTCTGGGTATTTATGGAAAATGTAAGCATGTCACCTTATACATGGGATACAGTAATATGGATTCCAGGCCTGTATACTTTTTTGAGAAACTTGAAAAACCCATTGATTAAGCACTCATTAAAAATATGGACGGAGATGAACTGGACACAAAAACTGGACACTCGGGTATCAGATCTTACCCCTATCGTACCCAATCCCCACTTTAAGATACATCTTCCGGAAAGCTCTCTCAGTTGGTGGAAGTCTCAGAACCTACTAAGGGTTGGTCCATGGTGGCATGACGACAAAATAATGACCTTTGAGTGGGTGAGAGATAGATACAATTTACCCCTGGCTGAACACTATCATTTTTGCAGGATACATCATTTTATATATACGATAAGTGGTAGGGGAACCCCCCAAAGAAACACCTGGCTACTCAAAAAATGTAGGGATTCCCCCTTTCAGCCTGGTATTATTAGCCTCATGTATGAACTATTTAATGAAAACTCATGGGCAAACAAACCAGACTATACCAAAGCCTGGGAGAGGGATTTGGGCACCGAGTTGGCAGATAGCACATGGGATAAAAGTTGGCAAGGCTTAAGTAGGGGATCTTTAAATTATAGTCTGCTTGAGACTTCAATAAAGGTCCTACACAGGACATATATTACTCCTTTTAGGCTAATAAATGGGATCCAAAATGGAGCAGCTCATGTTTTAGGAACAGTGGTAATGAGGCTACATTTATTCATGTCTGGTGGGAGTGTTCAGCAGTCATAAGACTATGGGAAGAAACATGCTTACTAGCTTCTAAAATGTTTAAGATTGACCTAATAAAATATTTTTGAAAGAAAAAATACACATAGCTAGTAGTTGGAAAACCCAAAATTAAAACTTTCAGGAATTAATAAAAAAAATCAACTATTTACTGCTCAACGAGAGATTTAACCATGTAGTCTTGGATAGAATCACCCAGTTCCAGACAATTTGGGATCCCTGGATAACATCCCCATTTAGTGCCCCCCTAATATAATAAAACATTTGTTAATGGTTGAAGCGACTCGGGGGGAAGGACCGAAGTGGGGGAGCCCTGGAGGAAACCATTCAGAAGCAACCGGCGGCAAAATCATCCGAGGAAAGGAGAGGTCGCCTACTGAAGCCTGCCCTAGGGTAACCCAAGGGCGATTGAGCAGGTTAGATATTGTAAATAATAAGCTACTGCTGGAGTGATGATAGATAATAGGACTTTACTATTGTCTGTTTTACCATGTCTTAGGTTTCTCTTAAAAATTGCAATCACAGTAAAAAAAAAGAAAATGTATTAACCAAAAAAGTAAAAAAAAGAAGGCCTAGCCACCTAATTTTAACAAAATGTCTTCATTGTAAATATGTATGTTTGCACAACTGTTGTGTTATGCAAGACTGTTCAATATGCTTTCTTTTCCATTACATGCCGTACGCCTTCTGGCATAAAAATTGAAATTCAAAAATTAGATATTGTTGCAGCCGCTGCTGTTGCAGCGGCCAGAAAAATTGACCTTTGTTCCCCAGGCAGAAAGTGCCATAAAACATTGCCTCTTCTTGAACCCTAGTTGGTGGCGGATAATTCACGCAAGTCATCCGGCATTCACAGATAACATACAGCAGCGTGTGGACCATTTATAGCCGAAGGCAGCTCATCTCATCAGGCCTTTTTCAGTCGAATGTATCGCCCAGTGTCAGTCCCTTCGGGATCCATCCCTCATTCATCTTTATAAAGGTGAGGTAATCTAGACTTTTTTACCCTAGGCGACTTCTCTTCTCGGTGACAAAACCTCCTGCTGCACTGAAGGTCCTTTCTGACAGGACACTTGAAGCGGGGCAGGCCAGAAGTTCAATTGCAAATTGGGATAGCTCAGGCCACAGGTCTAGCCTGCATACCCAGTAGTCAAGGGGTTCATCGCTCCTCAGAGTGTCGATATCTGCAGTTAAGGCGATGTAGTCTGCTACCTATCGGTCAAGTCGTTCTCTGAGGGTGGATCCCGAAGGGCTGATGCGATGCGTAGGACTGAAAAAGGTCTGCATGTCCTCCATCAACAACACGTCTTTTAAACGTCCTGTCCTTGCCGGCGTGGTCGTGGGAGGTGGATTACTTTCACCTCTTCCCCTGTTATATTGCCCTTGTGCTGTGACATCACCCTTATATGCTGTGGAAAGCATACTTGTTAATTTGTTTTGGACCTGCTGCATCCTTTCTGACTTGCTGTAATTTGGTAACAAATCAGGCACTTTCTGCTTATACCGGGGGTCTAGTAGCGTGCACACCCAGTACAGGTCGTTCCCCTTCAGCCTTTTTATACGAGGGTCCTGCGACAGGCACGACAGCATGAAAGACCCCATTTGCACAAGGTTGGATGCCGATCTAGTCATGTCCCGTTCCTCGTCCTCAGTGATCTTGCTGAAGATATGTTCTTCCCCCCAGCCACGTACAACACCACGGGTACCAGATAGGTGACAACGAGCACCCTGGGATGCCTGTTGTGATTGGTCTTCCTCCTCCCCCTCAAAGCCACATTCCTCCTCTGACTCCTCTTCCTCACAATCCTCTTCCAGCGTTGCCGCAGGTCCAGCAAGCGATGCTGATAAGGCTGTTTCTGGTGGTGATGGTGACCACAACTCTTCCTCTTCCTCGTCACGCTCATCTACGGCCTGATCCAGCACTCTTCGCAGGGCACGCTCCAGGAATAAAACAAATGGTATGATGTCGCTGATGGTGCCTTCGGTGCGACTGACAAGGTTTGTCACCTCCTCAAAAGGACGCATGAGCCTACAGGCATTGCGCATGAGCGTCCAGTAACGTGGCAAAAAAATCCCCAGCTCCGCAGAGGCTGTCCTAGCACCCCGGTCATACAAATACTCGTTAATGGCTTTTTCTTTTGGAGCAGGTGGTCGAACATTAGGAGTGTTGAATTCCAACGTGTGGGGCTGTCACAAATCAAGCGCCTCACTGGCATGTTGTTTCGCCGCTGGATATCTGAAAAGTGCGCCATGGCCGTGTAGGAACGCCTGAAATGGCCACACACCTTTCTGGCCTGCTTCAGGACGTCCTGTAAGCCTGGATACTTATGGACAAAGCGTTGTACGATCAGATTACACACATGTGCCATGCACGGCACATGCGTCAACTTGCCCAAATTCAATGCCGCCAACAAATTTCTTCCGTTGTCACAAACCACTTTGCCAATCTCTAGTTGGTGTGGAGTCAGCCATTGATCCACCTGTGCGTTCAGGGCGGACAGGAGTGCTGGCCCGGTGTGACTCTCTGCTTTGAGGCAAGTCAACCCCAAGACGGCATGACACTGCCGTATCCGGGATGTGGAATAGTATTTGGGGAGCTGGGGGGGTGCCGTTGATGTGGAGCAAGACGCAGCAGCAGAAGTGGACTCAGCTGAGGAGGTTATGGAAGAGGATGGAGTAGGAG
The DNA here is from genome assembly GCA_027410445.1 of Discoglossus pictus. Taxonomy (NCBI): domain Eukaryota; kingdom Metazoa; phylum Chordata; class Amphibia; order Anura; family Alytidae; genus Discoglossus; species Discoglossus pictus. The sequence continues at coordinate 246,247 of JAPZIH010000750.1, forward strand.
GAGTAGAGGAGGTGGCAGCAGGCCTGCCTGCAAGTCGTGGCGGTGTCACCAACTCCTCTGCAGAGCCACGCATTCCATGCTTGGCAGGTGTCAGCAGGTTTGCCCAATGCGCAGTGTAGGTGATATTCCTGCCCTAACCATGCTTTGCAGACCAGGTATCAGTGGTCAGATGGACCCTTGCCCCAACACTGTGTGCCAGAGATGCCATTACTTCCTTTTACACAATTGAGTACAGGTTGGGGATTGCCTTTTGGGCAAAGAAATTTCGGCCGGGTACCTTCCACTGCGGTATCCCAATCGCTAAAAACTTTTTGAACGCCTCAGACTCCACCAGCTTGTATGGTAAAAGCTGGCGGGCCAAGAGTTCAGACAAGCCAGCTGTCAGACGCCGGGCAAGGGGGTGACTTTGTGGCATTGGCTTCTTACGCTCAAACATGCCCTTGACAGACACCTGACTGTGGGGAGATGAGCAGGAACAGCAAGAGGCGAGAGACGGAGTGGTGGAGAGTTGAGAGGGGGCAAGGAGGACAGCAGTGGTTGATGTGGATGAAGATGCTGGACCAGGAGGAGGATGGCGGCTTTGAGTTTGTGTGTTGCTTGTACTCATGTGTTGATCCCATTGGCGTTTGTGATGTGACATCATGTGCCTTCGCAAAGCAGTTGTACCTAGGTGGGTGTTGGACTTCCCACGACTCAGTTTCTTTTGGCACAGGTTGCAAATGGCATCGCTGTTGTCAGAGGCAGACACACAAAAAAAATGCCACACTGCTGCGCTCGGCGGTCACGGCATTCTGGTGGTGGCAACAGCATGCGTTGATTGGCGTGCTGTCTGGCTGACCCCGGGTGCTGATGCATGCTGTCTGACTGTACTTCCAACTCGTCTCCTCCTCCTCTCTGTCTCCCCATCTGAACTTTCCCCCTGTTCTGCTTCTCTTCTAGCAGGCACCCACGTGACATCCACGGACGCATCATCATCATCATTACCCGCCTCACTTGACTATGACAACTGAACAAAGGAAGCAGCAGCGGGTACATCATCATCATCATCATCACATCGTACGTACATGTGTGTAATGCTGCCTGACTGAGACATATCCCTGTTATCTACATTCTCTGGCAATAATGGTTGCGCATCACTCATTTCTTCAAACTGATGTGTAAATAACTCTTCTGACTGATCAATTGAATTGGCTGTGGTACTAGTGTTGGTGGTGGCGGCAGGCGGGTGAGTGGTAACTTGAGAGGTGCCCGAAACCAGAGGATGGTGCGTCAATGTTCCAAGCGGAAGCTGTAGAAGATTGGGTGTCCTGTGTTAGCCAGTCAACTACGTCCTCTGAACTTTTCAAGTTCAGGGTAACTGGCCTCTGAACACTGGGCATTATTGTAGGGCCAAAGGGAATCACAGCACCACGACGGCCACTGCGGGGTGTCCTGCCTCTGCCTGTCATTTTTTTTTAAATGTGGACTGTTGGTACCCCAACTAGACTGGATTGGTTGAACTTGGCACAGTACTTGTAAGCAGGACACACACTATGGGTAGCGGTCAAGCAAATGAACTTTGATTGACGGTCAGGCAAATGCACTTAGATTTAAGAAAATAAAAGTTTGGGTTTTTTAAATGTGGACTGTTGGTACCCCAACTAGACTGGATTTGGTTGAACTTGGCACAGTGTATTTTGACATTATGAGAAACATGATCTGTAAACTAAATAAAAATCATTTTAGGAGGTTAAGAGATAAAGAAACCGGATGGGGGGATACCGAGCAGAGCACTCCATCTAAAGCCCACTGGGAGACAAACTCATCCATTCCCCCAGTGGACAAAGCCAGGTGGTACTCTGCCCGGATACGGGAGCGCACCAGCACCCGGAACATGGCCTCAGGTGACAAGGGAACCCCCCCTATCAAACACTGCTTCCTGGACTTATATATAGCCAATTTGGCTAATGCCAGGAGCAGGTTGACGAGGAGGTCCCTGGCCTTATTGCCCTGGGACACTGGGCGCCCAAAAATAAAAATGTGAGGGGAGAAATGCAGCCAGAACTGCAGGAGGAGGCCCCTCAAGAGTGACAAGAGGGGCTGCAGTCTGGCGCAACTAAAATAAATATGATACACGGACTCTCCCTTGCCACAGAATGGACAAGTGGAGGGAGAGTCCGTGAATTTAGCTAAGTACTCTCCCGTGCTCAGTGCACCATGGAGCACTCTCCAACTCAAGTTGGATCGTGGAACTAAATCAGAATAAAGTTCCCTCCACCGGGGCCTCTTGCCCTTGTCAGCTGGTAGGACCCGCCTCCAGATGGTATCGGGACGGGTCACGAGGGCAAGGAAGTGCACTGTATGGAGCACGAGAGAATATAAGCTCTTCCTCGGCATGCCGCGAAAGCATGTCGAGGGTATGTCCCTCAACTTCGAGAGGTTGGGGACAGGAGGAGCCTGAGGGGAAACACGGGGCTTGTGTCCAATGCAAACAGCCGGAGCAGGGGTGTTGAAAGGTGCATGTGGCACTCCGGCCTGCAAAGCCCCGCGAAGGAAGGTGCGCGAGTCGGGGGAGATGGCATCCCTAATCTCCTGGAGCAAGCGCCCTGAGACTTTGGGCGTCACATATCCCAAACGGAGCACAAGCTCCTGGGGTGACACCCAATCAGAACGCCCGTATTCCAAGAGATCCCCGACTCGGGTCATCCGTGCATGACTAAGGCGGCGGATGATACTGGGGGACTGTAACATTGGAGCCCCCACTGCTGGATTAAATAGCAGGGGCTCCGTGAATATTTCATCCCCCAAAGGCACGCCCTGCCTGGTCACGGAGACCATGCTCCAGGCCTTGAGGGTTTCCTGGTAGTATGCCGGCAACACAGAGAGGTCTCTCCCAAACCCCTCGGGCCTGATCAAAAATAATTGCCGGTCATACCCCAGGTTGCGCAACTGGCGATAAAAGCTGGATGCCAGTGCGCACCACTGCGGAGAGGGATCTGCATATAGGTATCTCTGCAGTTACTGAAGGCGGAAGGTGGACAACTGGGAGCACACACAAACTACTCCCTGTCCACCCTCCACCAAAGGCAGACTTGCCACCCCTGCAGAGACCCAATGCCTTCCCATCCAGAGGAAATCTAACAAATTCCTCTGGATATTGGTGACAAACTCGGGGGTCGGACTCAGACAAATCAGCCGGTGCCAGATCTGAGAAGCCACCAGCTGATTCACCACTAGAGTCCGCCCCCTAAGGGAAAGCATTTTTGCTAGACCCCTCCATCGTCCCAGACGAGAGAGGACACTGCCCTCTAACTCCCTCCAGTTGTCTGGGACGGAAGCGTCCGAAGCGGACAGGTAGACCCCCAGATATTTAATGACATCTGCCTCCCACGTGATGTCACGAAACGTGGGAGGCAAAGAGTCTACCTGTAAATTACCCTCTAAAAGGCCTGTGCATTTGGACCAGTTGATCTGAGCGGAGGAGGCAGCTGAATATACCTCCTGGCACTGTTTTGCCAGCTCAAGATCAACTGGATCCTGGGCCACGAGGAGCACATCGTCAGCATAAGCTGAAAGGACAATCCGCATGTCTGGATCTTTTAGCACCAGCCCTGTGAGCCTTTTCCTCAGTAGGCAGAGGAAAGACTCGATGGCCAGTGCATATAACTGTCCAGACAAGGGACATCCTTGACGCACCCCTCGTCCAAATACTAAAGGTGCTGTTAGGGACCAATTGATTTTAAGTAAACACTCTGCAGAGAAGTACAGCGTTCTTATAAAGCCCACAAACTGTGGGCCAAAGCCGTACGCTTGCAGAGTGGCTATGAGGTAACCATGGTCCACCCTGTCAAACGCCTTCTCTTGATCTAAAGAGAGAAAGGCGAGTGACAGACCAGTCCTGCGAGAATAATGCAATAGATCCCGGACCAGAAAGATACTATCAAAGATAGTCCGGCCCGGGATCGCATAGGACTGGTCAGGGTGAACCAATTCTGCCAGCACAGACCCAAGTCTAAGCGAGATGGCTTTAGCTACAATCTTGTAGTCTGTGCTGAGCAGAGAGACCGGTCGCCAGTTCTTAATAAGCCGGAGATCCCCCTTTTTGGGCAGCATGGCAAGTACTGCCCTGCGACAAGACAGGGGCATCTCCCCGGTCTCCAGGGCTTCCCCAAGGACCAGATGAAAATCAGGTCCCAGAGTCTCCCAGAAAAATTGGAAAAACTCTACAGTCAGTCCGTCCAGTCCTGGAGACTTCTCACAGGACATGGCACGGAGGCCTTCAGAGAGCTCTTGAAAAGATAGTGGTATATCAAGCCGCTCTCTTACACCCTCACTGACTGTGGGGAGCCCCTCCCATAGCACCCTGCAGGCGTCTGGAGAAATGGGATCCGGAGAGTAAAGATCTTTATAAAAGTTCCGGGCTCTATCCCGGATACTCTCAGGATCTGTAAGGGGGGCACCATCTTCATCTAGAAGACAGGTGATGTGCCTACTGTTACCCCCCTTTTTCTCCAGTGGGTAGAAGAGGCGCGAGCCGCGGTCTAGATCTTTGAGAAAACCTAAGCGGCTGCGCACGTATGCCCCCTTGGCCTGGTGTCGTTCCAGGTCACAGAGGACACCCTTCCTCTCTACATACTCGCTCTGCAGGGATTGGTCCCTACAAGTGAACAGTCTCTGCTCCAGATGGAGTACCTCCCCCCGGAGTGACTCCAACTCAGCTTCGCGCTGCCCACTCGCACCCTTGGTATATTCCTGACACAGAAGTCGCAAATGAACCTTGCCCACGTCCCACCACAGTTTTAATGTGGCAAAGTCTCCCCTGCAACCCCTCCAGTCGGTCCAAAACTCCCGGATCAATGTCACGAGCCCCTGGTCCTTCAACAAAGCATTGTTGAAGTGCCAATAGGCGGCTCGTGGCGCTGTTGGCGTTAGCGCCACCATCACAGACACACAGTTGTGGTCTGTGAATGGAGCCAGCCTAATGGCACAAGAACGGACTCGTGACATATAGTGACTAGATATATATAGTCTGTCGATCCGGGAGTGGGACACCAGACCGGCTCTCACCCTGACGTAGGTGAAACCGTCTGATGCCCCTGGGTTCTGCTCTCGCCAGATGTCCTCCAGGGAGAAGCGGGCGATGATCTCCCGCAGGGCTGACGCAGAAGGCGGGTACGGCTCTGGACTATTCCGGTCCAGAGCGTCGAGGGTGCAGTTGAAATCACCCCCGAGTGCCAAACACTCATCTGCGTCAACCGTCTCCAAAAACTGGGACAGTCTGTTGAGGAACCTCACTCTCTCTGGCCCTCCAGCAGGGGCATATATATTAACTAGGTTAATGATGCTACCCTGCTCTCGGACCCGGAGGTGGATTAGACGGCCTGGGATAACAGCTTTCACAAGCAGCAGCTCTGGCTGAAAAGACTCTGAGAACAGGGTCACCACTCCACATGACGCTGATGTGAAGTGGCTGAAGAAGACTCTGCCTCTCCACTCCAGTTGCCACGAGGCCTCAGCCTCTGGAGTGGTGTGAGTTTCCTGCAGGAAGCTCACAGAGTACCCTCCCTGATATAAATAGGAGAGTACCTGGAACCTGCGGAAACTGTCTTGACAGCCATTGGTATTTAGCGTGCTGATGTGCAAAGCCATTACTGCGTGTCAGGAATTGTGCGTTCCTCAGACCCTTGAGACTGCTGATAGGACACGCACATTTTATAGAATTTCCGGACGCGGAGATGCTCCGCAGTCCCAGAATTCTTGGCCCTAGTGCTGACCACTAGATATTGCTGGAGAGAGTGGAGAATAAACGACATATTCTTCCACCTCTCCAAGGCCAGCCGCACCTTCCTTTTCTTTTGTCCATGAAGGGTGCTCTCAAGGAATAGATCTATTTCCTTGACAGGGATAACCCACCCAGAATCTGATGTTCCTTCTAGTGGGTCACCCCTGGGCTCCTCTTGGCTGAGGGCTTTTACTCCATCCTCCCCGGCTGGAGTCAGTTTCCTCAGCTTTATTCTCAGGGACCCCCTCTTAGATGATACAGAAGGAGTCCCTTTAGCACCCTTCAAGGTAAATAATGGACCCTTGGATTGCTGCTGCACCCCTGTAGCTTCAGGAGTGCATTCAGGGGTAGCTGGCTGGACAGCAGTGGCTGGCATGGCTTCCTTAATGGAAGCCTTGGAGGCTTTATATGCCTCCTCTGCCAGTTCCACCGCTGCTTGCTCAGCTTGGATGGCACCGATGTTAGGGTCAGTGGACGGCTGAGGAGGGTAGACAGGCTCTCCCATGATGTTAACAGGAAAACCTGTTTTATCACCCTCCCCCAATTCCACTTCCCCTTGTGCCACATCCCCCCTGACAGACAAATTCATGGGGTCCTGAATGGGGGTCATGCCTATATTCCCCCCCTCCAGTAGTGACTCGGCCTGGGGCTCTAACAAAGCCCGAGGTATGTCACTAGAGAGTGACACTGGAGGAGGAGACTGACTGGTGCCCTTGAAGCTCAGCACCTCAGGGACACTGACTACCCATTCAGCAGGGGCTTTGTTGGGACCCCCCTCAAAGGCCAGAGGCAGAACCTGATCTCTGCCTCACTTGGGAGACCCTCTTGCCCCTGCTTTTCCTCCAGACCCTTTTCCACATTAACCCCTATAGGGTCTGGAGAGAGAGATGTGTGGTCTGGCACCGGCTGGCTGAGCTTAATAACCGGGCCAGACAATGTCACCAGATGAGGAGGAGATGTTTTGTTCCTCTTCTTGCTTTTAGAGGGAGGTGCTCCACTATAGAGCACTTCCCACTTATCAGCAACCTCCCTGTTGGTTTTATGCTTCCTCTTCCTGGGGACGTCACTCCTGGAAGAGGAGCTGCCACTAGCTGCCTCCCCTGCAGAGGGCTTATTATCCCTCTGCTTACACTGTGCCCCCACACTAACTGATGTAATTATGGTGAGGGCAGATTGGGACTTGGGAGATGCAGCTGTGACACTGGGAGGACCGGTGACATTCTTCCCCTTTTTCCCCGTGTCTGCAGTCTTGCTGGAGACCACAGACACAGATGGCTTTTTTGGGGAAGAAGGGGGTTTGGAGGCCGTGGTGGTGGCTTGAGGAACGGCCTCCTTGCCTGAGCTCTGTGGGGGGGCTATGACCCTTGAGGTCCCCGCTGTTATGTGCTCAGCGGGGATGGGTGCCGTACTGACGGAGGTGCCATTTGCTGGGGCTGGGGCATGATGCTTTACATTAGGACAATTCCTACGTGTATGCCCCAACCCCTTGCAATGATAGCACTGCACCTCCGTAGTGCTGTAAAAAATCCTGTACTTCACCCCCTCAAATGGAACCCCAAAAGACCCCTCTATGTTTTCTGCGCCCTGAGGCAGGCACATTTGTACCTGCCTCTTGAAAGAGAGCACATGACGAAGTGCTCTCTCTCTGCACCCCAGGGGAATTTTAATAAATGGTGTTTTTACTTCCCCTAGGGTTAGCAGGTGGGGGCGCAGGAGGGAGTCTGGTAGGAAGGGGGGCACATTAGAGAGTGTTACTTTTGTGCCCAACCCTTCCAGGGGTTCTATTGGGACATATAATCCCCCCACTGTGATGCCTCTCTGTATAAGAATGTGAGCAGCAGCCAGAGTACGGGTAAAGAAAACTGCTTTCCCTTACATTTTGCTGGCTGCTACTATAACAGAGGGGCTGATGACATTAGCTGCAGCACGCAGATAGATATCAATGCTGTAGACCCCAGACATCTGACATTTAACCCCATGCTTCCTGGTGATCTGCCCCTCAGCCCCAGCGGTGGTATTACTGGGGCCAGCAGAAACCACCTGTGACCAGGTATTAGCCACAGGGGTAGGTCTGCTGGCAGAACCACCAGGAGCTGGGGCTGCCTTATCTGCCAGGGGCCTATGCTGTGCAGTGCTGCAGCTAGGATTTTCAGGGGCCATTATTCCCCCTTTTGACCCCTGAGGCTTCTTAATGGTCTTATCCCTCATGTTTAGACCCTTTTTTTTTTTTTTTTTTTTTATGATTTTCTATTGTTTTCTTTTTAAAAATATATAAGTGTGAAAAAGAAACAAAAAGACAATACTAAGGGAGAGAGAGAGATGATGTTTGGCAGTGGAAGGGTTAATGGCCTGTTGCAAGGTGTTGCTAATTGCAACAACACAGAGAACACAGAGGCTTTTTAACCCCTCTGTGTCTCTGTGTCAGATGTTAAAAAAAAACCTTTTAAACAAAACTTCAAATTGTTTCCCCCCCCCCCCACTGCCTACAAAGATGTTACTTGTCTTCTCTCCCCCCAAAACATAAAACCCAACACCAAACAAACAAAACTTTAACAGAACCTGAAAAACTTTTTAAAAAAGTCAAAGTAAAAAAAAAGCTCCAGGAGTGAAGGTGTAGAGCTAAGGGAGGGGTGTGGCAAAGTATGCAGGAGACAGCTCACTCTCCTGGGATAAAGAGCTGAACCTGACTCCCAGAAAACTAAAACTTAAATTAAACTAAGAAAAATACCACAAAAACTCCCAAAAATGAACAACACTGTGCACAAAGTGCTTATAAACAGAAAGGTGTTAAAATAAAACTTGTATTTGAGGGACTAAGACCCTAAAAAGCCTTTTGTTTTGAGCTCAAGCATGCACACAACCTCTTGGCACAGTACTTGAAAGCAGGACACACACTATGGGTAGCGGTCAAGCAAATGAACTTTGATTGACGGTTATGCAAATGCCCTTTTGATTTAAGAAAATAAAAGTTTGGGTTTTTTAAATGTGGACTGTAGGTACCCCAACTAGACTGGATTGGTTGAACTTGGCACAGTACTTGTAAGCAGGACACACACTATGGGTAGCGGTCAAGCAAATGAACTTTGATTGACGGTCAGGCAAATGCACTTAGATTTAAGAAAATAAAAGTTGTTTTTTTTTAAATGTGGACTGTTGGTACCCCAACTAGACTGGATTGGTTGAACTTGGCACAGTACTTGTAAGCAGGACACACACTATGGGTAGCCGTGAAGCAAATGAACTTTGATTGACGGTCAGGCAAATGCACTTAGATTTAAGAAAATAAAAGTTTGGGTTTTTTAAATGTGGACTGTTGGTACCCCAACTAGACTGGATTGGTTGAACTTGGCACAGTACTTGTAAGCAGGACACACACTATGGGTAGCGGTCAAGCAAATGAACTTTGATTGACGGTCAGTCAAATGCACTTAGATTTAAGAAAATAAAAGTTTGTTTTTTTTAAATGTGGACTGTTGGTACCCCAACTAGACTGGATTGGTTGAACTTGGCACAGTACTTGTAAGCAAGACACACACTATGGGTAGCGGTCAAGCAAATGAACTTTGATTGACGGTTATGCAAATGCACTTAGATTTAAGAAAATAAAAGTTTAGGTTTTTTAAAAGTAGACAACTAGTAAACAATATTATAGGGTATGCGTTGTAAACACACATTATAAGCTGTGAGCCTGACACACACACTTGCAAGCAGGGGGTAGCAGGGAGACAGGCAAATGAAGTTAGATTACACAGAAAAAAAACGAAGAAAAAAAAATGATGTTATAGCCCTAAAAAGGGTTTTTATGCGATGCTGTGTTTACAGCAGAGATCTGATGAGTCCTTCAGCACTACACTGGACACTGAATAAACTTGCCTAGCTATTGATTTCCCAATTCAATCAGCAGCACCTACACTCAGCCTCCTCTCAGTAAGACTGCAAGTTAGTTATGATTCCAAAATGGCTGCTGTCCATGAGGTAGAAGCGTGTGGAAGGGAGTGTATGCTGCTGATTGGCTGGAATGTGTCTGCTGACTGTGACATGCAGGGTCAAAGTTTGCTCAATGATAAAGTATTGGGGGCGGGTCGAATCTCGCATATGTTCGCTGCTCGCCGCGAACGCGAACATGCTATGTTCGCCGGGAACAATCCGCCGGTGAACTATTCGCGACATCTCTAGTTCTGAAGCATTTGGCTGAATAATAGCAGATAATATTGCCCGAAACACTTCAGAATTCATCCTGCTGCTTTTGTCAGCAGTTGCATCATCAATAAATACAAGAGAAAAAGATCGATTGGCAGCCATACATGCCCACGCCATGACACTACCACCACCATGCTTCACTGATGAGGTGGTATGCTTTGGATCATGAGCAGTTCCTTTCCGTCTCCATACTCTTCTCTTCCCATCACTATGGTACAAGTTGATCTTAGTCTCATCTGTCCATAGGATGTTGTTCCAGAACTGTGAAGGCTTTTTTAGGTGTTGTTTGGAAAACTCTAATCTGGCCGTCCGGTTATTGAGGCTCACCAATGGTTTACATCTTGTGGTGAACCCTCTGTATTCTCTGCATTGGTGAAGTCTTCTCTTGATTGTTGACTTTGACACACATACACCTACCTCCTGGAGAGTGTTCTTGATCTGGCCAACTGTTGTGAAGGGCGTTTTCTTCACCAGGGAAATAATTCTTCGGCCATCCACCACAGTTGTTTTCCGTGGTCTTCCGGGTCTTTTGGTGTTGCTGAGCTCACCGGTGCGTTCTTTCTTTTTAAGGATGTTCCAAACAGTTGATTTGGCCACACCTAATGTTTTTGCTATCTCTCTGATGGGTTTGTTTTGTTTTTTCAGCCTAATGATGGCTTGCTTCACTGATAGTGACAGATCTTTGGATCTCATATTGAGAGTTAGCAACAAATGCAAATAGCACACTTGAAATGAACTCTGGGCCTTTTATCTGCTCTTTGTAAATGGGATAATGAGGGAATAACACACACCTGGCCAGGGAACAGCTGAGCAGCCAATTGTCCCATTACTTTTGGTCCCTTAAAAAGTGGGAGGCACATATACAAACTGTTGTAATTCCTACACCGTTCACCTGATTTGGATGTAAATACCCTCAAATTAAAGCTGAAAGTCTGCAGTTAAAGCACATCTTGTTCGTTTCATTTCAAACCGTGCATTGTATATATATATATTGTATATGTCCCTGCCCACAATGCAGTGCAATAACTGTATTCCTTGGAATTCCAAGGAAGTAAATCTTTTTCTATCCAGGCGGTCTCTCAGGTGCTTTTTCCAGGCGCTCAGTCTCTGCGTTCTATCCAGTCGCTCAGTCTCGGTGCTCTATCCAGTCGCTCTATCCAGACGCTCTATCCAGTCGCTCTATCCAGACGCTCTATCCAGTCGCTCTATCCAGGCGCTCCATCTAGTCGCGCCAACCAGATACTCTAACCAGATGTTCAGTCTCGGCCTCGGCGCCCTACCAGTCGCTCTAAATAGATGCTCAGTCTGGGTGCTCGGCCTTGGCGCCCTACCCAGTTGCTCTAGCAGATGCTCAGTCTCTGAACTCTCTGCGCTCTACCCAGTCACTTCAACCAGGCGCTCAGTCTCAGCAACCTACCCAGTCACTCTAACCAGTAGCTCTAACCAGACGCCCAGTCTTAGTGCCCTAGCCAGTCAATCTACCCAAATGCTCAGTCTCTGCGCTCTATCCAGTCGCTCAGTCTTGGCACTCTATCCAAGCGTTCAGTCTTGGTGCTCTATCTAACCGAGCGCCAAGACTAGTCGCTCCAACCAGATGCTCTAACCAGATGCTCAGTCTCAGCGCTCGGCCTTGGCGCCCTACCCAGTCGCTCTACCAGATGCTCAGTCTCGGCGCTCTCTCTGTGCCCTACCCAGTAACTCAAACCAGGCACTCAGTCTTGGCGCTCTACCCAGTCACTTTAACCAGTAGCTCTAACCAGGCGCCCAGTCTCGAAGCCCTATTCAGTCGCTCTACCCAAATGCTCAGTCTTGGCGCTCTACCCAGTCGCTCTAGCCAGATGCTCAGCCTCGGCGCTCAATCTCGGTGCCCTACCAGTCGCTCTAACCAGATGCTTAGTCTCTTCTCTGTACTCAGTCTCAGCGCCCCACCCAGTCGCTCATGCCATCCCTCACCTCATCCATGTACTAACCACCTTTTTGGCCTTTGCACCAGTCGCTCCTCACCAGTCGCTCCACACCAGTCGCTCATGCCATCCCTCACCTCATCCATGTATTAACCACCTTTTTGGCCATTGCAGCCCGCCGAATCAACCTACACCTTCACCCATCTACAATTAAAACTTATCCCACAGGAGTCCAATTCCACCTCGCTCAATCTCACCTCCTCCACCATTCTCTCCTATCCTCTCCCCAGTCAAACTGTTTCTCAGGGCCTCACTAGAACCTCCGAACCTACCAAACCCTCATGTCTCCCCATCGATAGCTACCTTTCCAAGTAAATCATAATTACCTTTCCACAAGCCCATCTAAAGCCCACAATAATGGCATTTCTTGGATTCCTATGTCCGAATTCACAACATCCCAATCTCAATCCGTATACCTTACCAAACAGGATAACTCATTCATCAGACACATGCCAAATCACCCTATTATCCACTAAAACCAGGCGCACTCCAGTAACCATAACCTACTATCCTACTGCAAACCCATGGTGCCCAGTCACCACTCTTCGCCATCTCCATTCAACATTACACCACAAACCAAGCCTTCACCTATTACTAAGCAGCTCAAGCCAACCACTATCTACACCCACATTCACCCACTACATCAGACTAGTCCTCGCCCACCTAGGCCATAACCATTTAACTACTCAGGCCACTCCTTCAGAATCGGAGCAGCCTTATCAGTTTCACGTAATAAAACACCCGACCATATCATAAAAACCCTTCATATCATAAAACTATGGAAAACCACTGCTATACCAGATACATACAAAACCCAAAACAAGAGTTAAGAGAAGCTTTCAAACGGCTTACTCAATAAATGTCTAGCCAATTTTTGGCCCTCTTTTCAGGCCAAGATGACGTAGCTTTGGCCACACACCAGCTACCAGGGGAGAAAGTCCCTACTATAAATAATCAGGTGAACACCTGAAATTGTGGGAGGGTCCCTCTCCCTACGCCACCTATTTAAACACCACTCACCTGTCCTCATCAAGCATGCCGTCAGTCAACCTACCCATCTCTCGCCTTTTTCACAACACTCCTTTCTATGCCTTGGCCTCTTTTCAGGTCAAGATGATGTAGCTTTGGCCACACACCGGCTACCTCGGGAGAGGGTCCCTACTCCAAATATATATATATATATATATATATATATATATATATTTATATATTTATTTATATTTATATATATATATATATATATATATATGTGTGTATATGTATATATATATATATATATATATATATATATATATATAATAGAGACAAAGAGCACACACAGAGCATAGAGCACACGCAGGGCCTAATTGTAATATAGAGAGTAATATATGTTAAAACTTAACATTTCATAATATAATTAAAAACTAAAGTTAAAATCTTGATATTTGTACGTAACGTGGAATTGAACAAGAGGTGGAAAAGACTCAATGTGCTACTATATCTATTGTATAAATAATTCCTTGAGATCACTGGAGAATTGTGATCCAGTTATAAAGTGCTAAGTGCTTTTAGACAACTGTGAGTGAATATCTTGATAAAAAATTATTGCATAAACATGTGAATAGTGAATAGTGCTTTATGCAAAATATTACTATGTTGAATCACACAATCATAAATTGAATAAATATTGAGTGCTCAGTGTTGATTATAGTGGATATAAAATATATAATATCCACAAACTGCCCAAAATGGGATTTATCAATGTTCAATATTCAATGTGGAATATTAGAGTCTTGTGGGATAACAATAAATAGTAGTACCATTTAACTCCTCAGGCCACTCCTTCAGAATCAAAGCAGCCTTATCAGCTTCACGTAATAAAACACCCGTCCATATCATAAAAACCCTTCATATCATAAAACGATGGAAAACCACTGATATACCAGATACATACAAAACCCAAAACTAGAGCTAAGAGAAGCTTTCAAACGGCTTACTCAGTAAATGTCTAGCCAATTTTTGGCCCTCTTTTCAGGCCAAGATGACGTAGCTTTGGCCACACACCAGCTACCAGGGGAGAAAGTCCCTACTATAAATAATCAGGTGAACACCTGAAATTGTGGGAGGGTCCCTCTCCCTACGCCACCTATTTAAACCCCACTCACGTGTCCTCATCAAGCACGCCGTCAGTCAACCTACCCACCTCTCCCCTTTTTCACAACACTCCTTTCTATGCCTTGGCCTCTTTTCAGGTCAAGATGATGTAGCTTTGGCCACACACCGGCTACCTGGGGAGAGGGTCCCTACTCCAAATATATATATATATATTTATATATTTATTTATATATATATATATATATATATATATATATATATATATATATATGTGTATATATGTATATATGTATATATATATATATATATATATATATATATATATATATAATAGAGACAAAGAGCACACACAGAGCATAGAGCACACGCAGGGCCTAATTGTAATATAGAGAGTAATATATGTTAAAACTTAACATTTCATAATATAATTAAAAACTAAAGTTAAAATCTTGATATTTGTACGTAACGTGGAATTGAACAAGAGGTGGAAAAGACTCAATGTGCTTCTATATCTATTGTATAAATAATTCCTTGAGATCACTGGAGAATTGTGATCCAGTTATAAAGTGCTAAGTGCTTTTAGACAACTGTGGGGGAATATCTTGATAACAAATTATTGCATAAACATGTGAATAGTAAATAGTGCTTTATGCAAAAAATGACTATGTTGAATCACACAATCATAAATTGAATAAATATTGAGTGCTCAGTGTTTATTATAGTGGATATAAAATATATAATATCCACAAACTACCCAAAATGGGATTTATCAATGTTCAATATTCAATGTGGAATATTAGAGTCTTGAGGGATAACAATAAATAGTAGTAATAATTGCACAAGGTCTTACGAGCTATATAGAACCACTCTTACTATCAATTAATAGGAGCTGGTATTTGAAAAAGACTTAAGACTCCTACTTCCTAAGTATATTGAGTTCAATACTCTTAATTTCAGTGCAAGTAAGGAGAACTTGTTGCGTCTAATGGAGTCCAATCGACGGGCTGTAAGCCCATACAGAGACAGAGAAGGTTAGAGCTCCCTATTCCGCGAACGCCCAGTACTGAAGTCATAGGTCAGCGTTGCAGTGTTTACGTAACGTACAACCCGACGTACGTTTCTCAACTATTTCACCCTGATGACCGGCTGACCCTACCCCTTTAACCTTTGCAGCAATGCTGGCAGCACTCATACGTCTATTTCCCAAAGACAACCTCTGGATATGACACTGAGCACGTGCACTCAACTTCTTTGGTCGACCATGTAGAGGTCTGTTCTGAGTGGAACCTGTCCTGTGAAACCGCTGTATGATCTTGCCCACTATGCTGCAGCTCAGTTTCAGGGTCTTGGCAATCTTATACCGTAGGACATCTTTATGTAGAGCAACAATTCCTTTTTTCAGATCCTCAGAGAGTTCTTTGCCATGAGGTGCCATGTTGAACTTCCAGTGACCAGTATGAGAGAATGTGAGAGCAATAACACCAAATTTAACACCCCTGCTCCTCATTCACACTAACGAGTCACATGACACCGGGAAGGGAAGATGGTTAATTGGGCCCAATTTGGACGTTTCCACTTGAAGAGGACTCCAGTGGCAACCTGTGAAGCTCTGGTGAACTCCAGGACCATGAGGGTTAAGGCACTGCTTGAAAATAATAGTGGCCACACAAAATATTGACACTTTGGGCCCAATTTGGACATTTCCACTTAGGGGTGTACTCACTTTTGTTGCCAACATTTTAGACATTAATGGCTGTGTGTTGAGTTATTTTGAGGGGACAGAAAATTTAGACTGTTATACAGGCTGTACACTTACTACTTTACATTGTAGTAGAGTGTCATTTCTTCAGTGTTGTCACATGAAAAGATATAATAAAATATTTACATAAATGTGAAGGGTGTGCTCACTTTTGTGAGATACTGTATATACTCTTCTCCGAAAAGAGCAATGGAATTTTAAACACACCTTAAAATAATTATCCACTTTAATATACCGTATATACTCGAGTATAAGCCGAGTTTTTCAGCCCTTTTTTAAGGCAAAAAAGGGCCCCCTCGGCTTATACTTGAGTCACTCTCCCACCCGTGTCTCTCTAACCCCCCCGTGTCTCTAACCCCCCCGTGTCTCTACCCCCTGTGTGTCTCTAACCCCCCCTGTGTGTCTCTCTACCCACCCGTGTCTCTTTCCATCCCCCCTCCTCAACCTAAACCCCCCTCAACCCCCCTCCTCCACCTAACCCCCGCTAAATACCTCCCCCCTCTCCCCTCACTTACCTGCTTATGCTCCGGCCTCCGCTCCTTGACCCGGCGCATGTGACGGGGGGTTTAGGTTGAGGAGGGGGGTTGAGGAGGGGGGTTGGGGTTGAGGGGGATTGAGGGGGGAGGTTGAGGGGGGTTGAGGTTGAGGAGGTGGGTTGGGGTTGAGGGGGGTTTAGGTTGAGAAGGGGAGTTGAGTGGAGTTGAGGTTGAGGAGGGAGGTTGAGGATGGGGGGTTGAGGATGAGGATGGAGGGGTTGAGGAGGGGGTTGAGGATGGGGGGGTTGAGGAGGGAGGTTGAGGAAGGGGTTGAGGATGGGGGGGTTGAGGAGGGAGGTTGAGGATGAGGAGGGAGGTTGAGGATGAGGAGGAGGGGGGTTGAGGTTGAGGATGGGGGGTTGAGGAGGGGGGTTGAGGATGGGGGGGTTAAGGAGGGAGGATGAGGAGGGAGGTTGAGGAGGGGGTTGAGGATGAGGAGGGAGGTTGAGGAGGGGGTTGAGGATGAGGAGGGAGGTTGAGGATGAGGAGGGAGGTTGAGGATGGAGGATGAGGAGGGAGGTTGAGGTTGAGGAGGGAGGTTGAGGATGAGGAGGGAGGTTGAGGATGAGGAGGGAGGTTAAGGATGAGGAGGGAGGTTAAGGATGAGGAGGGAGGTTGAGGAGTGGGGTTGAGGAGGGTGATAAGGGAGGGGGGAAGAGACAGGGAAGGGAGAGGTTGGAAGAGACACAGGGAAGGGAGAGGGGAGAAGAGACACAGGGAAGGGAGAGGGGAGAAGAGACACGGAGAGATAGGGGGACACAGAGGGCACAAGAGGGACACAGGTGGCAGCACATTTCTCACCCTTGGCTTATACTTGAGTCACTCATTTTACCCAGTATTTTGTGGTAAAATGGGTGCCTCGGCTTATACTCGGGTCGGCTTATACTCGAGTATATACGGTAATTATGTAGTAATGGTCTAGTAAAACAGGGTATTTTCTTAATCACTGAATGGGTATTTTATTAATAATCAATACCTGATTAAAACTACTGGTTTATCTTGTTAGGGAGCTTAGAATAAGTTGTCCATTATCAAATGCAGTTTTTCAATAGAGTGTAATTATGGGACTTAAGGGGTCATTTAAATGATGACTGTTTGCTATGTAAATTAACTCAGTATATTTAGCATCTTTATTTATATTCAGGGGTGCCAGCATTTAATAATTTAATGTAAATTAGAACATGATTTATATATACAGGTTTAAAAAATGCTTCAGTCTGTAACGTCACTTGTCATGTCCTTGTGTGCCACACATACATCCATAGCACACATTTAGCAGCAGACACATGACATGTAGCTTCTGATCCAAAATACACATAAATACAATGATAAATGACCGCAGAGCTGGTCAGCTGATGTTTGTGTTTATTTACACACCCACCGTGAGAGAAAAACAAGTGACATTTTGATCTGCTATTTGTCAGGTCTTGACACTGCATGCATAAATAAATAGAAACCTATGAGGGTCAATGCTAGCCCTTTTGTTTGTATTGAATCAGCTGCTACTGTGTAATTCAGCACTGGCTGGACCACCACCCTATATGAGTGCTGGCAGGGCTGTCGGGGTCAATTAGGTAGTTGCCTAGGGCATGGAGGTTTATAGTAGCACTGTAGTCCAATATTTAAATTACAATAATATGAAGAACTCCACTTGATAACAGGCAAGTTGTTATGAAGTAAAACATAACTCTTAATTTATTACATTGTATGTGCAAATATGCTGCAGTGAAATATATCACTTTATTTTCTGTTGATCTACTTCCACATATGGAAAGACTTTCAAATTCAATGAAAGGTTCTATCTGCACAATGGAAATGGTGATAGCTTAAACTATTAGGCCCTCATTCAATTGCGATTTGGCCAATTGAATAGGGCTCTAAATAAGCACAGAGCATATTTATTTTAAAGAAGTTTTTAGTTAGTGAAAACCTTGCTTTTGGTTAGATGTTCACTAACTAAAAACTTCTTAAAAAAAATATGCTATGTGCTTATTTAGAGCCCTATTCAATTGGTCAAATCGCAATTGAATGAGGGCCTTAGTGTTTTCAGCAGGACTAATGAAAAGCTAATTCTGAAAGAAGCTCAGTAAAGAATGCAGTAAAGAATATTTGTATACTAGCGACTTGCCTTTCAAAAATGACGGGGCAATAAAATTTGAAGCCATGGGAATGCTGTTTGAGACATAATTGAAACCGTTTTGTAGTCTGAGGACCTTCGGCGCTCATTGCAAGCTTCAGGACCTCCGACGCTCATTGTGAGGCTTGCGCTGAGCGCCTTCGGTGCTCAACGCATGCCTCGCAATGAGCTCCTTCAGTGCTCATTGCGAGGCTCTCGTGTCGTTTACTTTTGGTCCTGTGAGAGAGGTATCTATTTCTATGTATATGTAGTTAAGTAATAATTAATGATTTATTCAATAAATAAATATAGTTTAATTATTTATAATTGATATATGCAGCGAGTAATAGGCTGAAGAGCTAACAATCTGTTTGTCTGCATAGAATATACATTTTGAGTGTTAGTGCCCTGCTTATAAAGTGTAATGAATGTTTGAAGTGTGCATTCTAAATAGACTGCGTGCGTGAGGTAAAGCCGTTGGTTTATTGTGTAAAGTGGCATTGTAATGTTATTATGTGGTACGCGTCTTGTGAGCATTTTACGGCTTTTGTAATATTGTATCTTGTAGGTCGTAGTGTGATGTGTAAAGTGCTACGCGTTTAGCTGTGTTGTGCGTGGTCCAGGGTCGTGTAGCCTCGTTTTCATTTTTTTGGGGGCCATTTTTTTCCTTGCTTAGGCGTTTTTTGAGTGGCGAAAATCGTCTAAATGGAGTTAAATTTGCGTTCCACCTCACTCACAGGCGTCCTGGCTATTGCCCCATGCTGTCTGTGATGTTTTTGTAAAATGTTTGGGTGCATTTAGTGTGTTTTTCATGTTTTGTGTTCAGCCTCTGATCTCGTATCTTTTTTTCTAAGTCCCGCTTCTCGTATTTTTTTTGTTCTAAGTCCTGCGTCTCATATTTTAACAGCTCGCCTCGCTTTGCGAGGCTCGCATGGGCTAAGTGCTATGGTTTAATGGCTCTTCTCCCTTCACGAGGCTCGCAGCTATGTGCGCCTGCGGCGCTCAATGCCTAAGTCATACACACCTCGCAAAGCGTGACGACGTCTCGCAGTTTGACAACTATTATATGTGATAAAAGTTAAAAAGTAAAGGTTGTGTTTATTTTTATATATTTATTCAAAAAAAATATTTTTACCATTGTAAAATGTGTTTGTTCAAAAGATCATATTGAAAATATATATATATATATACATATATATATATATATATATATATATATATATTTATATTTATTAATGTCAGATCTTTTGTTATTGTGCTGTTAAGAATTAAGACAGTCTAAAGCAATTTTTATTTTTTTAACTATTTTTTATTTTAAAGAATTTTAACAATAAATTGTGTAAAACAATATCAATAAAGTAAAAATGAAAGTGAAAAAAAGTAACACTGAACATGATTTATAAATAGGGGGGTTAGAGAAAGAAGTATTTTAAACAAATTATGTAACTGCCTGTTTCTGAGTATGTGCAGGAGATAAGGGGAAGTGTCAAATGGTGAAAATTGAACTCAGAATAATAATAACAGATCTGATAATAATAATTATTGTAATAAGAAGCTACAAAAATGTCCTATATATATGGTGAAACATCCTAAATTTTTAAAACCCAAAACTAAAACCAAATTTTTTTTTATGTGAATAAATGTCTGTAAAATTTAATATATTCAAAAGAATAGGTGCAATACGTAATGTAAAGAGATGTATAAAGGTCATTTTAACATAGGGTAAGTAGGGATAGGGAAACCCATGGAAAAAAGACACAAAAGCAATAGATTTTTTAAAAATTTTGGCTTTATATTAACTTTTAAGAATCTGCAAACATAACAGCAACACAAAAATAACTATTTTTAATAACATTTAAGGAAACTGCACACCTAAACTAAACAGTCCACTTTAAATAGCAGATGTGGAAGCTTCAGGCTCATCCTCCATCCTGGCTTTTTTGGACACAAATGCATTCAAGGATATCTGTCTCTGCTTTTCACAGCCATCCAGCAGAAGCTGGTAGCAAGATACTGCCGCAAGAACGCTGTTTCTCACATTTCTGCTCCTCACAGTGTCAATCATTGGACACAAAATTATCCATAAGGTCATGGATGGACAGCAAACTCTTGGTAAGGAACGTGGTAGAAATATATTTTGGTTCCTCTGTCTCACAGACACTGCTTTCCTGGGCTTCCTCAATGTCCTGTTCTGCCAGTTGTTGGCGGTCCTCATTTGTCAGGCTCTCGCCTGAAGCTTGTACCAACTCCTTAATGTCCTTGGTGTCTGTATCTCCCAGTCCAGCCATACTGAAGCCCAGGACATCAAGGAGAAGGTACAAGCTTCAGGCGAGAGCAATGATGGGCTGTTCTGGTTGCACATCCACACACAGCTCTGGCCATATCTTCCTCCACACAGGTTTGTCACTTCCTTCCAGGACAAATCGATGTACATTATGGCCTGCATGATGGTATGATGGTATAATTTTTTTCAGAAATCCATCATGGATTCTTTCTCCTTGCTGTTTGGTCAATGAGCTGGTGGAATGTGCGACGATAATAGTCCATGATGGTCACAATGACCCCCTGCTCCATTGGCTGGATGAGTGAAGCAGTGTTGGGTGGCAGGAAAACTACTGGGATGCAGCTATGGAGCTCAGACAAGTTGGTAGTGTAGCTTGGAGCATTGTCCATCAACAGAAGCGCTTTGGCCTTAATCCCTTTATAACTGCTATAGCATTGCACCAATGGACAAAAATGTCCACTGTACTAGTTTTTGAAGATGTTAATTGTGATCCAAGCTTTCTGGTTGAATTGGCAAATGACCGGCAAAGTGGACTCCTTCATGGCTCTAGGTGTTTTTGAATGGTGCACCAGCAATGGCATTGATTTTGAAGTTGCCACTGGCGTTTCCACTCAGAAGGAGGGTTGCTAGCTTCTGCTCACATGAAATAAAGGTGCAGCTTGGCATTCACTTCCAGAACAGTCCTGTCTCGTCAACATTGAATACCAGTTCTGGAGGATAATTGCCTCTTTCCAGGCAGATTCAGTATCAGCGCTTTCTCCCTTGATTTTGATGTTGTGGTGGTTGTTGCTCTTCTTGAATCGGTGGAACTAACCTCTGCTGGCTGAGAAGCTTTTGGTCACATCTGCTGTTTGCCTTTGGATATGACCATAGATGCTTCTGTCCTTCTTCATTATGATGGCCTGGCTAAGAGGCATGTCATGTTCTATTTCAGCATCGATCAAGATGGAAAGTCACTTCTCTATTTCCTCCAGGGCGCAGAATCTGGACCGAGTATTGGGCACCTAGCTCTAGATACAGAATCCTATTGGGGCTTTCCACTCCTTATAGTGACTGTGGTGAGCAATGGACCAGACCTGGTCCCAAAGGTATCTAAACCTCTACTTTGAGCCTCTCATATCCAGAATATTATACCCATCGAATAGAGAAGGTGTGGTCATCCAAGAAGCTATTGGGTATTCAACAGAATTTGTAGATACCAGATGTGGATATACCACTGCAGTATGTAACAATGACGGACGTGGGATTTTGTTGACTGAATTTATGTACTTTTTCAAATCTGTACACAGGGCCAGATTTCCTAAAAGCCAGAGTAGGAAGCTACCTTGGGGTACCTGTCTGTAGTGGGCACCATGTTTTTGTACAGAAATGTATTAAAGCATTCCTTTAATATTAAGATGCATATACTTGTGGCAGAAGGGGAAGTTCACTTGAGAAATCTTTGCCTAGGGGCACTTCAGACGTAAATCAAGTACTGGGTGTATATGTTAATTTATTTATGAGTGGGCTTCTGTACCTCAAAGAACCTGTGAGCTATACTATTTAGGGTCACTCAAGATGGGCAGGTCCTATCAGAGAGGTCAGACGAATCACAGGGCACTGGAGAAGGAACTTGCAACCCACTCCAGTATATTTGCCAAAAAAATCTTATGGATAAGTGTAGGGTTCAATTTATCAGTGCCCAGCAATTCAATTCAGATCAGAACATCATTCATGGAGAAGCAGGAACAATTAGATGAGCCACACCATTTCTTAGTTCATAAACAGATTGGCTTTATTTTGCACAGATATAGTTTTAAAAAGTACCAAGGACCAACCCCCATTAGATTCTCCCTCCCCCTCCTGGAACAGCAAAACTCCCAATTCGGTTTATTACTTTATGACCCTCTAAGAGGACTGCAAATTACATTGGGGTTAACACCTTCCAGTCCAGGCCATGACACACTACTTTATAATGGGGAACATTACACTGCACTCTCTACAGAGACTAATAGTGTCATATCTTAGCATAATATTACCACATTCTGAGCATACATAAATTATTTAAACATTGCACATAAATGAAAGACATATTGTCATAGTCCTTACAACAAGTCTCACATTCAATGTGATAGCCTTTGATATTAGCAGTGTGTTAGATTACCAAATAACAGGGTTGCTTGTGGGGTTCAGAGGAGTCCCAAAATCAGTCATGACAATAAGCACAACCAGACACAAGATGCGTCTGACATGCTGCAGTCCGTAGGGTCATGGAGTGTCGGACACAACTAAAAAACAACCCGACCACATAAAGTATTGGGGAGTTTCTTATTATATTCAGCAGCAGTGTCAAGCATCCATAATAATTATATTTGGAAGAGAGCTTTTTTGAGGGTATGGGTAGTGTAACGGTATACCTAACGTTTCAGTTGGCCAAAAAAGGACAATCTTTGTTGTATATAAATACACTATTTACTGGTGTTATTACATGTCATTTTACAGTGAGGCTTGAGCAGCTTAAATAAAATAAACAATATACACATATACTGCAGAATAGGGGGGTGGGCAATACATCGCCTCTCCTTTTCTGGTGTAGTGATTGCCGCGTGACCACTGGATGGCTCGCTAGTCAGAAGGTCATTGCATATGGCCTCTCCTACATTACTGTGTCCATAGCAACACCATCTCGTTGGTGCCCCGTGTCCACAGAGCTTGCAATATTATGTTGCGACTGAGTGTCTGGCGGTATAACCGGATGTGTAGGCTGGGCTCGTTAGCCTTGTTGGCAACCAGCCTAAGAGAAGGAAAACTCTGATTTCAAACCCGGGCAGATGAAGCTTGTCAGCCCTGTCAGGAGATCCATCTAGGACAGTGTTTCTCAACTCAAGTCCTCAGGACTCACCAACAGTTCACTGTTTAGGTATATTCCTGCTTGAGAACAGGTGAGCTAATCAGGGGCTCAGTAATTCTGTTTAACAACATGCAGAGCCTCTGATTAGCTCACCTGTGCTCAAGCAGGGACATACATAAACTGTGAACTGTTGGTGGGCCTTGAGGACTGGAGTTGAGAAACAGTAATCTAGGAGAAGGACACTCCAATATAATACCTACAACTCGAGGACCTCACTGTCACCGTCCCAGCCTGCTAGGCCATGACAGATGAACCCTGAGTTTAAAGGGTTGGACCAGTACTTTGCACACTGCATCGCACTTAAGAACTCCATTGTGCAGGCCCAAGGGATACATTTTTAAGCTGTGCAGCGATGGGAAAGGAGTGAAGTGGCAGAGGGAAGATGTCGCTGAAAGCCGCAGTCTCAATTCTGCATGCAGGCGGTTCAGGTTTATGGGTCGCCTGATGCAGACCCAGGAAATGACAGCATCATTTGTCAGCACCCTGAATGACTAAGCAGCCTTCTCTAGGAGCAGCCCTGCTTGCTCCACATGGAGAGGGGCCCAATTGGCTAGCCACAGTCAACAGGCATCTTCACATGCGGTCGAAACTCCAAAAATAATAAAAGTCTTACACCTGCCTCACAAGGTGTACTTGGACTGACACTCACATGTTGAAACATCAGAACTATGCTTGACACAGCAGACAGTAGGCGCCCAGAATGGTGCTCCGCTCTAGTAGCCCACAAACTATCAAGGCTGGATATCGACATTGCTGCCCTCAGTGAAGTCCAACTCCAAGAGGAAGAAAGCCTTCAGGAACACAGCACAGGCTACAACCTCTACTCGTCAGGCAAGCCAAAAACCTCTCTGGTGTCAGCTTCATGGTCAAACTTAATAACCTGCCAAAGGGTCTGTCATGGTCACCTTTCCAGGGCCTGGATCCTGGTGCATTGAGCCATCATAGAGGACATAACGCCCCGTGGAAATGGGTAGGGGAATTATAATGCCACATGGGGAATGTGAGCAGGTGGGTTGTGGGGTGAATAGCCCTAAGACATAGGGCCATAGTGTACCACTATGCTTCACATGGTCTTATGGCATATGCCCCTGCCTTATCCTGTATACTGTATGTAATTCCCCATGTGATATTACTGTGTTCTGTGTTATGTTAAAATAATGAATGTGTACATATAGTACAGTCATGAGTGTAATGTGAGTATAGTATATCATGGATAGAACGTGTGCATTTGGTTACTGTCGTGGCATATTGCTTGTATGGTGTAGAGTTGACGCAGTCACATATTGGAAAGGGGATTTATGACTACTGAGAGCGGCTAGACGTGCATTCTCTTTTGGCTTCAGTCATCAAGGAGGTTGGTAGCCTTAGTTACAAGATAGTTATAGAGGGGGTGGTGTTGCTTTTTTGATATATAATATATGCAAAGAAAGAAATAAAGGGTTGTTGACTTCTGAGACATATAGAAATGGTATGGTCTCTTATTTTGCTCCTGGGGGCTGTGATACTGATCCTATCTCCACCCTGCAAGTAACTTGTCCTGGTCACTACCACAGGAAAGTTACTGAGACTCCTGGAAGTGATGATCCCTGATGGAGATACCCTGACTGATACAGAAGTCAGATATCAGGGTGCTGGTGCAGAGTTTCCAAGAACCCAATGGTCCTTGTGGGTAGATAACCTGTAGTCTATAGCAGGTGGCATAGCCCCCTACCCCCGGATTGACACAGGCTCACTCTGACCGCATCATTTTCATCCATCTCCCACTTAAAAACAAGAAGCATGCTACAATTTTCAGTGTCTATGTCCAAACTCTTCAAGACGGTCCTGCAGAAAAGGTCAAGTTTTACACTGATCTGTGCAATCTCGTACAGAACTTCCCTGTAGACAACAAGGTCATCCTCCTCAGCCACTTCAATGCCAAAGTAGGCAAAGATTCAGAAGCTTGGTAAGGGATACTTGGCAACCACTGTGAAGCTTCTGGGAAGCTACAACAATAACAGGCGCCTTCTGCTAGAGTTTTGCACATAGCAGAAACTCACTATCACCAACACTGTTTTCCAGCAGAAAGGTAGACTGAAGGTAACCTGGATGCATCCTCTGTCCTTGCAAGAGTACTCCTCAACAGACTGGTGCCCACTATCACAGAAGAACTCCTCCCCAAAAGTCAGTGAGGCTTTAGAGACAACAGGAGCACCACTCACATGGTTTTTGTTCTCAGGCAGCTCCAAGAGAAATGCTGAGAACAGAACAAGGCACTTTAGGCGACGTTTGTCGACCTTACCAAAGCGTTCAACAACATGAGCAGGAAGGGTCTGTGGCAAATCCTGGAACGTATAAGATGTCCTCCCAAGTTCCTCAACATGATCATCCAGCTAAATGAAGACCAGCATGGCCAAGTCAGGCACAGCAAAGACCTTTCAGAGACCTTCCCAATAAGTAATGTCGTGAAGCAGGGCTGTGTCCTTGCACCAACCCTATTCACGCTATTCTTCAGTATTATATTGCAAGGGGCCACAGTAAACCTTGATGATGAGGATGGTCTCTACATTCGATACTGCACCTATGGCAGTCTGTTCAACCTGAGGTGAATAAAGGCCCACACCAACACAATGGAGCTACTCTTTGCCGACGATGCTGCCCTTGTTTCCCATATGGCGACATCTCTGCAGCGATTGACATTTTGCTTAGCCGAGGCTGCCGAGCTCTTCGGTCTAGAAGTTCTAGGAAATTCTCCACCAGCCCGAACCTCGGGAAGCTTTCTGTCCTCCTTGCATCACTATTGGTAAGTCTGAGCTGAAAACAGTCCACCAGTTCACCAACTTGGGTTGCATCATCTCCTCAGACGATAAAATTGACAAGGAAATTGACAACAGACTGGCAAAGGCAAATGGTGCATTTGGCAGGTTATATAAAAGGGTTTGGAACAACAGGCAACTTAATAAATGCACAAAGGTGAATGTGTACAGAGCTGTTGTGTACGGCTCTGAATCGTGGGTTACCTACCGTCATCACATACGACTTCTTGAGCACTTTATGATCTCTGCCTCCGCACCATCCTCAACATCTACTGGAATGACCCACGTCACCAACACTGAAGTCCTACAGCGGGCAAGAGTCATCGGCATTGAGGCCATGGTGTTGAAGACACAGTTGCGCTGGGCAGAACACATCTCTACGATGGAGAGTGCTCGGCTTCCAAAGAGTGTGCTATATGGTGAGCTCACCACTGGTAATCCTGACAGATGAGGACCGAAGAAGAGATACAAGGACTCGCTGAAGGACTGGCTGTCACATTGACCATCATCGATGGATGGCTTTAGCTTCAGACCGCAAGGCCTGGAGATGTACCATTCACCAGGTTGTCTCCTCTTTCGAGAGGGCTGGTCTTAAGAACATAAGGAGATAGAGGAGACGGAGGAAAAATCTTGTCACTGCAGCACCCAAACCAGAGCATGCTTTCCCGTGCAACCACTGAGGTCGGATCTGTCTGTCCCGCATTGGCCTCCTCAGCCACCAGAGAGCCCGCAGATGTGGAAAAGATCCCTTTTAAATCTTCGTTCACAAAGCCAAGCCAAACATACTGCAGAACAGACATTGATCTGAGACACAGATTCTCTGGCAATCTTGGATAAAACAAGAGAGGGTTTGGGGGCAGAAAGAGGAACCTGGTCAAACTAAAATAGAGGAGATTGTCCTCACTAGGAAGTGCCATCAAAAGATGGATGTCCAGAGAGCTGGGAGGGTCAATATTTCTAAAAGAGGGGTAGGTGGATGGTGTTTAAATAGGGATGAAAAGGTAAGAGCATGGGAGAGCATTTTAAGGTTACCGAGAGATATATGATGGCAGGGGTAACTGTAGAGAAATAATTACTGAAGAAAGTACAGGGGTAACTGGATATAATTAAGTACAGGGGTAACTGGACATCAGGGTAAGTACAGTGGTAACTGGAGATCATGGTTAGGACAGGGGTAACTGGGTGGAGATTTACAATAAACACACATTGATGTTATTATATTCATACATCTTCGGTAAGCACACCCCATTATCCATCTCATTAACATAACTCAAGTCCCCATAATAATCCTGCCAAAGTAATTATATTATACTATAATTACCTTCAGCATGCCCACTAATTAAAAACCTGGCCTTCTTCCCACCAATAACCAGCCCCTCTCCCTCTTCACACTTTCATTCCCACCTAGTGCAAAGTTCAGCCAACAGGAGAGCAAGGGCGGGGCTATATTATGCACATTGGATGTCAAGGTGTGAATAGAGGGAGGGGTTGTCTGTTCACGCCCACTGGCTTTCCTATTAGCTCTGCTGGTTCTTTTGGAGTGAGGGCCGTCCCATTTTTCCTTTCCAGCTCCCCATGGTCCTGCCAATTGGTTTCATACCGCCCACAGAGCCAGGTACAGTGGATCGCTCCGTTTCCCTCAGTAGACATAGACTTCTCTGTTTTGTTTGGATCCGCCCCTCCCATAGCAACTGCTCCATGGCCACGCCCTAAATATATCTCTTAGGCTAAATAGCATATTGTCACGCCCCTTGAACGTTTTGTTTATCCCATCTAATCCCTCCCATAGGCAGAGCTGTGTTTTGGGCCCGCCTTTGATCATTCTCATAGATTGACCTGAGCGTTGAGCCCACCCCCACATCCCACCCATAGGCTGCCCTGCATTCTATCCCCGGCCCATTCGCTTCCATTGGTCGTTGTGTGTAGCGGTGTTGCTCAGTCTGTCTCCCCGCTGTAGATGCAGCATGTCCGGCCACCGTGCTGTGCAGCTATCCGCGGGCAGCCTGGCTATAGTGCTCAGCCCCCTGAAGCAGGAGCAGGATGAGCCGGGCAGTGCGGTGTTTCGGGGCTTCCAATCCGCTAATGGTCGGTGTGTGTGGGAGCCGCGCCTGGTCCGAGCCGTGTCTGAGCTCTCTTTGCTGGGCTGGCTGGAGAACGGGGTGCTGCTGGTCCGGGGACCGAGTCTGGAGGTGCTGAGAGATGCCTGGAGCCGCAGAGCGCTTAGACCGCCCGGGGGGTACAAGATCCTGGCGCTGGGTGAGTACTGGAGAGGTGACTGGTGGAGGACGGGCTGGGGTATAGGAGAGATGAACAGGCTGGGGGGGTATAGGAGAGATGAACAGGCTGGGGGTATAGGAGAGATGAACAGGCTGGGGTATAGGAGAGATGTACAGGCTGGGGGTATAGGAGAGATGAACAGGCTGGGGGTATAGGAGAGATGAACAGGCTGGGGTATAGGAGAGATGAACAGGCTGGGGTATAGGAGAGATGAACAGGCTGGGGGTATAGGAGAGATGAACAGGCTGGGGTATAGGAGAGATGAACAGGCTGGGGGTATAGGAGAGATGAACAGGCTGGGGTATAGGAGAGATGAACAGGCTGGGGGTATAGGAGAGATGTACAGGCTGGGGGTATAGGAGAGAAGAACAGGCTGGGGGTATAGGAGAGATGAACAGGCTGGGGGTATAGGAGAGATGAACAGGCTGGGGGTATAGGAGAGATGAACAGGCTGGGGGTATAGGAGAGATGAACAGGCTGGGGGTATAGGAGAGATGAACAGGCTGGGGTGGTATAGGAGAGATGTACAGGCTGGGGTATAGGAGAGATGTACAGGCTGGGGGTATAGGAGAGATGAACAGGCTGGGGTATAGGAGAGATGAACAGGCTGGGGTATAGGAGAGATGAACAGGCTGGGGTATAGGAGAGATGAACAGGCTGGGGGTATAGGAGAGATGTACAGGCTGGGGTATAGGAGAGATGAACAGGCGGGGGGTATAGGAGAGATGTACAGGCTGGGGGTATAGGAGAGATGAACAGGCTGGGGTATAGGAGAGATGAACAGGCTGGGGTATAGGAGAGATGAACAGGCTGGGGTATAGGAGAGATGAACAGGCTGGGGTATAGGAGAGATGAACAGGCTGGGGTATAGGAGAGATGAACAGGCTGGGGTATAGGAGAGATGAACAGGCTGGGGGTATAGGAGAGATGTACAGGCTGGGGTATAGGAGAGATGAACAGGCGGGGGGGTATAGGAGAGGATGTACAGGCTGGGGGTATAGGAGAGATGAACAGGCTGGGGTATAGGAGAGATGAACAGGCTGGGGTATAGGAGAGATGAACAGGCTGGGGTATAGGAGAGATGAACAGGCTGGGGTATAGGAGAGATGAACAGGCTGGGGGTATAGGAGAGATGTACAGGCTGGGGTGGTATAGGAGAGATGAACAGGCTGGGGTGGTATAGGAGAGATGAACAGGCTGGGGGTATAGGAGAGATGAACAGGCTGGGGGTATAGGAGAGATGTACAGGCTGGGGGTATAGGAGAGATGAACAGGCTGGGGTGGTATAGGAGAGATGAACAGGCTGGGGTGGTATAGGAGAGATGAACAGGCTGGGGTGGTATAGGAGAGATGAACAGGCTGGGGGTATAGGAGAGATGTACAGGCTGGGGTGGTATAGGAGAGATGAACAGGCTGGGGTGGTATAGGAGAGATGAACAGGCTGGGGGTATAGGAGAGATGTACAGGCTGGGGTGGTATAGGAGAGATGAACAGGCTGGGGTGGTATAGGAGAGATGAACAGGCTGGGGTGGTATAGGAGAGATGAACAGGCTGGGGTATAGGAGAGATGAACAGGCTGGGGGTATAGGAGAGATGAACAGGCTGGGGGTATAGGAGAGATGTACAGGCTGGGGTATAGGAGAGATGAACAGGCTGGGGGTATAGGAGAGATGAACAGGCTGGGGGTATAGGAGAGATGTACAGGCTGGGGTATAGGAGAGATGAACAGGCTGGGGTATAGGAGAGATGAACAGGCTGGGGTATAGGAGAGATGAACAGGCTGGGGTATAGGAGAGATGAACAGGCTGGGGTATAGGAGAGATGAACAGGCTGGGGGTATAGGAGAGATGTACAGGCTGGGGTGGTATAGGAGAGATGAACAGGCTGGGGTGGTATAGGAGAGATGAACAGGCTGGGGGTATAGGAGAGATGAACAGGCTGGGGGTATAGGAGAGATGAACAGGCTGGGGTGGTATAGGAGAGATGAACAGGCTGGGGTGGTATAGGAGAGATGAACAGGCTGGGGTGGTATAGGAGAGATGAACAGGCTGGGGGTATAGGAGAGATGAACAGGCTGGGGTGGTATAGGAGAGATGAACAGGCTGGGGTGGTATAGGAGAGATGAACAGGCTGGGGGTATAGGAGAGATGAACAGGCTGGGGGTATAGGAGAGATGAACAGGCTGGGGTGGTATAGGAGAGATGAACAGGCTGGGGGTATAGGAGAGATGAACAGGCTGGGGGTATAGGAGAGATGGCTGGGGGGTATAGAAGAGGTGATTGGGGTATAGAAGAGGTGGCTGGGGGAGAACAGGATGGGGGTATGGGAGAGGTGGCTGAGGGGTATGGGAGAGGTGACTGGGGGGAGGACAGGAGAGGTCACTGGGGTGACCGGGGGCATCAGACTGGGGTACATGATATGTAATGGGGGCATATGGTAAAACAATTTTATGAGTGATGAGATTGTAAGGGTCTGCATGGGTACCTCTGTATAGAAGTCTGGATTGGTGGATTCTTTATTCTCAGCCAGCCTTATAACAACCCCCATAATGTCACAGCAATCAGATGATGCATAAGCTGTGAGTTACATTGGTGGGATTCTGAGGGGGGCTTGCAGTGACAGCTTAGTATACAACTCATATTTTAGTAACAAGAAACCAAGACTCAGGTGTAAGTTCCCAAGTGCATAGTACTCTTAATTGTGTCCAAACGTTAGAAAAAGGTATGGAAAATGAATACCATGATCTTAATCATTGCATTAATTTACCCTACCCTTTTCTAAAATGTGAGTTACAAATATTACAAATCAATATTTTTTTTAATTAAATATATACTGATCTATGACAGTTATAGAAACATATTCGTTGATATGGATATATAAGAGTAATATGATTCAGGTCTGTGATATTATCTGTAAGATTGACCCTTTCACTGCAGAAGGACCAGCAATGTATTGCAAGGTCTTCTTCTGCCACTGACTAGGTTATATACCGTATGTGTGTGTGTATATATATATATATATATATATATATATAATTTCTTGCAGATTAAATGTTTTCAGTTGCTTACAATGTGTGTGCTGTTCTCGTAATTTCGTCAGTAATTTGTGATCAAGTAGGACACGCCATGCTATTTCTCACCATTGTGCTGGGATTTATGTCTGTTGTCCACGCTAATGGATCATTGTACTTATCCAATGGGGTGTAAGTTACAGCCACTCACTTGATGTCCATATTGTTTTGTTATTGTGTGTATCTGGTGTCTGATTGTACAGATTGTTATCATTTCCAGCCCATTTTTTGTTTGGGTATATCTATAATTAGGGGTGATATATACTAATAGGGATGGAGATGATTAATTCATATATCCCTGAGTAAAATGTTATTTTTTAATGACACTGGGTATCATTTAAAAGTGCATTATCAGTTTAATGTGTTTATTCAAACAATACATTGAAGTTACTTAACCCCTGTACATCGCTACGGAATATGTTGGCGCGATAGAGTTGTTATTGTTGATGACAGTATGTAATAAAATTACTGGTACCTTTTTTAGGATTTTATCATTTTCGTAAGGGTTTTTAAAATTTAGATAATCTGTTAAAAAGCTCATTCAGAATTTTTTTGCTCATAATGATCTGATACGTCTGGAGTTCTTAGACGATTACAGATGATTTAATTGCAGTTCAATGTGCCAAACTAACCATATTAGCAGCTGTTCAAGTTATGGACATTGACCATATAGTTTAGGAAAATGTGTTTGAGAACCCAAATCAATTTGTGTTTGTTGCATTACATCCTGAGAGATCAATGGAGTGAGGGAGGAGAGAACAGACAGAAGCCCAGAGGCTTTGATAACCCTTCCCTCTCAGAAGCAGACACCTTGCATCATTCAATGCAACTAAAGCTCTCCAGGAATGTAAATACGGATCAAAAACACAACTTCCACAAATGTATCATGGATCTTTCCTGGCATCAAAATATATTTTTCTTATAAGAACCTATCTATGACCTTTTTTCGTGCTTAATTATGCTCTCCGTCAGGCTTAAAGTTTTCAAGTATATATTATTGTTTGCAATGTGCTGTGAATCTGAACATAATTTGTTATTGAGTTCAGTGATTCATGATAGACCGTTGCTATGATTACTCCAGACCTATTATAGTCATTTTTAGTTATTTTACATGCTCAGAATGTATCTTACCCCTCTTGGGGATATTTGTAACACAGTGGTCACCTAACATTGAGCATTTTCCCAGGCCTCTGTGTATCTCTAACTGATTGTGCGACTCTTCCCATGCCCCATTACACTGTTAGTTACTTTATTGCAGCTTTTATGTGTTATGTTAAGTCTTTGGTAAAGTGCTGTGTATACTACCCACTCTGCATCAATGAACCTGTACAAACACACTGCGCTTTCAACTTGTAGCAATCTATTTACACACTTGGTGCAATAGTTGCTGATTGTAGTTTACACACTTTTCATGATCTATCTCAGGTAGTCTGATTACTGTAGTTTGAGATTTATCTTTTAATGTTATAGTTTAAAGTGTGTGTGTGTATATATATATATATATATGTATATATGTGTGTGTGTATATATATATATATATATATATATATATATATATATATATATATATATATATATATATATATATATATATATGTATATATATATATATTTATATCCTCTCTCCCTCTTTTATGTATTGTTGACTATTCTAGATTTCTTAGCTAAAAATCCAGTTGTTTGGGAGCAAGCCTCCTCCCCCGCGTCTGTTAGGGCTTATTGATTAACGTCTTACATGTGCTGTGCATAAATAGGGCTATTGTGAGGATTAATTAATTAAGCTTAATCTTTTTAAGTAAATACAGTGTGCAGGATAGGTGGGCCTATTGTCCAAGACCCTCAGCAATATCCTGCCATCTAGGTGTAAGGCGGTTTGGGGGACTATTGCACTAATATATCTATATTGTCCAACAAAGAGGGTACATTCTAACAGATATGTAATGTGGTCCCTTAAAAGGATGTAAACATGTGAGATAATGATCTTTGACCAAAATAAATTGCTTAAAAA
>JAPZIH010000750.1:285000-286599 GCA_027410445.1 Discoglossus pictus
GACCTAGTATTTCATATTGGTAGATCCTCTCCCACCCCTGGGCTCCTATTACGGGGTAAAGAATAGCAGCTCTGCTTGCATCTGAAATACTTAAATTCAAACATAAGTTTTAAAATCAACATTGAATTAACTTTCGTAAAATAATATATTTTATTGCTAGGTCAATAATTTGAAATTGACACCACACTCGCTGGCCCAGAAGCAGGCTCCTTGTTTCAGTATATGCAACTATATCTCTTCTTCAAGGCCTCCTCATTAGAGATCACTGTCATTAATTACTGCTAAGCCCATTAGTCATTGGATCTATTATCTTTAGTTCAGTCACCCACATATTAAGCATAGTCTTGGTGCAAGTGACTGCACTGAAGACAGTGGTCTTAATGCTTCAATGATTTATCAATAATTAATGGTTGATCTCCCATTAACAAAATACTGCAATATCAGTTCAGGGACGGATGAGAGGCTGACTGACTGATGGCTCAGAATGGAACATTTCATTATTTATCAGCTGGCTGTTATTAAAAATGCATTTAAAGTGTTTATTACTTATAGTTTTAGATTTATACCATATTTCGAACCTCCTCTTTGAAAAGCCCAAACTTTTAACATTCTAAAGCCAAACTTTTTTTATTGGAGAGGACATTGGCATACACAAAGTTGGGTAATGCGGGTAGAAAGGCGATTTCAGGTGTCTTGCTTTATATACAATAAAAAAAATGAAACATTCGGGGTACATGTCTCAGATCAGCTTTTAATTCATCCCTGAACTATGCTGTCTACACCACTAACGATTCTGGGTAGTGATATGCAAATTAGTCTAAAAATGTATCACCTTTTGCTTCTATCTTTAGTGTGTTAGAGGCAAAAGGTGCTAAATGAGTCTAATTTGCCTATTACTACCACAAATCCTTAGAGGCAGAGGGAACATGGTCCTGGTCTCATGACCTGCTGGTGACATTTAGTGATATTTTCTTCTTCCTTATTTTATTTTTGTGGCCCCCAAAATGTTTGGTTGGACTTCTCATTTGCTATAAATGTCCAAGCAGATTATCATATATAGGACAGACAAGATGTGTATTTAAGAAATCTTATCTTATCTGCTTTTATCATGTTTCAAACACACCAACCAGGGCAGTTTGGGTTGTAATTAGGAAATTAAACAAATTCAAACAAAGGTTTTTGTCCTGTTATTAACCCTTTATTGGAGTGTGTGTTTCGGGGGGGGGGGGGGGGGTATATCACATGTGTGTTTGTTTAGTCTGAGAATCAGGTCCTTGTGTGTTAATGTGTTTACCTTCTGTATCAATGTGTCATGTTTTGTAGGTAGTGAGGTGAAAGGTCATCAGATGGGAGATTGAGGTTGGCAGCTGGAAGTGTGCTGGGTCCATAGACCCAATAGAAGCCCCTCCCTTTAAAAAAAAACTGACCTGACACTTTTTTTTGTTCCTGGATTACTGATAATGGGCAAGCAATGTATGCAGCCACACGGCAGACCACCACTATCTGTATGCTTATCAGTCTAGTAGGAACCTTGGTTATTTAAAATAAAAACATTCAAGTTTATCAAGTAGCATATCTTTCTGCAAGCTGTACAATGTA
>JAPZIH010000751.1:4833-85978 GCA_027410445.1 Discoglossus pictus
CTCTACCTGCCACCTCTCTCCCTCCCCTGTCTCTGTCTCTTTGACCCCTCTCTCCCTCCGCTGTCTCTCTCTCTTTGCCCCCTCTCTACCTCCCATGTCTATCTTTTCACCCTCTCTCTTTGCTTCCTCTCACCCTCCCCAGTCTCTCTTTACCCCCTGTCTCCCTCCCCAGTCTATCTTTGCCCCCTCTCTCCCTCCGTAGTCTCTTTCCCCCTCCCTCCCTCCCCTGTCTCTTATTGCCCCTCCTCTCCCTCCCCTGTCTCTCTTTGCCCCCTCTCTCCCTCCCCTGTGTCTCTTTGGCCCTTCTCCCCCTCCCTGTCTCTCTTTGCCCCCCACTCCTCCCTGTCTCTCTCTCTCTTTTTCCCCTCTCTCCCTCTCCTCTGTCTTTGTCCCCTCTCTCCCTCCCAGTCTCTCTTTGACCCCTCTCTCCCTCCCAGTCTCTCTTTGCCCCCTCTCTCCCGTCTTCAGTCTCTCATTGCCCCTCCTCTCCCTCTGCTGTCTCTCTTTGCCCACTCTCTCTCTCCCTGCCTGTCTCTCTTTGCCCCCTCTCTGCCTCCCTGTCTCTCCCTGCCACCTCTTTATCTCTCCTGTCTCTACCTGCCAACTCTCTCCCTCCCCTGTCTCTGTCTCTTTGACCCCTCTCTCCCTCCGCTGTCTCTCTCTCTCTTTGCCCTCTCTCTACCTCCCATGTCTGACTTTTCGCCCTCTCTCTTTGCTTCCTCTCACCCTCCCCAGTCTCTCTTTACCCCCTCTCTCCCTCCCCAGTCTATCTTTGCCCCCTCTCTCCCTCCGTAGTCTCTTTGCCCCCGCTCTCCCTCCCCTGTCTCTGCAAAGGGGGGGGGGGCAGAGGAAGTATCTGTGAGACAGGAGGGAGGTAAGGGGACCAGAGAAGGGGGAAAACTAGATAGATCCGGAGTGATATGTGATAAGGTAGATAGATAGATAGATAGTGTAGCGGAACCCTTCACTGTTTTACCCTGTTTTATGATTATTATGGTTAAAATATGATCCTACAATATGTATGCTGGTTTATGCTCTGCAGAATATTAGCCAGACTTTTGCAGACCTAGGCTAATAGATAATCCTATTACAGAGATTCAAGAGATAAGAAAGTTGTAAAGGATCCTTGCATTTTCCAAAGTGTTTTCATTCTCAGATAAGAACAAAGAAGTGTAATTGAATCAATGTCTGATTGTATCAAAGTTGCCAGGGAGGTGTGACCCACCTATTGTTCTCTTTATGTATTGTGTCGCCAAATATGGGCATGTGTATTGCCTGTGGGAAGAGATGGGTATAAGTATTTCTGCAATAACAAAATAAAGTCAGTATTCATTTGACTCCCAAATTGTGTGTCGTCCAATATGGGAGGTCGGGAATGGTGAAACTGTAGTGCCTCTTGGGTATTTTATCGTATACCAGCGGAGATTTTGGACTGCGTGTTCCTGCTCCGTTACATTTGTTGGCAAGTGGTGGAATTGTTCCCACGGTCAGAAGGACAGCTACAGGAGACACCATTCCGTGGAGTACAAATTGAGGGCAACGCTAGTATCCGTACAGCACCCCTGGCTACAGCAGGATGGAACCGTCTATTTTTCGGACAGCATTCCATCATAAGGAGGAGGAGGCGGCCGCAGACTACAGGGAAACAGACAGAAAGGAACTCTGGTATGATGCCCTGGAAGATGCCCAATGGCGGCGAGGTGAGAGTCTCCCCAGTGATGAGCAGCGGGTACAGAAGCGTGTGGCGATGCGGATGTATCTATTGGGAGAGCAGCCCCTGGATGAGTGGGTGACAAGACTAGAGACCCTGGTATGGCGAGAGCTCTGGCTAGACAACGCATACCAGGCCCTCTGGTGGCATACCGTTCGACTTACCCCCTGGACGGCTGAACACGACTTACCGGAGGGGGATGATTATGATGGCCCGGGTTTATTATGGGATGCCTTGGAGGACGATATTGATCTTGGCAGCACGGAGGGGTCTAGGTTTTGGGACATCTACGACTACCGGATGGGCATGTATGTCTGGGATGACGAAGGCGAGGTGAGCAAAGACATGACCCACCTGGTAACGAGAGAGTGGGAGCTGGAGCAGGACTACCAACACCTGCTCAGCCTTGTGCAGCCCCAACCTACTCGACAAGCAGAACCAGACTTCATTGACTGGTCCTGGGATGACCTCCAGATGGCAGGTAGAGATGGGACCGAGGTCTCTCTACCGGCCCTACAGAGGGCAGAAGGTGTCGTCCTTCCCCCCCAGCGGCAGTGTGAACCCCAGGGGGCAGAAGGTGTCGTCCTTCCCCCCCAGCGGCAGTGTGAACCCCAGGGGGCAGAAGGTGTCGTCCTTCCCCCCCAGCGGCAGTGTGTACCCCAGGGAGCTGAAGGTGTCGTCCTTCCTCCCCAGCAGCAGTGTGAACCCCAGGGGGCAGAAGGTGTTGTCCTTCTCCCTCAGCGGCAGTGTGAACCCCAGGGGGCAGAAGGTGTCGTCCTTCGCCCCCAGCGGCAGTGTGTACCCCAGGGAGCAGAAGGTGTCGGCCTTCCCCCCCAGCGACAGTGTGTACCCCAGGGAGCTGAAGGTGTCGGCCTTCTCCCACAGCGGCAGTGTGTACCCCAGGGAGCTGAAGGTGTCGGCCTTCCCCCCCAGCGGCAGTGTGTACCCCAGGGAGCTGAAGGTGTCGTCCTTCCTCCCCAGCGACAGTGTGTACCCCAGGGAGCTGAAGGTGTCGGCCTTCTCCCACAGCGGCAGTGTGTACCCCAGGGAGCAGAAGGGGCCGTCCTTCCTCCCCAGCAGCAGTGTAAACCCCAGGGGGCAGAAGGTGTCGTCCTTTCCCCCCAGCGGCAGTGTGAACCCCAGGGGGCAGAAGGTGTCGTCCTTCCCCCTCAGCGGCAGTGTGAACCCCAGGGGGCAGAAGGTGTCGTCCTTCCCCCCCAGCGGCAGTGTGTACCCCAGGGAGCAGAAGGTGTCGACCTTCCTCCACAGCGGCAGTGGGTACCCCAGGGGGCCAAAGGTGTCGTCCTTCCCCCCCAGCGTCAGTGTGAAACACAAGGGGCAGAAGGTGTCGTCCTTCCCCCCCAGCGACAGTTTACCCTAACCAGGGGAGACACCAATCTCCCAGACGGCGCAGATGGGACCGTGGTCTCTGCGCCCACAGCTTGTCCAGATCCCCAACTACCGTCACTGGGACAACCGGAGGAGGGGGTAAGTACAAATTCCCCTCCCCAGCTAACTTCTAATGTGGCCCCAGGGTTAACAGAGGAAATGTTAACCCCCACTGACCCCCACGTTTCCCTGGCTACTGAGCCGGAATATGTCCCAAGTACCCCAGCAGAAGAGCTGACAGCGGGGCAGAGTGCAGTCGGCCTCTGCCCTCCCTTTGTCCCTTGTACAGAGCAGGAGGTCCTGCAGGTTATACCAGCAGAAGAGCTGGCATCAGGGCAGAGTGCCGCTGGCCTCTGCCCCTCAAGTCCCCTCAGCGTGTTGCACCATCACCCCAGCAAAATATCCAGGTGCCTGGTTAGACTTCCCCCCAAAGGGGAGATGTGTGACGAAGTGCCCTTCGCCACTTTGGCTTGGAGAGGACTGTTTGCCAGCCTCCTGCCCTGCGACTATGGCCCTGGTACATATTGCCCTTTGGAACCAGTGTTCGGCCATACCAGAGTGTATGTCACTCATTCTGGCCCTTTACATACAGGGGGTCATTCTGTACTTGCCCTGTGGGAGCGGTGATACCCCAGATAGCTATGCCATGGAGCCCATTCATATGATGAAAGACTATGGGAAAGACTTTAGCTACATGGCAATTGAACTGTGTGAAGAGGATCTGAGCGCTATTCAGTAGTTTTGTGCGCTCAGATCCCAGCTATCTGGGGATATGTGAAATGTGAGTAAATGTGAATTGCAGTAATGCTGATGGGTTGTCAAACTAGAGAATTGACCAACAAATACTTTTGTCCGGACATCCCCAGGCCGATCCGTCGGGATCAGACCGTGTATGCCGGCTTATGGTCACGGGGGAGGTGTGTAGCGGAACCCTTCACTGTTTTACCCTGTTTTATGATTATTATGGTTAAAATATGATCCTACAATATGTATGCTGGTTTATGCTCTGCAGAATATTAGCCAGACTTTTGCAGACCTAGGCTAATAGATAATCCTATTACAGAGATTCAAGAGATAAGAAAGTTGTAAAGGATCCTTGCATTTTCCAAAGTGTTTTCATTCTCAGATAAGAACAAAGAAGTGTAATTGAATCAATGTCTGATTGTATCAAAGTTGCCAGGGAGGTGTGACCCACCTATTGTTCTCTTTATGTATTGTGTCGCCAAATATGGGCATGTGTATTGCCTGTGGGAAGAGATGGGTATAAGTATTTCTGCAATAACAAAATAAAGTCAGTATTCATTTGACTCCCAAATTGTGTGTCGTCCAATATGGGAGGTCGGGAATGGTGAAACTGTAGTGCCTCTTGGGTATTTTATCGTATACCAGCGGAGATTTTGGACTGCGTGTTCCTGCTCCGTTACAGATAGATAGATAGATAGATAGATAGATAGATAGATAGATAGATAGATAGATAGATAGATAGAGTACCTTACAAAAGTATTCACCCTGTTGGCATTTTTCGTGTTTTGTTGCCTCACACCCTGGAATTAACATGGATTGTTTGAGGATTTGCAACATTTAATTTACAGAACATGCCCACAACTTTGAAGATGTTTTTTTTTTTTTTTATTGTAAAGCAATCAACAAATAGGACAAAATAACAGAAAAAGTAAATGTGCATTACTATTCACCCCCCTAAAGTCATTACTTTGTAGAGCCATCTTTTGCAGCAATCACTGGTCCAAGTCACTTTGGATAAGACTTTATGAGCTTGCCACATCTTACCACTGGGATTTTTGCCCATTCCTCCTTGCAAAACTGCTCCAGCTCCTTCAAGTTGGATGGTTTGTGCTTGTGAACAGCAATCTTTAAGTCTGACCACAGATTTTCTATTAGATTGAGGTCTGGACTGTGACTAGGCCATTCCAACACATTTACATGTTTCCCCTTAAACCCCTCAAGTGTTGCTTTAGCAGTGTGTTTGGGGTCACTGTCCTGCTGGAAGGTGAACCTCAGTCCTAGCCTCAAATCACGCACAGAGTGGTACAGGTTTTGCTCAAGAATATCCCTGTATTTAGCACCATCCATCTTTGCCTCAACTCTGACCAGTTTCCCAGTCCCGGCTGCTGAAAAACATTCCCACAGCATGATGCTGCCACCACCATGTTTCACTGTGGGGATGGTGTTCTTTGGGTGATGTGATGTGTTGGGTTTGCGCCAGACATAGCGTTTTCTTTGATGGCCGCAAAGTTAAATTTTAGTCTCATCAGACCAGAGCTCCTTCCTCCATACATTTTGGGAGTCTCCCACATGCCTTTTCGCAAACTCAAAAGGTGCCATTTAGTTTTGTTGCTGAAAGTAATGGCGTTCTTCTGGCCATAAAGCCTAAATCTATGGAGCGTACAGCTTATTGTCGTCCTATGTACAGATCCTCCAGTCTCTGCTGTGGATCTCTTCAGCAAATCCATGGTTACCTTAGGTCTCTGTGCTGCCTCTCTGATTAATGCCCTCCTTGCCCGGTCTGTGAGTTTTGGTGGGTGGCCGTCTCTTGGCAGGTTTGCTGTTGTGCCATGTTCTTTCCATTTGGTTATGATAGATTTGATGGTGCTCCTGGGGATCATCAAAGATTTGGATATTTTTTTATAACCTAAACCTGACTTTTTCTTCTGAACAACATTGTCCCTTACTTGTTTGGAGAGTTCCTTGGTCTTCGTGGCAGTGTTTGGTTAGTGGTGCCTCTTGCTTAGGTGTTGCAGCCTCTGAGGCCTTTCAAAAAGGTGTGTATATGTAATGACAGATCATGTGACACTTAGATTGCACACAGGTGGACATAATTTCACTAATTATGTGACTTCTGAAGGTAATTGGTTGCACCAGAGCTTTTTATAGGTTCATAACAAAGGGGGTGAATACATACACGTATGCCAATTTTTTGTTTTCTGTATATATTTTTCTGAATTCACTTCACCAACTTAGACTATTGTGTTCTCATACATCACATAAAATTCAGATTAACAAAACATTGAACTTAAGGATGTAATGTAACAAAATAGGTAAAAAGTCAAGGGGGGTGAATACTTTTGCAAGGCACTGTAAAATCATTTTGCATGACCAATGCAGTGGTCCATTAAAGTACTGTAAAACTGTTTGTCCATTATAAAGTATAGTGCTTCACAAGAGTATATTTTAAATATTTGACTACAGTGGTTCTATAACCATGTCTTCTTTATGTTTCAATATAAAAATGTAAATGGGCATATTCTAAATAATGAAATGAGTCCTTAACCTGATGTCATAGGGAGACTGCTCTCCAATATCTAAAACCAAAATGAAATTGTGTACAGTCTTACTTGTAAATGTCTTTGTAATATAATTAATCCATGTAACGGAGTGATTTTTTTTGTGTATACATTTTCCTATACTTGTACATTTCAACTAAACCATAGTAATCCGGTCGGATTCTGCCGTTGATCTGTTTAAGTGGGATTAGTAATTG
Source organism: Discoglossus pictus (assembly GCA_027410445.1). NCBI lineage: Eukaryota > Metazoa > Chordata > Amphibia > Anura > Alytidae > Discoglossus > Discoglossus pictus. Next base: position 11,433 of record JAPZIH010000751.1, read on the forward strand.
CTTTAGGGGTAACTGTTCCAATGTCATCAAATTGGATTGTGTTTGTAATCTGTAAAGTTGCACGGGAAACTCAGGCGTCTCAGGGGTTGTGGTCTTGATGGTAGATTTTATTTGTCAGAGGAATGTAGAGCAATATTCATAGAAGAGTTGACAGACAGACGTAAGATCTGATCACATATTATAATTGTCGAACTACGAAACGTTGTCGCCATTTGCGTGTTGCGTACGACTTGGGCGATGCGCGCAAAGCAAACCGTTAACTCAGAGGACTTAGACAATGAGCACTAAAGGCGCTTATCACCTGCGAGCCTCACATAGTGAGGCGAGCCGTTAACTTGCAGCACTTAGGCGATGAGCACCAAATGCACTCATCGGCTGCGAGCCTCGGAAAGCGAGGCGAGCCATTAAGGCACTAACACGCACAGCACTTGGCCGATGAGTGCAGAAGGCGCTCATTGCCTGATTTACTAAATTGCCATTCGCCAAATTGAATAGGGCTCTATATAAGCATATAGCATCTTTTTTTTTTCTTCAAGTTTTTACTTAATGACGAGCTTGCTTTTGCTTACAAGTTCACTAGCTAAATAATTCAGGAAAAAAATATTTTATGTGCTTATATAGAGCCATAATCAATTGCCCCATTCGCAATTCAATAAGGCTGTTAGGCTGAAAGCAGTTGACGAATGCGCGACTTAGAAAAAAAAACATTTACGGGACTTAGAAAAATTTACGAGGTAGGAAAAATACAAAGGTAGTGGCCGAACAGCAAAAATCAAAATACACAAAAAAAAAGAAAAGAAAAAGCAACAAAAACATCAGACACAGAACGGGGGAACAGCCAGGACATCTGGAAGTGAGGTGGAAGGCAAATTTAAGATTTTAAAAAGTTTCGGCACTTCAATATCGGCTAAGCAAGAAAACAAATGGCTGCAAAAAAAATGAAAACGAAGCTACACAACCCTGGCTCTCGCAACACACCGCCAAACGCGTACCACTTTCACACAGAAATGTACAAGGTGCAAAATTTACTACTACAAAGGACGCCAAATACTTGCGAACCACGTAGCACATACACAATCACTATTTTACACTCTTAACTTGCCACTAACAACATTACGCATCTACAGTAGCGCTTTACACAAATAAAGCAACGGTTTGCCCTTGCGCACGCAGCCTACTTATAATGCACAGTTGGGATATTCATAAAACTATATCCTTAGGCCAGCCACAGTCCCAGTGGACATTATATGCTGCGGGAACATGAAAAGAGATTGTTAGCTCTTCAGCCTCTTGATTAATGGATATATTAATTGCAAATAGGTAAAGTATATTTATTTATTAAGTAACTAATTAATTTATTATTATTTACAAAAATATAGACATATGTATCTGTCTTTGTGATGAGCGCAGAGGCTGCTCAGAGGAGCAAAAGTACATCAGAGGAGAGTCTCGCAATGAGCGCCGAAGGTCCTCACAGTACAAAAACCTTCACATTGTGTGGCAAACAGCATTGCCATGGCTTCAAATGTTATTGACCATCATTTTTTGACTGGGAAGTCGCTATTAATATACAGTGGATATAAAAAGTCTACACACCCCTGTTAAAATGTCTGGTTTCTGTGCTGTAAAAAAATGAGACAAAGATAAATAATTTCAGAACTTTTTCCACCTTTTAATGTGACCTATAAACTGTACAACTCAATTGAAAAACAAACTGAAATCTTTTAGGTAGAGGGAAGAAAAAAATATAAAAATAAAATAATATGGTTGCATAAGTATGCACACCCTTAAACTAATACTTTGTTGAAGCACCTTTTGATTTTATTACAGCACTGTCTTTTTGGGTATGAGTCTATCAGCATGGCACATTTTGACTTGGCAAGACTTGCCCACTCTTCTTTGCAAAAACACTTCAGATCACCCCACAGATTTTCAATCGGATTGAAGTCTGGGCTCTGTCTGGGCCATTCCAAAACTTTAATCTTTTTCCGGTGAAGCCATTCCTTTATTGATTCGGATGTATGCTTTGGGTCGTTGTCTTGCTTAAAGATGAAGTTCCTCTTCATGTTCAGCTTTCTAGCAGAAGCCTGAAGGTTTTGTGCCAATATTGACTGGTATTTGTAACTGTTCATAATTCCCTCTATCTTAACTAAGGCCCCAGATCCAGCTGATGAAAAACAGCCCCAAAGCATGATGCTGCCACCACCATGCTTCAATGTGGGTATGGTGTTCTTTTGGTGATGTGCAGTGTTGTTTTTGCGCCAAAAATATCTTTTGGAATTATGGCCAAAAAGTTCAACCTTGGTTTCATCAGACCATAATACCTTTTTCCAAATGCTTTTGGGAGACTTCAGATGTGTTTTTGCAAAATGTAGCCTGGCTTGCATGTTTTTCTTCGTAAGAAAAGGCTTTCGTCTTGCCACTCTACCCCATAGCCCAGACATATGAAGAATACAGGAGATTGTTGTCAAATGTACCACACTTAGCCAGTACTTGCCAGATATTCCTGCAGCTCCTTTAATGTTGCTGTAGGCCTCTTGGTAGCCTCCCAGACCAGTTTTCTTCTCGTCTTTTCATCAATTTTGGAGGGAGCTCCAGTTCTTGGTAATGTCACTGTTGTGCCATATTTTCTCCACTTGATGATGACTGTCTTCACTGTGTTCCATGGTATATCTAATGCCTTGGAAATTCTTTTGTACCCTTCTCCTGACTGATACCTTTTAACAATGAGATCCCTCTGATGCTTTGGAAGCTCTCTGTGGACCATGGCTTTTGCGTTTTTACAGCACAGAAACCTGACAGTTTAACATGGGTGTGTAGACTTTTTATATCCACTGTATATCTCTTCAAATTTCTCCATAAGTACCTCTCACTTTAGCACATCCAAATGCTGCTATAACCCCCCTATAATTACTCCAATTGTTCTATATAATTTTCTCCTGTTCTATATAAAGCCCTCCATATAACGCCTCTGCTCCATGTAAGTCCTCTATGTATCCTTCTTCTTTTGCTATATATAATCTCATTTCCCTATGACTCGTCCTTACCTATAACCCTGTATCCCCCTGATTTATTATTTCCAATATTCTTCCTATTGTCTCTGACTATAAAACCTTAAAACTCATCTATATAAACTTATCATTCTTCCACCCGGTCCATGTAACACCACCCTAAATCTCCTACTATTGCCTCATGCAACCCCTCCTTATAATGCCCCAACTACGTCATTCCATTCATTCCTATACCTCTCCCTATATACCCTGTCCATTTAAATCTTGTTTCACTACATAACCCTGCCCTATAAATCTGGCAATATAAGCTGTTTTACTAATTCCACCAATTTCACCATATAAACCCTCCCTATAACTCCACCTCCCTTTCTGGATCGCTACTTGTCACGGTGAAGGGGCTTTTGTACCTCAATGAGGCTGTGAGTTTTACCATGTAGGGTCACCCAAAATGGGCAGGACATAGCAGAGAAGTCAGACAAATTAAAGGCCAATGGAGAAGAAACTAGAAGCCCACTTCGGTATCTTTACCATGAAAACCAAATGGATTAGAACAACCAGAAACACAGACAGATGTACCTGGCGCGCTGAGTCCATATGGTCACCGAGAGTCCGACACAACTGAAGAACAGAACAACAACAACAAAAACATAGCTCCACCAACTTTACCAGGTAGCCATCCCTATAATTTTTCCTCTTACTCCCAATAGCCCCTCCATATAACTCCTAGTACAGCTCTGTGTAATCCCCCTGATTGGTTTCCTCTCATTGTACGTGTTTGTGTCCCATGATGTGTGAACCACTTCATCCCACTTCATACAGCAAATGGCTCTTCCAACTTAATTTCCCTTAATATTGTGCTATATAAGAATGGCATCTCTTCTGTAAGTAGCTCTAAATACAGGGATTGAGTGCAGCAGGCACCCTCTCAAGGAATGAGCCGCAGAGTGGAGGGAGCAGGCGTGGAAGATGGGATATCTGATCTGGATAATCCAGTGGAGTATATAACGGGGATTTAACATGAGATGACTAGTGCGCAAGAGAACGTCACCCTCAGAGGCATAAACACTGTCTGCCAATCATATATTTGTATGTTATTATATATATATATATATATATATATATATATATATATATATATGTATATTATTATCTTTGCATGTCTACCTCCTTCTTTCTCTCTCCCTCCTTCTGTCTCTCCATCCCTCCTTCTGTCTTCCCTCCTTGTTCTCTCTTCCCCCCACCCCACCTTCTTCTCTCTCTCCCTCCCTCCCCTCCTTGTTCTCTCTTCCCCCCTCCCATTCTTGTTCTCTCTTCCCCCCACCCCACCTTCTTCTCTCTCCCCCCTCCCCTGCTTCTCTCTCCCCTCATATCTCAATTCCTTCAATGTCTCACCCCTATCTCTCTCCCCACCCTGTTTATCTCCCACCCTCTCCCTGGTCTCTCCCCCTTCCCCTGTCTCTCTTCCCCATTTTTCTCTCCTACCCCCTTACTGTCGTTTTACCCCCCTTTGTCTTTCCCCCCCTGTTTCTCTCCCACGCGTCTCTCCCCCCTGTGTCTCTCTCCCACCCTTTCCCTCCCCTGTCTCCCTCCCACCCACTCCCACTGCTCCCCCCACCTGTGTCTCTCTCCCCCTGCCTCCTTCCCCGACCCTTTCCCTCCCCTGTCTCTCTACCACCCTCCCACCTCGCACCACAGCTGGCGACGCACATTAACGCTGTGCGTTGTGCCTATATATTTCTCTGTTATATTATTATTACAGTATTATAATACAGAATTATTTCCGAAGCGAGGTGAGCAGCAAAGGCACGCCGAACTTAGGCTGCAATGAGCGCTTAATGCGCTGATTGCACTGCATGCCTCACATAGCGAGACGAGCAGTTGAAGCACGCGACAGTGAGGGTCGCAACTGCGACCGAAGTGTATATCTCTAAAAAACCAAAAAACAAACAGAATAATTTCACAAAAATAATAACACACTCACACACAGCACAGGGGGAGAGCCAGGAATCCTGGGAGTGAGGTTGCAAGCGAATTTGAGTCAAGGAAAAAAATGGCGAATGAAAAACGTAAAAATTCTTAAACTGGATGAAAATGAGGCTGAGCGAAGCCAGGCACGCGGGACTTAGAAAATACACGAAGGCAAAGACAATAACACTTACACCAACAACTCCATGTATGCGGGACTTTGAAAATAAAACCAACGGCAGTCACTGCGCCACACAAACATTCAGCACACGCACATAAGAGAAACACACAGGCAAGGGACAGGGGGTGATGCTGGAAAGAGACTCATGGCATTCCCAAGCACAAAACTTGCAGGTTAACGAAACTTGCAATGAGCGGCCCATACAGTAAGCAGGAGGAAAGGGTCGCATTGAGCGCATTTGGTGAGCACCGCGAGCGGGAGAGGGTTGCAATGAGTGCTGAAGGTGCTCATTGCGAATCCCGCGATGAGCGCAAAAGGCGCTCAGCATGGGGCTCGCGATGAGCGCCAAAGGCGATCAGTGCAAAGCAGGAAAGTTGAAGTACACGGGGGGAGAGGCTCGCAATGAGCACCAAAGGCTCTCAGCGCAGGGCTAGCGATGAGCGCCAAAGTCACTCAGAGGGGCCATAGCCTCGAATTGTGTGGCAAATATCATTGCCTGGCTTACAATTTTATTCCCCTCATTTTAGACGGGTAAGTAGCTAATATTGTTATATCTCTGTGTGTTATTATATTATTATATCCCTTCCTGTTATTATATCTCTGTCTATTGTATTGTTATCATATATGTGTATTGTATATCTCTTTTTATGTAGGTAAACTCTATATGAGTCAGCATTGGTGTGAGAAGTTTTCTTCAGACTATTAAAGTATTAAGATTTATCAGGTAGTGCTAGATGAGGGGGTAAGATGGGGGTAAAAACTTGTCCTGGTGTAATGAGACAGCCGCAGTTGATCTTTAAGATCATGTTCTCTTTCTTAATATATTGTGGATGGTGCATATTGTTATCTTCATGGGTGTAGGAGCCAAAGAAAATCTGGGGGGGGGGATACATCATATAGTATAAAAATATCACACAACTGCTTCTCTACAAATAAACACACACTTTGAAAAATCTGGGGGGGATTTGTCCCCCCGCCCCCCAGTTCCTACACCCATGGTTATCTTTATGGGATACTAAGGTGACGTCTACCATGTTGTTCTACTGAGCTTCTATTTTAGATTGGAGAATTCTTACACATTTTTGTCAATCAGCTTCATACATAGTTTCCCTTTATAGCCCCAATAATTAAGAGACAGACAGATGATAGTTTTAAATAGCACATGAAACATTAAGCAAACGGATACATACTTGAATTCACAGCTGTTTTTTGACTGGCCAAGATAAAGCCAGGGCCGTATCTACCTTATTGGAGCGCTTAGGAAGTGAAGTGGAGGAGCCACTCCATGGACCCATTTTTGCCTTTTCTGTTTGTTTAAGTTCCCTTTCCTGTCTAGTTCTAGGTGGTTACCCCCTAGTAGCCAGTCTATGAACTGCAACATTAAATTTTTGTTTAAAACCCAGTAACCATTTTTTTTTTAAAAGTGGCACCTTTCACTTGGAACTGCCCTTGGGCAGCTGCCTAGTTGGCCCAATGGGTAATCCGGCCATGCATACTGCCCCCCACATATGAAAACTGAAAACTGTGAAAGAGCCGACTGTCACCCCCATTAAATTCGGGCTACGCGGGACACTGTAGCTCATATTGTAGACAGAAGGACTTACTGCTATTAAATTAGCAGGTTAAGACGCAGCAAGGCCAAAAAAGCCTACGGGACGTGGAACTTCGAGGCCGTAAATACTTTGATCTGTCAAGCCAGTAACCGCTACAATTCCAATCATGCTATTAAACTGCAACAAAGTCACTCGCAAGCAAGCCCGTAACACGCAAATGTAGCCCAAAGCCCAACGAGTGATAGAGAGGACTCACAAGGGGGGTAAAGTCCAATCCGTACTTCTGTAAATGCATATAAAAACACACTACTGTAGTTTTATTGAAAGGCAAAGTGATGTTAGGTCTTAGAATTAATAGCACAACATTATCAAGCCCGCAAATCATCCAGAAAAAATACTTTATTTCATGTTTGATTTCCGTGTTATATCGATCCCGGCAATCAACGTGTTAATACATACAATGGAACTGGCAAGGACTAGAATATCATATTTACTGATTTATTAATATTGCATTATGTTGGAATGTGGGTCCGATCGCAATTCGTAATTGTAGCCCGTAGGACTTTGAAATCTACCCTCCCCTTTTTCAGTGACGTAATGATGATGATCTGTTTTACCATTGGCTCCGTCTAAACCTGTAACTACGGGTTTGAGTGATTGATCCTGCGCACGGCGGCAAATCCAACATTCCCGGAATGACTTACGAGTTTGTGTCTCCAGCTCATAACTCGCAGCCCCTTCTAATTTAACTAGTGGACTGCACTTCAAAAAATGACGATCATAAAATTGTAAGGCAGGTAATGCTGTTTGCCACACAAAGTAAGTCTTTTGGTCGTCCGAGTACCTTCGGCGCTCATTGAAAGGAGCCTCTCCCCTGGTGTACTTTTGCTCCTCTGAGCACCCTATGCACTCATTGTGAGCCGCGCACTGAACGCCTGTGGCGTTTATTGCGATACTGTCACCTGGTCCTTTTTTTTTTCTCTATGTATTTTTTATTGATAATTAATGAACTAATAAAATCATAAATGAATATACATTACCTATTTGTAATTAATGTAATCAATCAATATCCTGAAGAGCTAACAATCTTTTTTGATATTCCTGCAGCACACAATGTACATTTGCACTCTTGCTGAGCTAAGGTATAAGTGTCAGCAATGTGGCAAGTGTGCAGTGTAAATAGGCTGCGTGCGAGGGTAAACCGTTTGTTTAGGTGTGTAATTCTGCATTTTGGAATGGTAATGTTATTAGTTGCAAGTTAGTGTTGTAAAATGGCGGCTATTGTCTATGCGTTACGCAGGTGTGGAGCATTTTGCATCCTCCTTAATAGTGTATTTTATACCTTGAACGGTCTTGTGTAGAAGTCTTACGTGTCTGGCGTGTTTTTGCGTGTTTATTGGTCGAGTAGCCTCGTTTTCGTTTTTTACGTCCGCCATTTTTTTTGTCGCTTAGGCGATTTTCGTTTGTGGAAACTCGCCAAATTGTGGTTCAATTGTCGTGCAAGCTGACTCCCAGACGTATTGGCTGTTCCCCCCCCCCCCCCCGTGCTGTGAGTGATGTTTTTTTTGTATTTTTGTTCATTTTGTTGTCGTTATTGTTGTTTTTGTTTAACTGCGTATTTTTGGACCTCTTATTATTTTTTTTCTAAGTGCCGCAGGTCGTATATTTTTTTGTCTTTAGTCTCACTTTCCTTGTTGCAAGTGTTACAAGCCAATTTTTTCAAACTGCTATGGGTCTCGCATTCTGAATTGTGTAATTGAGTTTTGTGTTTATGTGTAGTTCCGCGGCGCTCATCTCCACCAGCACAGCGAGCGCCTTCATGCTCCCTGCCTAAGTCATGCGGGGGCCTAGGGATGAGCCCTACGGCCCTCATCTCCACCAGCGCCTTTGATGTTCCCTGCCTAAGTCGTACTGGGTTATAGGGATGAGCGCCTATGGCGCTCATCTCCACCAGCGCAAGGAGCGGCTTTGGCTATGCGAGCCCGCAAGTATTGCTGAGAACTATATATGTGACAGTACTGTAACTCTGCCAAATTTCAAGCCCGCAGCCATTGTGGGTCTCACGTTGCACTTATGGGCTGGAATTTAATGTGGCTGTGTGTATATCACCCCTGGCCCGCATTGCGATGTAAGGCCACAGACTGATGATCACTGCCTTAGTGACAACAACCTAGAGTGTTGTTAGGTCTTTTGACGACACAGGTCCCCCTGCTCCAGATGCGCCAGAGTGCTCCTCCAATAGTCAGCTAAAGAGAAGGTCTTCTCAGTCGCCAGGATCCACTGGAGAACCACTGGAGGAAGACCTTGCTGTTGAATAACGAGGGTCTTAGACTTTCATAAAAACACTTCAGAGCTAGTACATAATCCCTACTAAATCACACTTTATGAATCAATCATATTTATATGGAGTAAAACAAAATAAAATTGAAAAACAAGTTTTACAACTTTTTAAAAGCATCTTGGAAATAACTGCTTAAACTGAGGTGACCAATCACAGGATAGCCTTCGTAGGCGTTTCTGTTATTGGCTGGTGTGAAACCAATAGGCGAGAGGCGACCAACATGGTATGAACTTCCCGACTTTTAGTCTCTGAATGTTGGCATCATCATTCCTGCTATTAGTCCAAGGTAGCAGCTGGCTGCCCAATCGGAAGAGAGCCTGGGAAATGTATTCAATCCAATTTACACATGGCCTATGGAGCAGAAGGCGCCATCACTAAAGGAATTAACAAGGGCCTTCAGGGAACAATGGATTGGAGTTTAATGTGGTGTCCTGGTGTATGTGGGATAAACCATGTATGGTCACCCAAGATGGGTAGATCATAACAGAGAGGTCAAACAAACCACAGTCCACTAGAGAAGGAACTGACAACCCACTACAGTATCTTTGCCAAAATAACATTATATAAAATACACAACCAGAGACATCACATATAATAGTTGTCGTCATGCTTGCGAGCTTCGAATAGCGAGATGAGCCGTTGAGGCATGGAAGCCTTCCGAGCTTGGAGCACTTAGGCGATGAGAGCCGAAGACGCTCATCGCCCCGCGAACTTCACAAAGCGAGGCGAGCAGTTGAGGCATTGAAACAAGCGGGACTTAGACGGAATGCCAGCCACTGAGGCATTGAAGCAAACAGTGAGGAATGTGGAACTTAGAAAAAAAAATTCTGACTTCGGAATCTCAGGGGCAAAAAAACTACCTCACAAAAATACAAATTTAACGGCTGAACCACGGAAATTGAAAAACAAGAAAAAAAAAGAAAAAGAAAGACAAACACACTCACACTCAGCATGGGGGGGAACACCAGGACACCTGGGAGTGAGGTTGAACGCACATTTTTGCCGAGTTTCGGCACTCAAAGATTGGCTAAGCGAGAAAAAGAATAGCGGGCGCAAAAAATTAAAACGAGGCTCAAGGAGACAGAAGCATGCAAATCACCGCTAGGCATGTACGAGTTAGCCAGGAACGACCTCGGAATCTTGAGGGCAAAAAAAACTGACCTCGCAAAAATATGAATTTAACGGCCAAACCGAGTAAATTGAAAAACACACTCACACAGCACGGGGGGACGCTAGGATGCCTGGGAGTGAGATTGCACGTAAATTGAAGCCGAATTTGCTGAGTTTCAGCACTCGAAAACCGGCTAAGCCAGAAAAAAATGGCGGCCGGAAAAAATTTAAATGAGGCTAAAGGAGACCGAAGCACGCAAATCACCGCCAGGCACGTACGAGTAAGCCAGAAACGTAGGAGATACAAAATATGCCATTACAACGGACGGAAAATGCTTGCGAGCCAAGTAACACATAGAAAAAAGCCGCCATTTTACAACACTAAAATTCTAAAATGGTGCTTTACCCGCCTAAACAAATGGTTTGGCCTGCCTCGCGCATGCAGCCTATTTACACTGCACACTTGGCACATTGCTGACAATTTCTCCTCAGGTGATCTGCAAGTCTCTAGTAATGATATAACACCCAAAGATGGACCCTTCAGGTCAGAAGGTGACTACCCCATAACTGGGGAAGAGCAGAGGGTGAGTATGAGTAGCACTGGATCTAATGAAGTGGGCCAAAGTCAAATATTATAAAACAGATGTGTTTGGAGGGAAAGGAAAGAACAATTCAACATAGCAACCTGGAGCCTTAAAACGGACCATGACAAACTGGACATGGTCAAACATTAATATTCTGAGAATATGTGATTAACATGAACTGGACTGGGACATTCCATATCAGACAACCATCAGATCTTCTACTGTGGTCAAGTATCCCGTAGAAGAAATTAAATACCCCTCACAATCAATCAAAGGATGTCCAAAACATTGTTCATTTACAACCCAATAAGTGACAGAATGATTTCAATTTGAATTCAAGGCCAGCCATTTATCATCACGGTACTCCAATCATGGATGCTGAAAAGGCAGAAGTTGTGCATTTCTACAAAGATGTTCAACACCGCCTAGATACAACACCAAGAAAAAGTGTTATTCTTATCATAGTAAATTGGAATGCTAATGTAGGGAACCAACAAAAACTGTAAATATGGACAAGTTTGGCATTTGAATACAAATTGAAGCAGGTCAGAGTGTAGATTTCTGACAATATAATTCTATGGTCATAGTAAACACCTTCTACCAACTATCTTACAGATGGCTTTACGCATGAACATTGCCATAAAAATATTCACTTCTGCTTCTAAAGCCTCTGACTGTGGATTACAACAAACTGTCGCAAATTCTTAAAAAGAAGGGGCTACCAACCAGATCATCTTATTTGCCTTCTGAGATATCGAATTGTGAACCAAGAAGCCATGATCAGAACTGAATATGGAGCAACCAAATGGTTCAAGATTGAGAAAGTAGAGCAACAAGGTTGTATATTGTCACCTTTTTTTATTCAGCTTATAAACACAATCCATCATGGGTAAGCCCGACCTGGATGAATCCAATAGAAGAACTTAATATTGCTGGGAGAAATATCAACAACCTCAGATACGCGGATGAGACTACTCTGATGTCTGAAAGTGAAAAGGAGCTGAAAGGCCTATTGATGAGGGTGAAAGAAGAGAGTGCAAAAGCTGTACTGTTGTTCACTTAGAAGATGAAGATCATGGCAAACAACAACCTCAGTTCCTGGCAAATAGATGGGGAAGAAGTGGAGGCAGTGACATATTTTATTACTCCAAGATTTCTGCAGCCATAATATTAAAAGATGTTCGCTTCTGGGAAGGAAATCTATGGCAACTCTGGACAAGCTATTAAAAAGTAAAGATATTACACTATCAACAAAGGTCTGCATAGTTAAAATTATGGTATTCTCAATAGTAGTATACGGGTATGAGATTTGGACCATAAAGAAGGCCGAGCGCCATAGAATTGATGCTTTTTAACTGTGCTGTTGTAGAAAACTACTTAGAAAGCCTTGGACTGCAAACACAATCCAATAAATCACTACTACAGGAAATTAAGCCACTGGAAGGTTTGATCATGAGGCTGAAGTTTTGGCCATATCATGAGAAGACAGGAGACTCTGATGCTGGGAAAGATTGAAGGCACACGAAGAAGGGGACAACAGAGGCGGAGATGGATAGATGAGGTTATTGAAGCAATGTATATGAGCTTGAGGGAGGTCAGAGGGGCAGTGGCTGACAGATGTGTCTGGCATGCTCCTGTCCATAGGGTCATGGAGATTTGGACATGACTGAACGATTAAAAACAACAACAAAGAGAGGGGCGCGCAGAGAGAGAGAGAGTGAAAAATGGAATGTGGCGTAAAAGAAAGAGCAATGAGAGGATGCCAAGATTATAAGAATGAGTTCAATAAGATTGGCTACGAAAAGAGAGGAAGAGAATGAGATGGCCGGAGATGACAAGTAGAAATGTAGAAGTAATAGAAAGGAATGGAAAAGAGGACGGTGTAAGAAAGAGAGGAGTGGATGACAGAAAGAAAAGAGCAGAGCAGGGAAAGAAATGGGATTGGCGAGAGAAAGGTGTGAGTAACAGAGAGGAGCAGAAAAGAAGAGGAGTTTTAAAAAAGGAACGATAACCAGGCTTATGCATCTAGCCCAGTCAACATAAACTATTTTTGTTTATTAAATAACTTTCTTTTACACTTTGAGACACAAAAGGGTGACTGACAGAAAACTGTAAATACCAATGTAAGTTTTAGAATTTTATATAATATTCAATTAATAAAGTATTTGCTATTACCTATAGTTTTAAATTATATCATATTTGGAAACTTTGTGGTGTCCCTTATTTTGAGACATACACTAAATGGGGGAGCACAGATGAGATCTTGACAGGCTAATTGAGTAGGATTAAATGTTCTCCTAGCACATCAGACCCTGCTAGCCATTACCTTTACACATTTTTTAACCATTTTTTCCGTGGTAATATTATTTAGCTAAATCCTGATGTCTTCACTTAAATAACATATACACTTTCTCACATAAACATTATAAAAAATGATAGATCATGCACTACTTGTATCTTGTCTTTCGTAAGGCCTTCCTAAACACTCACATCGCCGTCACCATGACTTGCACACTTCCGTCCGTTTTTGTGTATTTTTTTCAGTTGAAAACCCCTCACAGACCTCGCATTTACCTTTTAGCCATTTAGCACAGTTAAACTTCCCTTATTTAAAAAACAAATAATTAAAGTGTATTTGTATATGTCGTAGTATACTTGTGTGGCTCATGACCCTGGCAAGATCCATTGGGCTTTAGAATAAATAAACACACTGAAACAATGTTTCTTGGAAAAAATACGGGCCACAGCTTTATTAAAGCAACCATAAACCAATAACCAATTAACATAATTAACATTGTTACATCACAGCTCAAATAACATCCCGGAGGAGGAGCCCGGCCCGGTCAGTAACCTCACGCCCTGGGCCCGCGCCCAGAGCCTCCCAGTGCTTTACTAAGCACGCCCATGAGGCAGGGCAACAACCACTTAGGCCTGTGGGCCTCACCTCCCGCCAACAAAAGACATTCCTATTTGCATCTTGACTTAGAATTCACAGAATCTTAATCCTTCAACTCTTTTCCACCCCCTTTTTTTTTTTTTTTTAAAACATAGCTTAACTTTCCTGAACTTTGCTCAACCAGCCTCGCCCTCTAGACGCACCTTCCTTCCTTATCTGCTACTTTCCTATCTGACCACCTTTTTAGGGGAGGGAGGGAATCAGCTCAATGGCCGGCACGGAATGAGGAGGAAGCCCGCAAAACAGGCTTAAGTCCCTCCTCCTCCTCCCAGCCAATCCTTATCGCCCAGGCTCCTCCGGGTCACGCAGCGCTGCGTCAGACCCGGCGTGCCTGGGCTGCCTCCGCGCCGGCTAGGATATTGGAAGTGTCATGTTCTGTTGGATGTAGACAGGTCTTGCGTTATCCACATAGGTGTCATGCAGTTTGCTAGAAATCAGTATATGCAATTAGAAATAAAGCTGAGATATACCATTTACAATTTGGTTGTGTTGTAACAATCAACCTAGTTTAACCCTTGCAAATACAGATATGCACGTTCCTTGGACTTAGTCAATCCGAATATTTTAATACATTTAAGAAAAGCTTAGGCATGAATTGCTAAAAATAAATATACTATTTTACAGGAAGAACAGGACATTTGTAGAATGGCCTCACAGTGTGAGTGGTAAATTGTAAAACAGAGAATTTACTTATTTTGGGATCAAGCATGATCAAGCCAGAGCAAGACAAGACAGGGTACCTATGACTTTAAAGATGGAGGTTATTGGAAGGGAGGCCAAGATCAATGGTGTCCATTGTTAACTGGAAAAAGGCAGTCATAGTAATAAATTGGTAATTCCTCCATTCTCTCTGGCAAGTGTTTAGGTTAATAGTAAATATGTAGGTACCCTTGCGCTGGTTCACAGTACCTGGTAACAACAAAAATGTATTATATGCGTATTGAGGGCCTTTTTTTATTTCATATATATCATTGGTTCCCAAACCTGTCCTCAAGCCCCACCAGACAGGCCATGGTTTAGGTCAAACATTGTGTGGGTGGGTCTTGAGGAGGGGTTCAGGAACCACTGACATGGATAATAACCTAGGCTGAGGCCTTCTTATCCTAAAAACCATCAGTCACATGTTTAAATAAAATTAAATGTATTGATGTTATCGCCAATCAGTTAATGAATACATAATGACAATGTTGGATGACTGCCACACTAGCCTCTTAATAAAATTTAATATTTCTTATCCTTCATATTTTTCCGTATATTATTTAATTCAAATATTTGAAACATTTCAGCTGAAGCAAAATAAAATGTCCCTTACCAGGTTCCTTGGAAAATATTGGGTTTTGTGCAGGCTGCTGCTGGGCCTGGGCTTCATTAACCCAACGCTGTTAAGCAGGAGCTAATTGATTTGCTTTGAAGAGTTTAATTAGATACTTGTAGGTTTCGTTTGTTACCATGTATGGAGACAGGAATATTACAGGAGGGGGGTGTGGGTTCACACAACGGTTTTAATGTGCTCACAAGCTCTGGAGGTGTGGAGGGTCAGGCAGAGTAATTATAGGTGCATTAGTGCCCGATCAATGCACTCCAGTATTAAAGGGCCAGTCTACTCACTTTTCATGTTAAACCTGTTTTTTTAGTTCATCATTAATTAACATTAACAGTACATGTGCAAAGCAAATCTGTAGCCAGAAAATATCATTTAAAAACACAGTTTATTTTCAACTATTAAACCCCCACATTGTACTTACACAACTCTGACATTTCAATCTAGATCATGGGATGATGAACAAACATGGCCCTATATCCCCCCCCCCCCCCTATTTATTTTCTAATAAAACCTCTGCATTCCCCCTTTTTGTATCCTTTGCATGGCACCGGGGCCCTCAGCTCCCCCCCCCCCCCCCCTAAACAGGAGTTGTATTAAAAAGGAAAATGACACATATGACAGTTGTAAATTATGAAATATTTATTGACTCTATATGTGGTTCACATTATACTATAGCAGGTGAATCTGCCTTCAAAATGCTTCCAATTATATAAATAAAAAGTATAAAAAAACACAGTTGACTTCATTAATTGCTGTACCCCTCTCCGTCTCTTTCAATGTCCTGAGCACTACTGAAAGGAAGTACAGGATTTTAACTGCAATAACATTGACTGGACGATTCTGTTAAGGCTTGAAAATGTTATCAGAGTTTAAATATTGCACTTCCTTTCAGTATATCTCAGTACATTGAGATGAGTGGTATGGAGTTAGGCAATAGCCATTAATGAGGTAAACTGTGTTTTTAAATTATATTTTCTGGCTAAAGCTTTGATTTGCTGCTGTTTGCACATGTATTTTTTATGTTGAGTAACACTTAACGTAAACATTTGTTTAACATAAATGGAGCATACGCTGACCCTTTAAGACTTTCACAGCTGAACTATTAAACTGACCCTTTAAGTCTTTCACAGATGAGACACTGTACACTCACAGAGCACGTGTAAGAGAGATACATCAGGTAGGGTCTGGTCAGTCAGGGGAGTGAACTGGTCAGTCAGGCATAGAGAGTCAGTGGTCAGCATATTGTCAATTAGTGGTTAATGCCGGCCATTGTTTGGTAAATCAAAATGTTTTTCTGGAGTTCGAGGGCTGTTAGGAGCCAGAAAGTCAGTGCCTATAGCCGGGAGTCCAGTTTATTCTCAGCTAAAGTTGTCAGAAAGTCAGTCATAGCTTGGAGTCTGGTTGGTTACCTATAGTTGGGAGTCAGGTTGGTTAGCAGGCAGAAGTGGCCAGAAAGTCACTCAGTGAGGATTATTGGGAATCAGGTTGGTTAGCAGCCAGAAGTGGCCAGAAAGTCACAGTGAGGATTACTGGGATTCGTGTTGGATAGCAGCCAGAAGTGGCCAGGAAGTCACTCAGTGAGTATAGCTGGGAGTCAGGTTGATTAGCAGACAGAATTGTCCAGGAAGTCAGTCAGTGCCCATAGCTGGGAGTCGTGTTGGTTAGCAGCCAGAAGTGACCAGGAAGTCAGTCAGTGCGCATAGCTGTGAGTCAGGTTGGTTAGCAGCCAGAAGTGGCCAGGAAGTCAGTCAGTGAGGATAACTGGGAGTCAGGTTGGTTAGCAGCCAGAAGAGGCCAGGAAGACAGTCAGTGAGGATAACTGGGAGTCAGGTTGGTTAGCAGCCAGAAGAGGCCAGGAAGACAGTCATTGCCCACTGCTGGGAGTCAGGTTG
Organism: Discoglossus pictus; assembly: GCA_027410445.1. Classification (NCBI taxonomy): domain Eukaryota; kingdom Metazoa; phylum Chordata; class Amphibia; order Anura; family Alytidae; genus Discoglossus; species Discoglossus pictus. The sequence continues at coordinate 28,350 of JAPZIH010000751.1, forward strand.
GTTAGCAGCCAGAAATGGCCAGAAAGTCACTCAGTGAGGATTATTGGGAGTCAAGTTGGCTATCAGCCAGAAGTGGCCAGGAAGTCACTCTGTGAGGATAGCTGGTAGGCAGGTTGGTTAGCAGCCAGAAGTGGCCAGAAAATCACATTGAAGATTACTGGGAGTCGTGTTGGATAGCAGCCAGAAGTGGCCAGGAAGTCAGTCAGAGAGGATAGCTAGGAGTTAGGTTGGTTAACAGCCAGAAGTGATCAGAAAGTCAGTCAGTGAGGATAGCTGGGAGTCAGGTTGATTAGCAGCCAGAATTGTCCAGGAAGTCAGTTAGTGAGGATAGCTGGGAGTCGTGTTGGTTAGTAGCCAGAAGTCGCCAGGAAGTCAGTCAGTGCCCATAGCTGGGAGTCAGGTTGGTTAGCAGCCAGAAGTGGCCAGGAAGTCAGTCAGTGCCCATAGCTGGGAGTCAGGTTGGTTAGCAGACAGAAAGTCACTCAGTGAGGATAGCTGGAAGTCAGGTTAGTTAGCAGCCAGAAAGGTCCAGGAAGTCAGACAGTGCCCATAGCTGGGAGTCAGGTTGGTTAGCAGCCAGAAGTGACCAGGAAGTCAGTCAGTGCCCATAGCTGGGAGTCAGGTTGGTTAGCAGCCAGAAATGTCCAGAAAGTCCCTCAGTGAGGATAGCTGGGAGGCAGGTTGGTTAGCAGCCAAAAGTGGCCAGAAAGTCACAGTGAGGATTACTGGGAGTCGTGTTGGATAGCAGCCAGAAGTGGCCAGGAAGTCAGTCAGAGAGGATAGCTGGGAGTTAGGTTGGTTGGCAGCCTGAAGTGGCCAGGAAGCCAGTCAGTGCCCATAGCTGGGAGTCAGGTTGGTTATCAGTCAGAAGTGGCCAGAAAGTCACTCAGTCCCCATAGCTGGGAGTCAGGTTGGTTAGCAACCAGAAGTGGCCAGAAAGTCACTCAGTGAGGATAGCTGAGAGTCAGGTTTATTAGCAGACAGAATTGTCCAGGAAGTCAGTCAGTGCCCATAGCTGCGAGTCAGGTTGGTTAGCAGCCAGAAGTCGCCAGGAAGTCAGTCAGTGAGGATAGCTGGGAGTCAGGTTGGTTAGCAGCCAGAAGTGGCCAGGAAGTCAGTCAGTGCCCATAGCTGGGAGTCAGGTTGGTGAGCAGCCAGGATGTCACTCAGTGAGGATAGCTGAGAGTCAGGTTATTTAGCAGCCAGAATTGTCCAGGAAGACAATCAGTGAGTATAGCTGGGAGTCAGGTTGGTTAGCAGCCAGAAGTGTCCAGGAAGTCAGTCAGTGCCCATAGCTGGGAGTCAGGTTGGTTAGCAGCCAGAAAGTCAATCAGTGAGGATAGCTGGGAGTCAGGTTAGTTAGCAGGCAGAATTGTCCAGGAAGTCAGTCAGTGCCCATAGCTGGGAGTCAGGTTGGTTAGCAGCCAGAAGTCGCCAGGAAGTTTCCATAGTTGTCAGTCAGGTTGGCTACCTATAGCTGGGAGTCAGGTTGGTTAGCAGCCAGAAGTGGCCAGAAAGTCACTCAGTGAGGATAGCTAGGAGTCAGGTTGTTTAGCAGCCAGAAGTCGCCAGGAAGTCAGTCAGTGAGGATAGCTGGGAGTCAGGTTGGTTAGCAGCCAGAAGTGGCCAGGAAGTCAGTCATTGCCCATAGCTGGGAGTCAGGTTGGTTAGCAGCCAGAAAGTCACTCAGTGAGGATAGCTGGGAGTCAGGTTAGTTAGCAGCCAGAATTGTCCAGGAAGTTTCCATAGTTGTCAGTCAGGTTGGCTACATATAGCTGGGAGTCAGGTTGGTTAGCAGCCAGAAGTGGCCAGAAAGTCACTCCGTGAGGATAGCTGGGAGTCAGGTTAGTTAGCAGCCAGAATTGTCCAGGAAGTTTCCATAGTTGTCAGTCAGGTTGGCTACATATAGCTGGGAGTCAGGTTGGTTAGCAGCCAGAAGTGGCCAGAAAGTCACTCCGTGAGGATAGCTGGGAGTCAGGTTGGTTAGCAGCCAGAAGTCGCCAGGAAATCAGTCAGTGAGGATAGCTGGGAGTCAGGTTGGTTAGCAGCCAGAAGTGGCCAGAAAGTCACTCAGTGAGGATAGCTGAGAGTCAGGTTCGTTAGCAGCCAAAAGTCGCCAGGAAGTCAGTCAGTGCCCATAGCTGGGAGGCAGGTTGGTTAGCAGCCAGAAGTGGTCAGGAAGTTTCCATAGTTGTCAGTCAGGTTGGCTACCTATAGCTGGGAGTCAGGTTGGTTAGCAGCCAGAAGTGGCCAGAAAGTCACTCAGTGAGGATAGCTCGGAGTCAGGTTGGTTAGCAGCCAGAAGTAGCCAGGAAGTCAGTCAGTGCCCATAGCTGGGAGTCAGGTTGGTTAGCAGACAGAAAGTCACTCAGTGAGGATAGCTGGGAGTCAGGTTAGTTAGCAGCCAGAATTGGTCAGGAAGTTTCCATAGTTGTCAGTCAGGTTGGCTACCTATAGCTGGGAGTCAGGTTGGTTACCTATAGCTGAGCTACAATACAGACAGATGTTAATTTATTAAACAGTGGCTGAGACTAATTGCTCATCAGTCATGGTTTGATTGGCAGTCGTGGGATGAGTCTGTTTTGTGAATGGCAAGTGTCTGCTCCATCAGAGGGCTGGGTCTTGTCACCCAGTACTGTATATACAATAGGGTTTAATTGGTTTATTTAAGAATTGATTGCAAAATATATATTAGAAGAAAATAAATTCAATGTAGCTTTCAAAAACTTACCTTTGAAACTTAGTGTTCTGTACTTTAACAGTTATGCTTCTCTGCACTCCCTATCCAGTGTTCAGGGTGTGGGAGAAGTTGAGCCCTGCAGAGTCCTCATGTTGGGAAACTTTATCTGTTGTCTTGATGACATTCCTTTTCTGCTATTTGTCCAGTGGTTCATATAGCCAAACCTAGAGCCCGATTCAATTGACCAATTGCATGTTACTGTAGCCCATACGAGAGATTGTAAGGTAATTTGCTATTCAATTGGCGTTCTTTTTGCAGGCTCCGAACGGGTTACGGGCTTGAAATCCTTGCGTTCCTCCAGAACTTACAGACTCCCAAAGACGTTGATCGTTCACGTCCCAAATAGTTTCGATCTCTAAAATCGCAAATCGATTTTCAATTGCAAAAATCACTCATGACCGCACCCACAGTCAAGCCTGCAAATGGAGGCCCAAAGCTTAGGGAACACTGCAAAACATAATAAAAAACACAAATGCACATTAAAACATAGGAAAGCAATGGAAGGCATCACAATTAAATGCACAACAACTCCCAAATATTAAATATTTTAAAATATATATTTTTTACATAGGTTGTAATGCATATGCCAATATGAAAAGTCATGCCGCAACATGCTGAAAGCTATTAAAGTCACGCCTCATTAAATTGCAAAACAAATACATGGAAATGGCTGTCATATTAACCATTTGTCGCACACAGAGGCTCTAATGTGGAACCTAAAAATACAAAAGATCATCTTATGTACATCTCACTCATAACAAATGAAAACAAATAGTGGACAAATTACACCGCCACTTGGCATATATCAGGGGAACCTTTTCTTTATGGTTGTTCGGTCCCTCTGTTGTGTCCTACTCTATGTGACCCATGGACTACAGTACACTTACTTATGTCTCTGTTTGTGCTTATCCACAAGGTTTGCATGCCAAAGATACTGGAGTGGGTTGCTAGTTCCTTCTCTAATGGACTGTGACTTGCCTGACCTCCCTGCTATGACCTTCCCACATACAGCGGCCCTACATGTTATATAGCTCACATCTTCATTCAGGTAAACAAGCCCCGTCACCACCACCACTTAGCAATCCTACCAGGGTCTCATGTGGTCACTACACCACTGCAACCGGAATCTGATAAAAAAAAGGATCATCACAAATCCATTTAATTGAAGAAACCATTAATGTGCAAAGCACTTACAGCTTGTCTATATCTGCTCAATTAAACAAATGATTAAACCTCTGAGCTGTGTAATCCAATTTAGTTTCACACATACAATGTGGTGAAAAAACAAAAATCTGAAAAAAAGAGGTCAAAAAAAAAAAAGGCAAAGGAGGCTAAAAAAAAAAAAAAGGAATGTACAGTACAGTGTTAAATACTGTAAATGTAACAATATACCAACTCACCTGATTCCCATCTGCAAGCATTATGAACCATTAGCTAGTTCTCAGGATAACTCACTGTCCATGACCATTAATAATGATGTGTCATCTCACAATAAATGCTTAGCAGTGACCAGCATCAGTGGTCAAGGTGTGCTATCACCTTCTCCATATGATATTGTTCCTCAACATTGATATTACATCCATCAGCTATACAGCTGTTAGCACACTCAGGATATCAGCAATAGGGGGAAATGCCAATTAATACGAAGAGGACACAAAGGTCAGCAAACCGATTCAATGTTACTTACATCAGACCCAAGGATCTGTTCTCAGACCGATATTGAGGTCAGGATCACAAGCTTCACTAGTACTTATATTAATGCTGGCTGTCATTAACATGCCATTGTAAGACTCTGCAAGTCCACCGCCATAGAGGTATTAATACATTTAAGCTAACAACAATCATGTCTGAGATATCTGGCTATATGATAGCTTTAAAATTTTGGGAGCTACATGTTAAGGGGAGGCTGTCATTGAAGGAATGTCTACCTGAGAGGCACTGGGAAAACCTTACACCTCATACATACAAAACAAAAACATAACACCTACAAAATAAGGCCTTATAAAAGACCGGGACTGCAGCATCTCTTCTCAGCAGCATTCCTCAGTGACCATCAATTGGTGAAATGTTAAACAGAACCCTACGTATCCACAGAGAAGAGGATTAAGGACCCTGTGATGAGAGGTAGCCATCTGCATACAAAATATCACCATCACATAGGCCAAGATCCAAGACTCTGTAGCCAAGCTAGATTAGGTTGACATTTGGACCAATAGATTGTCACTGAGTAGTGCGGTTGAGAAGGCACACAACATATCGTACATCCTCCTCTGCCTAGCATCAGGGCCCCAATCCCCTGTGGCCAGCTGCCGTCTCCTTGGTGGGGGGGGGGAGGGGCACGGGGAGGCATCCCCCAAGGAGGCAGCAGCACCTTCAGTGGCTGTGGTGGAAGCATGGGGGGAGGAGAGGCCGGTCTGGGTGTTGGGCGAGGTATGCCTTCGGGGTGGAGAAGGAGGGGCTGGGGACCAGAGCGCTGTGCAAGACATCCGTATTCAGGTGTTGAAATGCGCTCTGGTCTGCCCCCATCCTGAGCAGCCCGGCAAGGTAAGATTCAGTTATCAGTTGATGCTTCCTCTGCTCCCTATTGCGCCTGGTCAGGCTGCGCATGACCTCCACATGGTTGGCGGAGATGCTGGCCTGGATCCCCTGGAGACACTCCAACTACTGCCTCATTATGGAAAGCATCTCTGCCTGCGCAGCCTGGCTTGTTGTTGGGCATGGAGGTACCTGGGGTGTGGCTTGGTAAGGAGGTGGTGGTGGCCCAGGGGGGAGGGTCTGGGGCTCGGCTGGAGGCTGGCTCAATAAGGGCTGTGGTGTTGGTGGTCCCAGTGGTGGTGGTGGTGGCCAGTCGGATGCACTGCTGAGGGAAAAATGAGGTGGGGTCAAGACCAGCTAGGCTGACGAGATGCTGAGTCTCTGGAGGAGGGGGATAGGGGGGTCTGATAGTGGCTGATAGCCCTGCATGTGGTGGCATGTTAATGTATGTCATATTCACCTGACATGGAGGCTGGGTCCTGCTGGGCCACCAGGCCTGAAGCTCCAGTGGCGGGCACCTGGCTGAGAACGGCCTTGGTCACCCACTCCCACTCGTTTTAGCACACAGTCACTTGGCGGCCACCACTTGGTGCTACAGCTTGCTTCTCCTCCTTGGCCATCAACCGCCTCACCTTGGCCCTGATATCATCAAAACGGTGTTTGACGAACCTCACATCCCTTTGTGCTGTGCCCACTGCTGTTACCTTGGAGCTACCTCCTTTCATGCCTGGACTTCCCTCCCCCGCCAAGATCACGTGGAGGCCAAGGATGGCACCAAGGAGGACCACATTCTCCCAGGCGTGTAATTGGGGGCCCTGTGCTTGCCCTTAGCCTCTTGCCCCCCTGACTATGGACGGGGATCCTGAGTTCCCTCATCTGTCACTGAAGCCTGTCCCCCCCCCCAGGATCAGGACCCTCTCCCTCTGTCCCTTTTCTGGATGCGTCTCTTGCTAGGGCCACCCTGCCACCACCCATCTCCTCCTCTCCACTCGCCTCCACTCTCCATCCCTATTCCATCATTCTCCTCCTCTGCCACTTCCTCCTCCACCTCATCCAACTCCTCAACCTCCTCCACCTCTCCTCCACCGCCCTCATCTCCTCTCCTCCACCATAAATCCCTGAAATAATATAAGGTTAAATAAGAATACATTTTTCTGTATGTGTATGAGCGGGAAAAATGTGTGTATTTATTAACTGTTGGGGGATGGGGGAGGGGGTTGTATGGAGTGACCTAGCTCTATGTGTATCTATGTGTGTTCATGTGTATTGCTTTTATGTGTAATCTGTAAATATGTGTAATCAAGGATTAAGTGTAAATTTCTCTCACAAATAGCCTACTCTCTCACTCAAAAACCTCCAACTCTGGGACCTGCGTGCTACTTCGGAAGAAAATACAACACAGTCAACGCATGGGCGGGTGGAACGCAACTTTATAAACTCTCACTTTTAATCATCTGCAGCTAGACCTCTTTCTATTGGCTGAGAGGCCTGTGTCGCACTTCGTTATACTGTGATTGGATCGTAATAGCGGATCGCATCTTGGCCAGTACATTAACAGTTTGCGGCGCTTGAGGCTTCAGCCCATAACTTGCGCCCTTTCTCAATTGAATAGCGCTGGAATTGGAGACAAACAGAAGCCTGCAACACGTCCTGTATCCCGCGAGATGCGGGCTTGCAAAGCAGAAAAAATCTGATTCAGAGGGGGCTTCTGCCTTTTCTCCAATAACCAGTAATATAAATGTGTGAGTCATACTTGTTTGACAGTGAAATCTACACATACATATGCTCTGTGAATTTCCTGTTAGTTTCCATGAAGTTTAAACAAGTTTTAATTAATACTTGTTCATGCAAAACACAACTTTGTTAATGTTTAAAGCTGTTCTTTTAAATGCATGAAAAGAAAATTGTGTTCCCTGGCCAATTAATAAAAGCATTTGAATATATTTTGGTTAAATTTCAATATAACTGCTTACATTTTTAATCATTTATCCGGGATATTGTGAGCATCATCTTGTCCTCTTTGACCTACTCCTGTGCCATCCCCAGTACAGTCTGTTTTTATTCTTTATTTTTTCGAGTGAGGACACTACCCAGTAGAACAGATAAAAAAATTGTATAAACAGATATCATTGGCAGTCAGCAGCTGAGCCAGTGCATGGGGGCCCCGGTGCAAAAAATGTCAATTGAAATAATCCGTTCTGGACCCCCAGGATGCATATTGGCTCTTATAGGCACAGGATGCACATTGGCTCTTACAGGCACAAGTTGCAGATTGGCACTTACAGACACAGGCTGCAGATTGGCACTTCAGGCACAGGCTGCAGATTGGCTCATACCGTGGGGGATGCAGAGGGGTTGGGGTGGGGCGCAGATGTCCCACAGCAGGCTATATCAGGTTGGGCTAGGGCCTCTGTGCTTTGCACCAGCTGCACCAGCAGTTGCTCCACCCCTGTTGGCAGTACAGAGATTTAATTTGCCTTACACTTCAAGGTCAAGTAACTAAATATGGATATCTACAGTAAAGCAGAAAAAAATAAGCAATTACACAGAAATGTAAAAAATATTCAAAGGTTTTTATTAAAATGTTATTTTACTGTTATTTTCAATTTTGTTTAGTTACAGTGTCACTTCAGGTCAGTGACCAGTGCTTGGCCAGTCAGTGGCTGTGGTCTAGTTGGTCACAGCATTGATGTTGCTCATTTAGTCCGTGGTGAAGGTGGATATACAATAGATAATAGATGATTTGTTGGTCATGGTCTGATAATTCAGCGATCCGGGTCCAACCAATCAGTGGTCAGTGTTTTTACATTCAGAAGACTTATTAGTTCTGAGGGTCTGGACAGTAAGGAGCCTTGCTCCTGTCAACTGGTGATAGGGATTGCTGGGTCATTGATCATGCTCAGTCAGGGTCTGTTGTGAGGTTCAGCCATTCATGTGATTCTAAAGATCAAATAGGAGTACCAAGCTGCAAAAATAGCAAAGACTCTGATATGAAAGACCAATAAAGTGTTACATTAACACAGAGATTATTTTAATTGTACCTCATGCATATGTTATCTATACAATAAGCTAATCATGGGATTGGGTAAATCAGCAGCTCAAACCCAGTAGATGTCAATCAAGCTATGATTAATGTGACCTCTACACATACTAACAAGTTCTTCCAATGTCCCCTGATAATACTCTGTACTCAGAGGAATACAAATGATCAGTCTGGAAACTGGAGCACCAGGCACATATACTTAGGATATTTTATTATTTATAATGCGGAATAAAGATTTATGTGAAATGTGAAGAGTGTAGCGAGACTGAGATCAGGTTTGTAGAGACTGAAAGTGTGTGGAGTGTGGAGAGAGTACTGAGACCTGGTGTGTGGAGACTGAGACCTGGTGTGCAGAGTGTGGAGACATTGAGACCTGGTGTGCAGAGTGTGGAGAGACTGCTGAGATCTGATGTGCAGAGTGTGGAGAGACTGAGATCAGGTGTGTAGAGACTGAAAGTGGTTATGAAGAGAGTGGAGAGACTGAGGCTTAGTGTGAAGAGTGTGTAGAGATTGAGACCTGATGAAAATGTGTAGAGAGACTGAGATCTGGTTGTGCAGAGTGTGGAGAGACTACTGAGACCTGGCGTGTGGAGACTGAGACCTGGTGTGAAGAGTGTGGAGAAACTGCTATGATCTAGTGTGCAGAGTGTGGAGAGACTGCTGAGATCTGATGTGCAGAGTGTGGAGAGACTGCTATGATCTAGTGTGCAGAGTGTGGAGAGACTGCTGAGATCTGATGTGCAGAGTGTGGAGAGACTACAGAGACCTGGCATGTAGAGACTGAGACCTGATGTAAAGAGTGTGGAGAAACTGCTATGATCTAGTGTGCAGAGTGTGGAGAGACTGCTGAGATCTGATGTGTAGAGTGTGGAGAGACTACAGAGACCTGGTGTGTGGAGACTGAGACCTGGTGTGAAGCGTGTTGAGAAACTGCTATGAATTAATGTGGGGAGTGTGGAGAGACTACTGAGATGTGATGTGCAGAGTGTGGAGAGACTACAGAGACCTGGTGTGTGGAGACTGAGACCTGGTGTGAAGCGTGTTGAGAAACTGCTATGAATTAATGTGTGGAGTGTGGAGAAACTACTGAGATCTGATGTGCAGAGTGTGGAGAGACTACTGAGACCTGGTGTGCAGAGTGTGGAGACATTGAGACCTGGTGTGCAGAGTGTGGAGACATTGAGACCTGGTGTGCAGAGTGTGGAGACATTGAGACCTGGTGTGCAGAGTGAGTAGATATTGAGACCTTGTGCAAAGAGTACAGAGACTGAACTGGTGTGGAGAGTGTTTAGAAATTGAGACCAGGTGAACAGAGTGTGGAGAGACTGAGACCAAGTGGAAAGAGTGCAAAGTGACTGAGATCTGGTGTGAAGAGTGTGTAGGACCTGAGACCTGGTGTACATAATGTGGAGAGACTGAAATCTGATATGAAGAAGGTTTGTAGATTGAGGCCTGGTCTGATAAGTGTGCAGAGACTGAGACCTGATTTGTAGAGAGACAGTCTTGTAATACTGACCCTTAGTGCAGACAACCATGCACTAAACCACTCAACAGTTTAGCACTCACCACCCTCTATCAAGTTGGATCCACACCATACCCATGTTCTTCTCTGGGGTATGGTCAGTGGCCTAATCATAGACTCTTCTCTGTTTTATGGGATACCACAAATTCCCACCATGTTCCCACTGTCCCAGGCAATGCAATAAGGAACTACACTGACAACTCTTGACTTAGTCCACCAGTAGGCAGTATGAATTTGAGCTGTCAGGTGGACAACAAGTACTGGATATATGACTTACGCTGTATTGCTTTCTACAGGCTTTATATTTCTGATAATACGTCACTCATCTTAATGCTAGTACATGTTCTTTCAAGGTCTCCTGAGATCTGCTATCTACTCTGAGTGGAAATGTATAATGACATTCATGTTATTAGACCCTGGAGGGAGCACCATCAGGCCTGAAGGTGATACCTGGCCTTGGGTAGCATTATAAGGCATCAGGCCAGGGAGGAGCAGTATCAGGCCTGGGGGAATTATTATCAGGCCTGGAGGGAGTGATATCAGTCTGGAGGTGGTGGGTGCTGATGTCTGCTCTGACATTCCCAGCTATCCACAGTGCCCTATTGCGCTCTCTCAGCAGCCATGTCCTGTTGCCATGGAGATAAAGTACCTTTTGTCATTAGGCTTTGGTGCTAATAGTTCCTAGGGAGACTTTAAATGTTTGTTTTTTTACATTGCCTCTCTGTGTCTCTCTGCACCTCTCATTCTGTGTCTCTCTGATGCTCTCTGTGTCTCTCTGATGCTCTCTGTGTCTGTCTCTCTGCCCATATCTGTTCCTCTCTGTACAGCTCTGTGGGTCTCTCTGTACCTTTATCTGTGTCTCTCTCTCTGTCTCTGTGTTGCTCACTCCTTCTGTCTCTCTGTCCATCTCTGTTCCTCTCTGCACAGCTCTCTGTGAGTCTCTCTGTAGCCTTATCTGTGTCTCTCTCTCTGTCTCTGTGTTGCTCACTCCTTCTGTCTCTCTGTCCATCTCTTTTCCTCTCTGCACAGCTCTCTGTGGGTCTCTGTACCTTTATCTGTGTCTCTCTCTCTGTCTCTGTGTTGCTCACTCCTTCTGTCTCTCTGTCCATCTCTGTTCCTCTCTGCACAGCTCTCTGTGGGTCTCTGTACCTTTATCTGTGTCTTTCTCTCTGTCTCTGTGTTGCTCATTCCTTCTGTCTCTCTGTCCATCTCTGTTCCTCTCTGCACAGCTCTCTGTGGGTCTCTGTACCTTTATCTGTGTCTCTCTCTCTCTCTGTCTCTGTGTTGCTCACTCCTTCTGTCTCTCTGTCCATCTCTGTTCCTCTCTGCACAGCTCTCTGTGGGTCTCTGTACCTTTATCTGTGTCTCTCTCTCTGTCTCTGTGTTGCTCACTCCTTCTGTCTCTCTGTCCATCTCTGTTCCTCTCTGCACAGCTCTCTGTGAGTCTCTCTGTGCCTTTATCTGTGTCTCTCTCTCTCTCTGTCTCTGTGGTTAGCTCACTCCTTCTGTCTCTCTGTCCATCTCTGTTCCTCTCTGCACAGCTCTCTGTGGGTCTCTGTACCTTTATCTGTGTCTCTCTCTCTGTCTCTGTGTTGCTCACTCCTTCTGTCTCTCTGTCCATCTCTGTTCCTCTCTGCACAGCTCTCTGTGGGTCTCTGTACCTTTATCTGTGTCTCTCTCTCTGTCTCTGTGTTGCTCATTCCTTCTGTCCTCTCTGTCCATCTCTGTTCCTCTCTGCACAGCTCTCTGTGGTGTCTCTGTACCTTTATCTGTGTCTTTCTCTCTGTCTCTGTGTTGCTCATTTCCTTCTGTCTCTCTGTCCATCTCTGTTCCTCTCTGCACAGCTCTCTGTGGGTCTCTGTACCTTTATCTGTGTCTCTCTCTCTCTGTCTCTGTGTTGCTCACTCCTTCTGTCTCTCTGTCCATCTCTGTTCCTCTCTGCACAGCTCTCTGTGAGTCTCTCTGTGCCTTTATCTGCGTGTCTCTCTCTGTCTCTGTGTTGCTCACTCCTTCTGTCTCTCTGTCCATCTCTGTTCCTCTCTGCACAGCTCTCTGTGGGTCTCTGTACCTTTATCTGTGTCTCTCTCTCTGTCTCTGTGTTGCTCATTCCTTCTGTCTCTCTGTCCATCTCTGTTCCTCTCTGCACAGCTCTCTGTGGGTCTCTGTACCTTTATCTGTGTCTCTCTCTCTGTCTCTGTGTTGCTCATTCCTTCTGTCTCTCTGTCCATCTCTGTTCCTCTCTGCACAGCTCTCTGTGGGTCTCTGTACCTTTATCTGTGTCTCTCTCTCTGTCTCTGTGTTGCTCACTCCTTCTGTCTCTCTGTCCATCTCTGTTCCTCTCGGCACCAGCTCTTCTGTGAGTCTCTCTGTGCCTTTATCTGTGTCTCTCTCTCTCTGTCTCTGTGTTGCTCACCTCCTTCTGTCTCTCTGTCCATCTCTGTTCCTCTCTGCACAGCTCTCTGAGGGTCTCTGTACCTTTAATCTGTGTCTCTCTCTCTGTCTCTGTGTTGCTCATTCCTTCTGTCTCTCGTCCATCTCTGTTCCTCTCTGCACAGCTCTCCTGTGGGTCTCTGTACCTTTATCTGTGTCTTTCTCTCTGTCTCTGTAGTTGCTCATTCCTTCTGTCTCCTCTGTCCATCTCTGTTCCTCTCTGCACAGCTCTCTGTGGGTCTCTGTACCTTTATCTGTGTCTTTCTCTCTGTCTCTGTGTTGCTCATTCTCCTTCTGTCTCTTGTCCCATCTCTGTTCCTCTCTGCACAGCTCTCTGTGGGTCTCTGTACCTTTATCTGTGTCTCTCTCTCTCTGTCTCTGTGTTGCTCACTCCTTTCTGTCTCTCTGTCCATCTCTGTTCCTCTCTGCACAGCTCTCTGTGAGTCTCTCTGTGCCTTTATCTGCGTGTCTCTCTCTGTCTCTGTGTTGCTCACTCCTTCTGTCTCTCTGTCCATCTCTGTTCCTCTCTGCACATCTCTCTGTGGGTCTCTGTACCTTTATCTGTGTCTCTCTCTCTGTCTCTGTGTTGCTCACTCCTTCTGTCTCTCTGTCCATTTCTGTTCTTCTCTGCACAGCTCTCTGTGGGTCTCTCTGTACCTTTATCTGTGTCTTTCTCTCTGTCTCTGTGTTGCTCATTCCTTCTGTCTCTCTGTCCATCTCTGTTCCTCTCTGCACAGCTCTCTGTGGGTCCTCTGTACCTTTATCTGTGTCTCTCTCTCTGTCTCTGTGTTGCTCATTCCTTCTGTCTCTCTGTCCATCTCTGTTCCTCTCTGCACAGCTCTCTGTGGGTCTCTGTACCTTTATCTGTGTCTCTCTCTCTGTCTCTGTGTTGCTCATTCCTTCTGTCTCTCTGTCCATCTCTGTTCCTCTCTGCACAGCTCTCTGTGGGTCTCTGTACCTTTATCTGTGTCTCTCTCTCTGTCTCTGTGTTGCTCCACTCCTTCTGTCTCTCTGTCCATCTCTGTTCTCTCTAGCACAGCTCTCTGTGGGTCTCTGTACCTTTATCTGTGTCTCTCTCTCCTGTCTCTGTGTTGCTCACTCCTTCTGTCTCTCTGTCCATCTCTGTTCCTCTCTGCACAGCTCTCCTGTGGGTCTCTGTACCTTTTATCTGTGTCTCTCTCTCTGTCCTTGTGTTGCTCACTCCTTCTGTCTCTCTGTCCATCTCTGTTCCTCTCTGCACAGCTCTCTGTGGGTCTCTGTACCTTTATCTGTGTCTTTCTCTCTGTCTCTGTGTTGCTCATTCTTCTGTCTCTCTGTCCATCTCTGTTCCTCCTCTGCACAGCTCTCTGTGGGGTCTCTGTACCTTTATCTGTGTCTCTTCCTCTCTGTCTCTGTGTTGCTCACTCCTTCTGTCTCTCTGTCCATCTCTGTTCCTCTCTGCACAGCTCTCTGTGGGTCTCTGTGCCTTTATCTGTGTCTCTCTCTCTGTCTCTGTGTTGCTCATTCCTTCTGTCTCTCTGTCCATCTCTGTTCCTCTCTGCACAGCTCTCTGTGAGTCTCTCTGTGCCTTTATCTGTGTCTTTCTCTCTGTCTCTGTGTTGCTCATTCCTTCTGTCTCTCTGTCCATCTCTGTTCCTCTCTGCACAGCTCTCTGTGAGTCTCTCTGTACCTTTATCTGTGTCTTTCTCTCTGTCTCTGTGTTGCTCACTCCTTCTGTCTCTCTGTCCATCTCTGTTCCTCTCTGCACAGCTCTCTGTGAGTCTCTCTGTAGCCTTATCTGTGTGTGTCTCTCTCTCTCTCTGTCTCTGTGTTGCTCACTCCTTCTGTCTCTCTGTCCATCTCTGTTCCTCTCTGCACAGCTCTCTGTGAGTCTCTCTGTAGCCTTATCTGTGTCTCTCTCTCTCTCTTTCTCTCTCTCTCTCTCTCTGTGTTGCTCACTCCTTCTGTCTCTCTGCCCATCTTTGTTCTTCTCTGTGAGTCTCTCTGTACCTTTATCTGTGTCTTTCTCTCTGTCTCTGTGTTGCTCACTCCTTGTGTCTCTCTCTCTCTCTGTCTCTGTGTTGCTCACTCCTTCTGTCTCTCTGTCCATCTCTGTTCCTCTCTGCACAGCTCTCTGTGGGTCTCTGTACCTTTATCTGTGTCTCTCTCTCTGTCTCTGTGTTGCTCACTCCTTCTGTCTCTCTGTCCATCTCTGTTCCTCTCTGCACAGCTCTCTGTGAGTCTCTCTGTGCCTTTATCTGTGTCTCTCTCTCTCTCTGTCTCTGTGTTGCTCACTCCTTCTGTCTCTCTGTCCATCTCTGTTCCTCTCTGCACAGCTCTCTGTGGGTCTCTGTACCTTTATCTGTGTCTCTCTCTCTGTCTCTGTGTTGCTCATTCCTTCTGTCTCTCTGTCCATCTCTGTTCCTCTCTGCACAGCTCTCTGTGGGTCTCTGTACCTTTATCTGTGTCTCTCTCTCTGTCTCTGTGTTGCTCATTCCTTCTGTCTCTCTGTCCATCTCTGTTCCTCTCTGCACAGCTCTCTGTGGGTCTCTGTACCTTTATCTGTGTCTTTCTCTCTGTCTCTGTGTTGCTCATTCCTTCTGTCTCTCTGTCCATCTCTGTTCCTCTCTGCACAGCTCTCTGTGGGTCTCTGTACCTTTATCTGTGTCTCTCTCTCTCTGTCTCTGTGTTGCTCACTCCTTCTGTCTCTCTGTCCATCTCTGTTCCTCTCTGCACAGCTCTCTGTGAGTCTCTCTGTGCCTTTATCTGCGTGTCTCTCTCTGTCTCTGTGTTGCTCACTCCTTCTGTCTCTCTGTCCATCTCTGTTCCTCTCTGCACAGCTCTCTGTGGGTCTCTGTACCTTTATCTGTGTCTCTCTCTCTGTCTCTGTGTTGCTCATTCCTTCTGTCTCTCTGTCCATCTCTGTTCCTCTCTGCACAGCTCTCTGTGGGTCTCTGTACCTTTATCTGTGTCTCTCTCTCTGTCTCTGTGTTGCTCATTCCTTCTGTCTCTCTGTCCATCTCTGTTCCTCTCTGCACAGCTCTCTGTGGGTCTCTGTACCTTTATCTGTGTCTCTCTCTCTCTGTCTCTGTGTTGCTCACTCCTTCTGTCTCTCTGTCCATCTCTGTTCCTCTCTGCACAGCTCTCTGTGAGTCTCTCTGTGCCTTTATCTGTGTCTCTCTCTCTCTGTCTCTGTGTTGCTCACTCCTTCTGTCTCTCTGTCCATCTCTGTTCCTCTCTGCACAGCTCTCTGTGGGTCTCTGTACCTTTATCTGTGTCTCTCTCTCTGTCTCTGTGTTGCTCATTCCTTCTGTCTCTCTGTCCATCTCTGTTCCTCTCTGCACAGCTCTCTGTGGGTCTCTGTACCTTTATCTGTGTCTTTCTCTCTGTCTCTGTGTTGCTCATTCCTTCTGTCTCTCTGTCCATCTCTGTTCCTCTCTGCACAGCTCTCTGTGGGTCTCTGTACCTTTATCTGTGTCTCTCTCTCTCTGTCTCTGTGTTGCTCACTCCTTCTGTCTCTCTGTCCATCTCTGTTCCTCTCTGCACAGCTCTCTGTGAGTCTCTCTGTGCCTTTATCTGGCTGTCTCTCTCTGTCTCTGTGTTGCTCACTCCTTCTGTCTCTCTGTCCATCTCTGTTCCTCTCTGCACAGCTCTCTGTGGGTCTCTGTACCTTTATCTGTGTCTCTCTCTCTGTCTCTGTGTTGCTCACTCCTTCTGTCTCTCTGTCCATTTCTGTTCTTCTCTGCACAGCTCTCTGTGGGTCTCTCTGTACCTTTATCTGTGTCTTTCTCTCTGTCTCTGTGTTGCTCATTCCTTCTGTCTCTCTGTCCATCTCTGTTCCTCTCTGCACAGCTCTCTGTGGGTCTCTGTACCTTTATCTGTGTCTCTCTCTCTGTCTCTGTGTTGCTCATTCCTTCTGTCTCTCTGTCCATCTCTGTTCCTCTCTGCACAGCTCTCTGTGGGTCTCTGTACCTTTATCTGTGTCTCTCTCTCTGTCTCTGTGTTGCTCATTCCTTCTGTCTCTCTGTCCATCTCTGTTCCTCTCTGCACAGCTCTCTGTGGGTCTCTGTACCTTTATCTGTGTCTCTCTCTCTGTCTCTGTGTTGCTCACTCCTTCTGTCTCTCTGTCCATCTCTGTTCCTCTCTGCACAGCTCTCTGTGGGTCTCTGTACCTTTATCTGTGTCTCTCTCTCTGTCTCTGTGTTGCTCACTCCTTCTGTCTCTCTGTCCATCTCTGTTCCTCTCTGCACAGCTCTCTGTGGGTCTCTGTACCTTTATCTGTGTCTCTCTCTCTCTGTCTCTGTGTTGCTCACTCCTTCTGTCTCTCTGTCCATCTCTGTTCCTCTCTGCACAGCTCTCTGTGGGTCTCTGTACCTTTATCTGTGTCTTTCTCTCTGTCTCTGTGTTGCTCATTCCTTCTGTCTCTCTGTCCATCTCTGTTCCTCTCTGCACAGCTCTCTGTGGGTCTCTGTACCTTTATCTGTGTCTCTCTCTCTCTGTCTCTGTGTTGCTCACTCCTTCTGTCTCTCTGTCCATCTCTGTTCCTCTCTGCACAGCTCTCTGTGGGTCTCTGTGCCTTTATCTGTGTCTCTCTCTCTGTCTCTGTGTTGCTCATTCCTTCTGTCTCTCTGTCCATCTCTGTTCCTCTCTGCACAGCTCTCTGTGAGTCTCTCTGTGCCTTTATCTGTGTCTTTCTCTCTGTCTCTGTGTTGCTCATTCCTTCTGTCTCTCTGTCCATCTCTGTTCCTCTCTGCACAGCTCTCTGTGAGTCTCTCTGTACCTTTATCTGTGTCTTTCTCTCTGTCTCTGTGTTGCTCATTCCTTCTGTCTCTCTGTCCATCTCTGTTCCTCTCTGCACAGCTCTCTGTGAGTCTCTCTGTGCCTTTATCTGTGTCTTTCTCTCTGTCTCTGTGTTGCTCACTCCTTCTGTCTCTCTGTCCATCTCTGTTCCTCTCTGCACAGCTCTCTGTGAGTCTCTCTGTAGCCTTATCTGTGTGTGTCTCTCTCTCTCTCTGTCTCTGTGTTGCTCACTCCTTCTGTCTCTCTGTCCATCTCTGTTCCTCTCTGCACAGCTCTCTGTGAGTCTCTCTGTAGCCTTATCTGTGTCTCTCTCTCTCTCTTTCTCTCTCTCTCTCTCTCTGTGTTGCTCACTCCTTCTGTCTCTCTGCCCATCTTTGTTCTTCTCTGTGAGTCTCTCTGTACCTTTATCTGTGTCTTTCTCTCTGTCTCTGTGTTGCTCACTCCTTGTGTCTCTCTCTCTCTCTCTGTCTCTGTGTTGCTCACTCCTTGTGTCTCTCTGTCCATCTCTGTTCCTCTCTGCACAGCTCTCTGTGAGTCTCTCTGTACCTTTATCTGTGTGTCTCTCTCTCTCTCTCTCTCTCTCTCTCTCTCTCTCTCTGTGTTGCTCACTCCTTCTGTCTCTCTGTCCATCTCTGTTCTTCTCTGTGAGTCTCTCTGTACCTTTATCTGTGTCTTTCTCTCTGTCTCTGTGTTGCTCACTCCTTGTGTCTCTCTGTCCATCTCTGTTCCTCTCTGCACAGCTCTCTGTGAGTCTCTCTGTACCTTTATCTATGTCTCTTTGTGTGTCTCGCTTGATGCCTCTGCACCTCTCTCTATGTGTGTACCTCTCACTACTATCTCTGACTTCCTCTGCCTCTCAATCTCATCATTATTTATGTTTCTGCCATCTGATACTCTTCCTTATTATATCTCTGTCTCTCTCATCCACACATTGCCTCCTTTTTCTGTATTTCATCCTTTCTTTCCCTTCTTTTTTATGTCATTACCCCCTTCATTTCCCTATTATCTATCCCCCTGTCCTGTCTCTTGATCCTTTTCTTCCATCCTTTCTCTCCTCTGTCTCTATTCTCTCCCTATATTCTTTTTCTTTTCCGTTCTCTTGCGCATTCCCAAACCTCTTCCTTTAGTCTTATTTTTTCCAAGTTCAGAAATACATTACTGGAAGTACCTTAATACCCGAGTTGAACTCCTTTGCCTCCCCCTGTTTTCTTGCTCCTCTGTTTACACCCCCATACTCAGACTTCCTATCCAATCTCTTATCCCTTTTCTCTATTTGCCTCTCTCCCTTCTTTTCTCTTTTCCTGCTTCTCTATAGGACATTATGTCTCTCTCTCTCTCTCTCTGCTTTCTCTCCGGTCTCCCTATCTTCTCTGTCCCACCCTCTCTTCTCAATCCATCTCTTTCTCCCCCCCTCCCCTCTGTGATTTGATATCTGCAATCCATTATTGATTTGTTTTCTCTCTCCACGGTGTCTCTGTATTTCTGTTATATTTCTGACTGCTGTCACTGATCTGTCTCACCCCCACCCATGGGTGTAGCAGCCAAAGAGAATCTGGGAGGGATACCGCATATAGTTTAAAGATACCGCACAACTATATATACATTAAAAAATCTGTGTGGGGGGGATTTATCCCCCTTATCCCCCCAGTTCCTACACCCAAGCCCCCACCCATTCTTATTTTCTCCCAGTTATTCCCTTTTCCTCCCTGGCCTCTGTTCAGCATGCGGAGCAGCTCTCCATCTCCAAGAACATCTCTGGCCCAAGCATTTAACTAGGATTGTTCTATATTCACTGCCTCCCTCCCCGACAATACAATGCAAACCATCCCCCTCCATATCTCTCTTCTCAACCTTTTTTTTCTTCCTTTCTCCCTCTAATCCTTAATCTCCCTTGGCAATTTCCTTTATTTTGTTCTTCTCTCCCCATTTCTCCATTTCAGTTTCTGTCTTTTTCTTCCCCATTCTTTCTCTCTTTTTATACCTACTCTCGTTTACCGCAATATTATCTCTGCTCCCCTCTTTCTCTCGTCTTCACTGCCCTCTTCTTTTCTTACCTACTGTGTTTTTCCTTCAGTGCTCGCACATAATCAGTGATATACGTCTTTGTTCCTGCTTTATTCTCTCTGTCTCTTTGGCTGTGACCCTCCATCCCTTTTCTACCACTACTTATCTCTCCCCAATATTCTCCTATTTCCCAACTAATTCCCTACTCTACCCACTCTCTCTCTTTCTCTGCCTCTACTCTTTCCCTATCTCTCTTCTGTTAATCTTTCTCATTCATTCTTCTCACTCTCCCCTTTCTTTCCTCTACATTTCCCTTTACTCCTTGTATCTCTCTCTTCTCTCCCTTCTCACACTCTCTCTCTCCTCTGTCTTTATCTTCTGTTTACCTTTCATACACTCTCTTCTCTATTCCTGTCTCACTTCTCGTCTCTCTCTTTCGCTCTGTCCTAGTCTCTCCTCTATATTCCTGTCTTTCCCCTTCTCCTCCCCCCATACTGACATTAATTTCCCTTTCTCCCTCTCCTCTATACCCGTCTCTCTTCTGTATTGTGTGTGCTGACATTTCCTCCCTCCCTCGCTCTCCTCCCTATACCTGTCTCTCCCCCTGCACTGTGTGTGCTGCCATTCATCTCTCTCCCTCCTCTGTATCTCCTCTCTGTTCCTGTCTCTCCCCCTCTCTCCCTATACTGTGGGTTCTGACTTTCATGTCCCTCTCTCTGCTCTGACACCTCTCATTCTACCCATCCGAAGCCTCTCGCTCCTCTGAGCACAACCTGATGCTTCACTGAGGCAGAAACTCTTCAAATGTCAGTGGAGCTGGCCTCATGTCACCTGTACAAGCCGTCCGCCTGCCACCCACACACACACCTCCGATAGGCAGCACACAGCCAGACTGACATTGGATATGACTGAAGAGCTAGCAATCCAGATATCCATGGTTGTGATATGAAGCAAGATGCCGTAAACAGAGATGTGATATGCATTACAATGCAATCATACAGTGGGTGTAGACAGAGCTGTGATATACAGCAAGATGGCGATATATATAGGTGGTGTACACAGAGCTGACATATACATATATGCAGGAGGTGATACACAACATGATTCAAAAATCACTTTCCAACATTGCTTCTCAAGGACACATTAAATGTCTGTGGTAAATGCATTCTGGAAAAGCAGATTAGGGCAGCTAATTTACCACAAAACTGTGAGAGTGTCTGAGAGATAAAAACAACAAAAGAATGAGAGATATAAACAGGCAGATTGAGTATGGATAGATAGATAGATAGATAGATAGATAGATAGATAGATAGATAGATAGATAGATAGATTTGTTTTGTATGATCAGGGGCTTCACAAGATGTCACTACTTCAATAGGGCTCGCCCAGACCCTGGTTCTGACCCACCCAGCGGTACATGATGGTTCCTGTTATCCCTGTTAGCAGAGATGGAACTAGACCATTATTGGAACCAGAGGAAGATTACAGGAACCTGGGAATTCTCTTAGGCAGATGTAGACTAATTAACCCCTATGATCAGTATTAACCCTCCACTCAATAATGAGCACACACATAATTATGTATGATCTCACTGAGAACTGTTTATTAGTCACAAATCTAATGTTTTTATGCACAGCAGTCCCCCCCTTAGCAACAGTCCCCTTAGCCAATCCTCAAGCTTCCTGTTCCTAGACATGTGGCCCACCTGTTAATCAAGTGATGTCAGCCTCTCTAGTGACCCCCTCAGGTGCCTTGGAGCCCGGACAATAATTACATTTTCCCTTGTTCTGTATGTCAAGGGGATAGCTGGCTGACTAAGGAGGGAGACAGTGTATCTATGTACCCTGGCCCCCCCATTGAGATTAAAGCACATCTATGGTCAGAGATGGCAAGCCTATGTGACAATCTTCCAAAGTGGTATTGACCATATCTCACAAGGGAACAACACTGGTTAATTAGATTTTCATTCCTCACCTTAACGAACTGTCCTGGCCTGCACCTTGGAAACCTTCCCAACCCCCCTCAACCTGTCACCCCATAACTCTGACCGTATGCCCAGAGGATTCAGGGGACATGCTTTATTATATTCCTTGGGGGGGAAACTGTAATTTTGATACCAAACATGATATAGGAATTCTCATACTTATCAGGACATATATGTGTCATCTATGTTACAGTCGTACCATAGGCAATATCAACCAACTCATGCCAACAGGATAAAACCAGTCCATGTACCCAGATGGTGGGGCTATCTCTTTGAAGAAAAGGGATCAATTGTGCCACTTTAATCCATGTCAGGGCCCATATTAGTATGCTCAGTTCCAAGCAGTCCATAGGGCCCCTGGATATCACGAATCATAAACATGGCAACAGCAAAACAACTCCCTTCATATTCTAGGCAATATTATTTGGTAGTGACCATCCAAGTACCTAAGTATTTGGTCATGGTAGAGCTTGGCCAGGATTTCCTTCCAGTGTATCTTCAGGATGTCTCTTGTATTACACTTATACCAGTTCTCTTATCTCCAAGCCTAGATCTGGTGTTACACTTTTACCAGTTCACTTGGCATATTTACATACACAAGTCCCAGATTTTCACAAGCCTTGTTCCTTAAAATTGACATCACTGGCTAGACATGGGTGGGTCTGTAATTAATAAATTTGGAGTAGTAGGTCTAATTGAACTGATCATTAACAAGGATATGGCATTTCAGATCTGTCTGAGTGGCCCCACAAGAGATTCGTATCGTGAGTAGCTCGGAACATGCACATCTAAAGATACATGTGAACATAGGGTGTTATACCACACAACTGTCATGTTGGGGTGTTATAGACAAAAGGGCACAATCATGAGAGATGCAGTTTAAAGCAGAGTTGCATTCCTGAAATAAGTGGAGAGGAACATGGGTTAATCCATTGTCAAGGGGTTATAGTGTATGGTTTCATTGAGACAAACTAGGTGTTGGCAGTTTTCATATAAAAGTTACATTTCACACAATTCCAAAAAGCCCCCAGAGTAAAAGATTATCTAGTGCTTCCCCATTTATTTTTGTTTTTGCTCATGCAAGCTGCCATGATGCACATGCCCACAGCAGATGGACTTCGCATTACCTGTGTCTCATGCTGCATTCAAGCAGATAATGTGTGTCTGAATAGCATTAGACACTGAAAGTGTGAAGCCCCTCCAAGTAAGTGTTGCTTTAAATCACAGCTGTGATATATGGCTTCCTATATGAGAGAGAACAAGAAGAAAAGGGGAAGCTCTAGAAATTGAGACTCTTCTCAGGGAAATTAAAGTGGACATTTTATGATGACAAAATTAATTAAGTTGCCTAGATATAGCATTCATCTACAAAACAATGTATAAAAAGCCTCTTTAATATATTTTTTTCTATCCCCAATTCTTCAATTTTTTTATTCCAAATAAAAATATACATCTAAAAACGCTTATAAAAATAATATTTCTCTCCATAGGTACATGTAATGTCTGTGCTAATTGTGTGCTGGAATGGGCCTCACTCTGCTGATAAGATATAAGAGCCGATGAGAGGAACTGCTGATGCTATCTGGGGGACTTCTTTCCTGTCAATAGCTGTCAGAAGGACATTATGGATTAAGACATGGCAGACAGATAACGCCAAGAATAAATGAGTTCCTAACCCGTTTTGCAGGTAATGTTGCATTTAGTGCAAATCTAAACACGAATCAATAACCCCACAGGGGCTCAGTTCATTTTTACTATAGGATAAAAGGCCTGCACCTTAAAGTGTACACTGTTTTGAAGATCTACACTTAGAAAACAGGCTACATGATTTTAGAATGCCCATCCATTTGCTCATTATCAAGTTTAGTTTTTTTAATACCATATGTAAAAAATAAATGAACAGTATGGTCCTTTAAGCTATAAAGAGAAAACTTGTTTCAGAAATTTCAGCTCCTCATAGCCATATTCTCCAAGACAGTCTTACTGTTGGTTACTACTATGTGATACCTACAACCATTTCCCCACTTATGCTCAGAAGCAGACATTTGCAAGGTAAACTGCACGTCATAACCAAAGAATATATACTCCTCTTACCTACGGTCCAAACAAAGAATATACACTCCTCTTACCTTCGGTCCAAACAATGAATATACACTCATCTTACCTACGGCCCAAACCAAAAAATATACACTCATCTTACCTACGGTAAAAACCAAAGAATATACACTCCTCTTACCCACGTCCAAACCAAAGAATATACACTCCTCTTACCCACAGTCCAAACCAAAGAAAATACACTCATCTTACCTACGTCCAAACAAAGAAAATACACTCATCTTACCTACGGCCCAAACCAAAGAAAATACACTCATCTTACCTACGGCCCAAACCAAAGAAAATACACTCATCTTACCTACGGCCCAAACCAAAAAATATACACTCATCTTACCTACGGTAAAAACCAAAGAATATACACGCCTCTTACCTACGTCCATACCAAAGAATATACACTCATCTTACCTATGGTCCAAACCAAAGAATATACACTATCATACACATAACATTCACTGATGTATCATGGGCACCTCCACAAGCCAGCAGAGCCATCATATTTTTTCTAATTAATTAGTTACATTTTGCCTACCTACTTATGCTCTAAATATATTTAAAAATGTGAAATATAAATGTAAAAATCATCATAGCATATAGTTTTAAAATACACAGCAAAAAGTTGTACATGGTCAAAACATTAAATACATTTTTAAAAATTACAATTTGTTTAACAACTAATAACCTGGTAAAATAAATACAATTGCATTATAAAAAATATCAAGTCTCTATATGGTTGGTGAAAATACACTGTTTTAGCATCATAAAGACTAGATGTTAATAGGCTACACTTCCTATATGCAGATTTGCACCTTTCTGCTAGAGAGGCAGTTGACATGTACTAAAATAATGGGGGGAAATCTTGTTCTGAGAGTCATCTTCATATAGATGATACTGAACCCCAAAAGATTTTATTAGGGTGCCAAGAGAGGATGTAGAGATGGAGAAGGGGGCTTAGAACTGAACCTAGGAATGGGGGTGCTATGTCACTGATGCCAAGGGAGTGGAGAATTTGGATAAGAAGGGGATGGTCAACTATATTATTAATATAGTCATATGTCATAATATTTATCATACATGTAAATTTAAACACACGTCATAAACTGCATTCAATAAAATGTGAAAGTCTTTATATACAAATGTTGTTGTTGTTCTTTTGGTTAACTGTGACCTTCCTCCATTTGTGTCCTTTTTTCTTTTCTCCGTTTGACTGTAGCTGTAGATTCAGTAAAACATAATAACTAAATGGACCTAAAACATATTAAATTAAACTGAACCAACCCTAACATTCAGGTGGGGGGGGGGATACACTTGAGTGAGTCACAGTTGAATTTGTTTCTTTCTTTTATCCCTAATGGGTTTGAACTCCAGATTATAATTTTGTCAATAAAGTTGTCTTAATCCGTACCTGTCCAGCTTCCGCTTTCCACTCCGAACGGTTATCAATTCAGCCAGTTTTAATATAATTTTCAATGTTTGTTTTTGTCAGATTTGTAATTTTTATATGATTGTGATTATGGGGGAGTATGGGGAGTTGATCCATACATCCCATATTTCTGTACATACTGGATATGTATTGGATATGACATGTTATTTTTTCATTTACCGTATCATTATGAAATTTTGTTTATGTATTATTTCTTGGAGGTGAAGTTGTAGAGTCTTCCATTTTTTTTTGGGGGGGGACGTAGCTTTTTGTGGCCATAAGTTGGAATTGCAGCCATTTATTGTGTTCCTTTTGTAGAAGAGTCTCCCAATAGGCAAATGTCTGTCGATGGGTGTAATGTTGTCTTCAAAATGGTAGATGCCAATTCCATGACTTTGATCCAAATGTTCTGAACTATCGGGCATTCCCACCAAGTGTGGAGAAATGTACCTGTAGTTTGACATAGTCTATAGCAACTTGAAGATGTTTGTGTGTTAATTGTATGTAATCTATCAAGTGTGAGTTAAGCTTTGTGCAGCACCTTTATAGAAGTTTCAAGTAGACTGTAATTTTGCTTATATTTGTGCATATTTTTCCCACTTATGTGGATCCCATTGAGTTCCCATGTCTGATTCCCATTGTTTCATAAAGTTAGTTTTGAAATGTGTTGTTGGGGTATTTAGTATAGAGTAAATAGATCCAAGGACACCTCTGGTTAGTGGGGATAACCAGTTGGTTTGCATTTTACCCCATTTTTTTATTAGTGTGGTCACTAAATGTTTTATTTTACAATAATTGTAATGCTCTTTGAGTGGGATGGTATAGTTAATCATCAATTGGTCAAAGGTATGGAATTGTCCATTTGATAACCAATTACCCAATGTGTCAAGTTTCGCGGTTGTCCACCAATTTTTAGAATCCTCTCTCAAGCTGTCCCAAATAGGTTGAGGTGTAAGTGTAGGGGTTAGTCCTGTTAATCTGGCTACAAATTGATTTTTTGAGCTAGCCCTTTTCCAGTTAGCTTTATCATAGGGTTGTTATGTTTTAGTATATGTGGAGGGATTGATGGATTCCAGATAACGGATTCCCATGTTTGTGATTTCATTTGGTAATTTTCCAGAAATACCCAGGCTGGTCGGATTAGAATTTATTCAAACATTTCCCTAGTCCGTAATGTAGTTAAAACTCTATATTAGATATGAAAGTATTGAACAGGGACTTGGTGCATTTGTAATTCACTGGATTCTACAGATCCAGAGATTTATGGCCTTCATCATCCTCCGAGATGCACACAATCACATTCCTATTCACTCACAAGTAATAGAATATCTGGCAGCTGCTTGAAGACAGCAGCATTTGCAATTCCAAGCTCTTCAGTAGTGAGACAGCTCTAAGGTATTTGTATCAGGCAAGAATAGCGGCTGATCACCAAGGACAGGAAATCCCTGGATCTCGGATGTCAGAAACAGACTGATGAGAGCTCAAAATCAGATGCACACCTCCCTCTAAACTCGGCTGCATCATAAATTGAACGTAGGACAGTCTGTATCCCAGAAAACCAATTTGGCTAATGCAAGAGACCCACATACATGACATCCCTGATACAAAAAATACACAGGCTGCATATCCCAGATACAATAGACACACAGACAGGAAATATTTCATACAAGAGACACGCAAACTGGATATCCCTTATACAAAATAGACACACAAACAGGACATTCCTTATACTCATAAAGACAGGCTATCGCTGGTAAAAGAGACACAGACAATACATCCTAATACTAGAGACACATAGACAAGACACGCATTATACAAAAGGCTGCATATCTCTGTTACAAAAGAAATGCAGATAAGATATGACTGATGCAAGAGGCAAAGGCAGGATATTAGTGATATAAGAGACACACATCCAAGACATTCAGTATATAAGAGATAAACCAACATGCTGTATAATAAACACACAGATATGGCATCTCTGTTTGTTGCCACTTGCCACAACCCCCTGGAACTATGGGACATTGGACCTAGCAACTGTACCTTCACGTACATTAGCCATGTGGACCACATGGACTAAGGCAATTATATTGGCCAGGAGACATTTTTAATAATATCACTTTAGTATGGGTATAGCATCAACATGTGGCTATTAATCTGTTTATAATTCTTAATGTTTCCTCAAGCCCATTGTTATATGCCCTGGACCCCAAAGAACCATTTTCACTGGGTGACCAACCCAAGAGTACTCTGGTTCAATTTTACATTTTGATGACAATTATTTTATGTGTATCTTGTGTTTCAGAGTGTATATATTGTATAGGGCCAATAAAATAAGTTGAGGGTAGTATTACTTTAAGGGGGACCAGTAGCTACTTCCAGTTGTCAACCACGATACCCAGTTTGCTCCCAGTCCCAGGACCAGGCTAGCTTCGTGGGTGGATTGAAACTCATGGTAAGCAGTAGATCATGCTCCAAATAATTCTGTGGGAGATTCATAGATCTGATAGAGTCATCAAGTATAGTTAACTACGCTGTCCCACAACAATTGAGACACTTTGTTTCATTAGACAAAGTGGTGTCAAGAGTTTTGCAAGTGATATCCCTTAGATGTTTTATTTTGTGGTTAACCACTAATTGGTAAATACTTGACCTCCACCCTTGTTCCTGACCCCCATACAATTTAATAGGGAGCCCAAAGTGTTAGAAATGTTATGGAAGTTCTGGAGCCTCATTCAATTAGAAGCCCGCATCTCGCGGTGTGCAAGCCATATGTCTGCGGGACTGCTGCGGGCTCTCACTCTGCTACAATTACGGTACTATTCGATTGAACAAGTCTGCAAGTTACGGGCCGAAAACCCAAACCGTAAACCATGCACTCGTACGTAGCAGTTCAGGTTGGGAAAATGATTAATTAAGCAAGGCCTTAACTACCAATTTAGAAACAGCCAATAGAAAATGAGACCGCCATAAAAAGATGGAGGCTACATGTCAATCAATTAGCATAAGAGATCAGATATGTGATCAGACCTGCAATTCCACAAAATAAAAATTAATGTTGATACTGTTCTAGTCCATGTGGGTGGCCTGATAAATATTAACTCATTTATTCAGGAGATCGATATAACCCCGAATTAAAACATATAAAAAAAAAAGAAAAAAAGATTTTTGATTGCCAATTGAGATTGCCAGCTTGAGACTGTTGTGCAATTAATTCTGATGTCTTTCATCGCTTTCCCTGTCATTTACAGTGCAGTAGTGATTTTTTATTTGCATTTACAGTGCTATGAACAGATGTTTAACCCCTTGCAGATCCGCTCTAGTACTTGTAGGATTTTCTTCTAAAATTGTTATTTACGGGTGTGAAAATATTTTTCGTTCGTTGGATGTGCGGCTGTGAATGTGATCAATTAGTCAAACTCGTAGTTACGAGTTCAGATGGAGCCAATGGAAACAGAGATCGTCAGAATTATGTCACTGAAAAATGGAGGTGGGATTTAAAAGTCTTACAGGGTTCAATTATGAGTTACGATCGGACCCACATTCCAGATATAATGCAATATTAGTAAATCCGTAAACATGACATTCTATTCCATGCAAGTTCTATCATACAGTATGTATTAACACATTGATTGCTGGGATTGATATAACACTGAAATTAAACATGAAATAAAGTATTTTATTTGGACGATTTGCGGGCTTGAGAATGTTGTGCTATTAATTCTAAGACCCAACATCACTTTCCCTTTTAATAAAAGTACAGTAGTGTGTGTATATTTGCATTTACACTGCTACGGGTTGGACTTTACCCCCCTTGCGGGTCCGCTCTAGCACTCATTGGCTTTTGGCTCTTTGTGGGGTCGAACGTCAGTGATTTTGATGCAATTTAATAGCGCAATTGGAACGTAGCGGTTACAGGCTTGACAGATCAAAGGATTTGCGGACTTGTAAGTCGAATTCTCACGTCCCGTAGGGTTTTCTCGCTCCTACCAGCAAGTCGTCGCCGGGCAGGTTTAAGAGGACAATTTAAAAGTGAATCTAAATAAGTTAGCTGGTAAAATTGCGATATTAACCTTGACTTTACATTATAAGATAACATGAAGGTTGGACCTAATCCGAGCTGAAAATCTAGAAAGCAGGGTGAACTAAAGAGTCGAGAAGAGTAACTGAGGAAACCGAGAGAAGCATGCGGAGCAGGAAAACATCAGCCAGAACAAAATAGCACAAACCCGCACCGAGGAAATTATGTTTTCTAATTGTCTGCAATTTTGTTCCTGTAATTGGTGAGGTGGTGAGAGCAGCGTCTGTACAAGTGACCTTTACAGATACGAAATGGGATGGAAGGATTCTGATTGTGCGTCAGGCTAAAAGGCTGCACCCCCCTCCCCAAATTAGGCTTTAAGTGCCCTACTCCGTGAAATGGTTTTGAGTGCCAGGCTAAAAACTGCCCCCTCCTCAAAGCAATGGTTTAAGGACCGAGCTGAGAGCTGCCCTCTCATTGTGCCAAGCTGGAAGCAGTCTTATTAATCAAAGCCAGACTGTATGCGCCCTCCTGAGCTATGTGCCGGAGCTGGGTGTGTACTTGTGGTGGGGACAATAAATAGGAGCTTCTTAAAGGCTCAATTTTGGGTTTGATCTCAATAATGTTACTATTAGTACTAACAGTAATACACAATATATTCATATTTTTTTGCGAAGAGGAGACTCGTAGATGTGCTGCGTCAAAAAAATACTGTTGTAGGCCCGGACACAAAAAGCTGCCCGCCTCTTGAGTTGGGCTGTGTCTACCAGGTTACAGACCTACAAAACTAGGCGGTGTGTGTGCCAGGACTGGGAATAAAGAGAGTATTGAACTGTATGGTGTCCCATAATCAGTGCTGCATGTACCAGATGTGAGGCGCCAAGCTCCCATGCAAGCTGGGTAGTATGTGCCATACCTGGTATAGGCCTAAGAGCAGAGAGAGTGTCAGGCTGTAAACTCATAATCTAGGTGTTCTGTATGTGCCAGACCTGTGGGCACAGATAGTGCCAGCCTGTAAACTCATAATCTAGGAGTTCTGTATGTGCCAGACCTGTGGGCACAGATAGTGCCAGGCTGTAATCTCATAATCTAGGAGTTCTGTATGTGCCAGACCTGTGGGCACAGATAGTGCCAGCCTGTAAACTCATAATCTAGGTGTTCTGTATGTGCCAGACCTGTGGGCACAGAGAGTGCCAGCCTGTAAACTCATAATCTAGGTGTTCTGTATGTGCCAGACCTGTGGGCACAGAGAGTGTCAGGCTGTAAACTCATAATCTAGGTGTTCTGTATGTGCCAGACCTGTGGGCACAGAGAGTGTCAGGCTGTAATCTCATAATCTAGGTGTTCTGTATGTGCCAGACCTGTGGGCACAGAGAGTGTCAGGCTGTAATCTCATAATCTAGGTGTTCTGTATGTGCCAGACCTGTGGGCACAGAGAGTGTCCGCTGTAATCTCATAATCTAGGTGTTCTGTATGTGCCAGACCTGTGGGCACAGAGAGTGTCAGGCTGTAAGGTCATAATCTATGTGTTCTGTATGTGCCAGACCTGTGGGCACAGAGAGTGTCAGGCTGTAAAGTCATAATCTATGTGTTCTGTATGTGCCAGACCTGTGGGCACAGATAATGTTGGGCTGTAATCTCATAATCTAGGTGTTCTGTATGTGCCAGACCTGTGGGCACAGAGAGTGTCAGGCTGTAATCTCATAATCTATGTGTTCTGTATTTGCCAGACCTGTGGGCACAGAGAGTGTCAGGCTGTTAGCTCATAATCTAGGTGTTCTGTATATGACAGGCCTGTGGGCACAGAGAGAGTCGGGCTGTAATCTCATAATCTATGTGTTCTGTATGTGCCAGACCTGTGGGCACAGAGAGTGTCAGGCTGTAAGGTCATAATCTATGTGTTCTGTATGTGCCAGACCTGTGGGCACAGATAGTGTCAGGCTGTAATCTCATAATCTAGGTGTTCTGTATGTGCCAGACCTGTGGGCACAGAGAGTGTGAGGCTGTAATCTCATAATCTATGTGTTCTGTATGTGCCAGACCTGTGGGCACAGAGAGTGTCAGGCTGTACGCTCATAATCTAGGTGTTCTGTATGCGCAAGACCTGTGGGCACAGAGAGTGTCAGGCTGTAATCTCATAATCTAGGTGTTCTGTATGCGCCAGACCTGTGGGCACAGATAGTGTCAGGCTGTAAACTCCTAATCTAGTTGTTCTGTATGTGCCAGACCTGTGGGCACAGAGAGTGTCAGGCTGTAATCTCATAATCTAGGTGTTCTGTATGTGCCAGACCTGTGGGCACAGATAGTGTCAGGCTGTAAACTCATAATCTAAGTGTTCTGTATATGCCAGGCCTGTGGGCACAGATAGTGTCAGGCTGTAAACTCATAATCTAGGTGTTCTGTATGTGCCAGACCTGTGGGCACAGATAGTGTCAGGCTGTAATCTCATAATCTAGGTGTTCTGTATGTGCCAGACGTGTGGGCACAGAGAGTGTCCGCCTGTAAACTCATAATCTAGGTGTTCTGTATGTGCCAGACCTGTGGGCACAGAGAGTGTCAGGCTGTAATCTCATAATCTAGGTGTTCTGTATGTGCCAGACCTGTGGGCACAGAGAGTGTCAGGCTGTAATCTCATAATCTAGGTGTTCTGTATGTGCCAGGCCTGTGGGCACAGAGTGTGTCAGGCTGTAATCTCATAATCTAGGTGTTCTGTATGTGCCAGACCTGTGGGCACAGAGTGTGTCAGGCTGTAATCTCATAATCTATGTGTTCTGTATGTGCCAGACCTGTGGGCACAGAGAGTGTCAGGCTGTAATCTCAATCTAGGTGTTCTGTATATGCCAGGCCTGTGGGCACAGAGAGTGCCAGGCTGTAAGCTCCCCTTGTAGACAGACAGATATGGGAGTGTGTCCTCTCTGTGTATACATCCCTGCTTTTATAGATCTGTCTATAATACATACAGCTTACTCAGAGCCTGTAGCACCAGGGAGAAAACAATATTGTAATTAGGATAATGACTACCGCAATTAAAGACATAACATTAATCAGCGCTCTGCTGTAAATCACCGGCTGAAAGCTGCCTGAAATGTCTATGTGTCAGTGACCCGTCCAGCTGGAAGCGGGGGAGGGAAGGGGTAATTACGGGGGGCTACTAAGTGACACGCAAGGGTATACAGAGATATACAGTGTTATACATAGAGACACACAGGGGTATACAGAGATATACAATATTATACAGAGAGACACACAGTGTTATACAGAGAGTCACACAGGGGTATACAGAGACATACAGTGTTATACAGAGAGACACACAGGGGTATACAGAGATATACAATATTATACAGAGAGACACACAGTGTTATACAGAGAGACACACAGGGGTATACAGAGATATACAATATTATACAGAGAGCCACACAGGTGTATACAGAGACACACAGTGTTATACAGAGAGTCACACAGGGGTATACAGAGACACACAGTGTTATACAGAGAGACACACAGGGGTATACAGAGACACACAGTGTTATACAGAGAGTCACACAGGGGTATACAGAGACACACAGGGGTATACAGAGACATACAGTGTTATACAGAGAGTCACACAGGGGTATACAGAGACACACAGGGGTATACAGAGACATACAGTGTTATACAGAGAGCCACACAGGGGTATACAGAGACATACAGTGTTATACAGAGAGCCACACAGGGGTATACAGAGACATACAGTGTTATACAGAGAGCCACACAGGGGTATACAGAGACATACAGTGTTATACAGAGAGTCACACAGGGGTATACAGAGACACACAGTGTTATACAGAGACACACACGGGTATACAGAGATATACAGTGTTATACAGAGAGTTACACACAGGGGGATACAGAGACACACAGGGGTATACAGAGAGACACACAGAGGTATACAGAGACACACAGTGTTATACAGAGAGCCACACAGGGGTATACAGAGACATACAGTGTTATACAGAGAGCCACACATGGGTATACAGAGACACACAGTGTTATACAGAGAGCCACACAGGGGTATACAGAGACACACAGTGTTATACAGAGAGACACACAGTGTTATACAGAGAGTCACACAGGGGTATACTGAGATATACAGTGTTATACAGAGAGACACACAGTGTTATACAGAGAGACACACAGGGGTATACAGAGACACACAGTGTTATACAGAGAGACACACAGTGTTATACAGAGAGTCACACAGGGGTATACAGAGATATACAATATAATACAGAGAGACACACAGGGGTATACAGAGATATACAGTGTTATACAGAGAGTCACACAGGGGTATACAGAGATATACAGTGTTATACAGAGAGACACACAGGGGTATACAGAGAGACACACAGTGTTATACAGAGAGACACACAGAGGTATACAGAGACATACAGTGTTATACAGAGAGTCACACAGGGGTATACAGAGACATACAGTGTTATACATAGAGACACACAGGGGTATACAGAGATATACAGTATTATACAGAGACACACAGGGGTATACAGAGAGACACACAGAGGTATACAGAGACACACAGTGTTATACAGAGAGACACACAGGGGTATACAGAGATATACAGTGTTATACAGAGAGACACACAGGGGTATACAGAGATATACAGTGTTATACAGAGAGACACACAGGGGTATACAGAGATATACAGTGTTATACAGAGAGACACACAGGGGTATACAGAGAGACACACTGTTATACAGAGAGACACACAGAGGTATACAGAGATATACAGTGTTATACAGAGAGACACACAGGGGTATACAGAGAGACACACTGTTATACAGAGAGACACACAGGGGTATACAGAGACATACAGTGTTATACATAGAGACACACAGGGGTATACAGAGATATACAGTATTATACAGAGACACACAGGGGTATACAGAGATATACAGTGTTATACATAGAGACACACAGGGGTATACAGAGAGACACACAGGGGTATACAGAGACACACAGGGGAATACAGAGTCACACAGGGGTATACAGAGACACACAGGGGTATACAGAGACACACAGTGTTATACAGAGAGCCACACAGGGGTATACAGAGATATACAGGGGTATACAGAGAGCCACACAGGGGTATACAGAGACATACAGTGTTATACAGAGAGACACACAGGGGTATACAGAGACACACAGTGTTATACAGAGAGCCACACAGGGGTATACAGAGATATACAGGGGTATACAGAGAGCCACACAGGGGTATACAGAGACATACAGTGTTATACAGAGAGACACACAGGGGTATACAGAGACACACAGTGTTATACAGAGAGTCACACAGTGTTATACAGAGAGACACACAGGGGTATACAGAGAGCCACACAGGGGTATACAGAGACATTCAGTGTTATACAGAGAGTCACACAGTGTTATACAGAGAGACACACAGGGGTATACAGAGAGCCACACAGGGGTATACAGAGACACACAGTGTTATACAGAGAGCCACACAGGGGTATACAGAGACATACAGTGTTATACAGAGAGCCACACAGGGGTATACAGAGACATACAGTGTTATACAGAGAGCCACACAGGGGTATACAGAGACATACAGTGTTATACAGAGACACACAAGGGTATACAGAGAGACACACAGTGTTATACAGAGAGTCACACAGAGGTATACAGAGACACACAGTGTTATACAGAGAGCCACACAGGGGTATACAGAGATATACAGGGGTATACAGAGAGCCACACAGGGGTATACAGAGACATACAGTGTTATACAGAGAGACACACAGGGGTATACAGAGATATACAGTGTTATACAGAGAGTCACACAGGGGTATACAGAGATATACAGTGTTATACAGAGAGTCACACAGGGGTATACAGAGATATACAGTGTTATACAGAGAGACACACAGGGGTATACAGAGACATACAGTGTTATACAGAGAGCCACATAGGGGTATACAGAGACATACAGTGTTATACAGAGAGACACACAGGGGTATACAGAGATATACAGTGTTATACAGAGAGACACACAGGGGTATACAGAGAGTCACACAGGGGTATACAGAGATATACAGTGTAATATAGAGAGTCACACAGGGGTATACAGAGACATACAGTGTTATACAGAGACACACAGGGGAATACAGAGATATACAGTGTTATACAGAGAGTCACACAGGGGTATACAGAGAGACACAAAGGGGTATACAGAGACACACAGTGTTATACAGAGAGTCACACAGGGTAATACAGAGACACACAGGGGTATACAGAGACATACAGTGTTATACAGAGAGTCACACAGGGGTATACAGAGACACACAGGGGTATACAGAGACACACAGTGTTATACAGAGAGCCACACAGGGTAATACAGAGACACACAGTGTTATACAGAGAGTCACACAGGGGTATACAGAGATATACAGTGTTATACAGAGAGTCACACAGGGGTATACAGAGACACACAGGGGTATACAGAGATATACAGTGTTATACAGAGAGCCACACAGGGGTATACAGAGACACACAGGGGTATACAGAGAGCCACACAGGGGTATAAGGAGACACACAGTGTTATACAGAGAGCCACACAGGGGTATACAGAGACACACAGTGTTATACAGAGAGTCACACAGGGGTATACAGAGACACACAGGGGTATACAGAGAGTCACACAGGGGTATACAGAGACACACAGGGGTATACAGAGACATACAGTGTTATACAGAGAGTCACACAGGGGTATACAGAGACACACAGGGGTATACAGAGACACACAGGGGTATACAGAGACATACAGTGTTATACAGAGAGTCACACAGGGGTATACAGAGACACACAGGGGTATACAGAGACACACAGTGTTATACAGAGAGTCACACAGGGGTATACAGAGTCACACAGTGTTATACAGAGAGTCACACAGCGGTATACAGAGACACACAGGGGTATACAGAGATATACAGTGTTATACAGAGAGCCACACAGGGGTATACAGAGATATACAGTGTTATACAGAGAGTCACACAGCGGTATACAGAGACACACAGGGGTATACAGAGACACACAGTGTTATACAGAGAGTCACACAGGGGTATACAGAGTCACACAGTGTTATACAGAGAGTCACACAGCGGTATACAGAGACACACAGGGGTATACAGAGATATACAGTGTTATACAGAGAGTCACACAGGGGTATATAGAGACACACAGGGGTATACAGAGAGTCACACAGGGGTATACAGAGAGACACACAGAGGTATACAGAGACATACAGTGTTATACAGAGAGTCACACAGGGGTATACAGAGACACACAGGGGTATACAGAGACACACAGTGTTATACAGAGAGCCACACAGGGTAATACAGAGACACACAGGGGTATACAGAGACATACAGTGTTATACAGAGAGTCACACAGGGGTATACAGAGATATACAGTGTTATACAGAGAGTCACACAGGGGTATACAGAGCCACACAGGGGTATACAGAGACACACAGTGTTATACAGAGAGCCACACAGGGTAATACAGAGACACACAGTGTTATACAGAGACACACAGGGGTATACAGAGACATACAGTGTTATACAGAGAGTCACACAGGGGTATACAGAGATATACAGTGTTATACAGAGAGTCACACAGGGGTATATAGAGAGCCACACAGGGGTATAAGGAGACACACAGTGTTATACAGAGAGCCACACAGGGGTATACAGAGACACACAGTGTTATACAGAGAGTCACACAGGGGTATACAGAGACACACAGGGGTATACAGAGAGTCACACAGGGGTATACAGAGACACACAGGGGTATACAGAGAGTCACACAGGGGTATACAGAGACATACAGTGTTATACAGAGAGTCACACAGGGGTATACAGAGACACACAGTGTTATACAGAGAGACACACAGGGGTATACAGAGATATACAGTGTTATACAGAGAGTCACACAGGGGTATACAGAGACACACAGGGGTATACAGAGACATACAGTGTTATACAGAGAGTCACACAGGGGTATACAGAGACACACAGGGGTATACAGAGACATACAGTGTTATACAGAGAGTCACACAGGGGTATACAGAGACACACAGGGGTATACAGAGACATACAGTGTTATACAGAGAGCCACACAGGGGTATACAGAGATATACAGTGTTATACAGAGAGTCACACAGGGGTATACAGAGATATACAGTGTTATACAGAGAGTCACACAGGGGTATACAGAGACACACAGGGGTATACAGAGACACACCGTGTTATACAGAGAGTCACACAGGGGTATACAGAGACACACAGTGTTATACAGAGAGACACACAGGGGTATACAGAGAGTCACACAGGGGTATACAGAGACACACAGGGGTATACAGAGAGTCACACAGGGGTATACAGAGACACACAGGGGTATACAGAGACACACAGGGGTATACAGAGACATACAGTGTTATACAGAGAGTCACACAGGGGTATACAGAGACACACAGTGTTATACAGAGAGACACACAGGGGTATACAGAGATATACAGTGTTATACAGAGAGTCACACAGGGGTATACAGAGACACACAGTGTTATACAGAGAGGCACACAGGGGTATACAGAGATATACAGTGTTATACAGAGAGTCACACAGGGGTATACAGAGTCACACAGGGGTATACAGAGTCACACAGTGTTATACAGAGAGTCACACAGGGTAATACAGAGACACACAGGGGTATACAGAGACATACAGTGTTATACAGAGAGTCACACAGGGGTATACAGAGATATACAGTGTTATACAGAGAGTCACACAGGGGTATACAGAGAGACACACAGAGGTATACAGAGACATACAGTGTTATACAGAGAGTCACACAGTGTTATACAGAGAGTCACACAGGGGTATATAGAGACACACAGGGGTATACAGAGAGTCACACAGTGGTATACAGAGACATACAGTGTTATACAGAGAGTCACACAGAGGTATACAGAGACACACAGTGTTATACAGAGACACACAGAGGTATATAGAGACACACAGGGGTATACAGAGATATACAGTGTTATACAGAGAGTCACACAGAGGTATACAGAGACACACAGTGTTTATACAGAGAGTCACACAGGGGTATACAGAGACATACAGTGTTATACAGAGAGTCACACAGGGGTATACAGAGACATACAGTGTTATACAGAGAGTCACACAGGGGTATACAGAGACATACAGTGTTATACAGAGAGACACACAGAGGTATACAGAGATATACAGTGTTATACAGAGAGTCACACAGGGGTATACAGAGACACACAGGGGTATACAGAGAGCCACACAGGGGTATACAGAGATATACAGGGGTTATACAGAGAGACACACAGAGGTATACAGAGATATACAGTGTTATACAGAGAGTCACACAGGGGTATACAGAGACACACAGGGGTATACAGAGAGCCACACAGGGGTATACAGAGAGCCACACAGGGGTATACAGAGACATACAGTGTTATACAGAGAGTCACACAGGGGTATACAGAGAGACACACAGAGGTATATAGAGACACACAGGGGTATACAGAGACACAGTGTAATATAGAGAGACACACAGGGGTATAGAGAGAGACACACAGGGGTATACAGAGACACACAGGGGTATACAGAGAGTCACACAGGGGTATACAGAGAGCCACACAGGGGTATACAGAGACACACAGGGGTATACAGAGAGTCACACAGGGGTATACAGAGAGTCACACAGGGGTATACAGAGAGTCACACAGGGGTATACAGAGACACACAGGGGTATACAGAGACATACAGTGTTATACAGAGAGTCACACAGGGTAATACAGAGACACACAGTGTTATACAGAGAGTCACACAGGGGTATACAGAGACACACAGGGGTATACAGAGACATACAGTGTTATACAGAGAGTCACACAGTGTTATACAGAGAGACACACAGGGGTATACAGAGACACACAGTGGTATACAGAGACACACAGTGTTATACAGAGAGACACACAGTGTTATACAGAGAGTCACACAGGGGTATACAGAGACATACAGTGTTATACAGAGAGACACACAGGGGTATACAGAGATATACAGTGTTATACAGAGAGTCACACAGGGGTATACAGAGATATACAGTGTTATACAGAGAGCCACAGTGTTATACAGAGAGTCACACAGGGGTATACAGAGTCACACAGTGTTATACAGAGAGTCACACAGCGGTATACAGAGACACACAGGGGTATACAGAGATATACAGTGTTATACAGAGAGCCACACAGGGGTATACAGAGATATACAGTGTTATACAGAGAGTCACACAGCGGTATACAGAGACACACAGGGGTATACAGAGACACACAGTGTTATACAGAGAGTCACACAGGGGTATACAGAGTCACACAGTGTTATACAGAGAGTCACACAGCGGTATACAGAGACACACAGGGGTATACAGAGATATACAGTGTTATACAGAGAGTCACACAGGGGTATATAGAGACACACAGGGGTATACAGAGAGTCACACAGGGGTATACAGAGAGACACACAGAGGTATACAGAGACATACAGTGTTATACAGAGAGTCACACAGGGGTATACAGAGACACACAGGGGTATACAGAGACACACAGTGTTATACAGAGAGCCACACAGGGTAATACAGAGACACACAGGGGTATACAGAGACATACAGTGTTATACAGAGAGTCACACAGGGGTATACAGAGATATACAGTGTTATACAGAGAGTCACACAGGGGTATACAGAGCCACACAGGGGTATACAGAGACACACAGTGTTATACAGAGAGCCACACAGGGTAATACAGAGACACACAGTGTTATACAGAGACACACAGGGGTATACAGAGACATACAGTGTTATACAGAGAGTCACACAGGGGTATACAGAGATATACAGTGTTATACAGAGAGTCACACAGGGGTATATAGAGAGCCACACAGGGGTATAAGGAGACACACAGTGTTATACAGAGAGCCACACAGGGGTATACAGAGACACACAGTGTTATACAGAGAGTCACACAGGGGTATACAGAGACACACAGGGGTATACAGAGAGTCACACAGGGGTATACAGAGACACACAGGGGTATACAGAGACACACAGGGGTATACAGAGACATACAGTGTTATACAGAGAGTCACACAGGGGTATACAGAGACACACAGTGTTATACAGAGAGACACACAGGGGTATACAGAGATATACAGTGTTATACAGAGAGTCACACAGGGGTATACAGAGACACACAGGGGTATACAGAGACATACAGTGTTATACAGAGAGTCACACAGGGGTATACAGAGACACACAGGGGTATACAGAGACATACAGTGTTATACAGAGAGTCACACAGGGGTATACAGAGACACACAGGGGTATACATAGACATACAGTGTTATACAGAGAGCCACACAGGGGTATACAGAGATATACAGTGTTATACAGAGAGTCACACAGGGGTATACAGAGATATACAGTGTTATACAGAGAGTCACACAGGGGTATACAGAGACACACAGGGGTATACAGAGACACACCGTGTTATACAGAGAGTCACACAGGGGTATACAGAGACACACAGTGTTATACAGAGAGACACACAGGGGTATACAGAGAGTCACACAGGGGTATACAGAGACACACAGGGGTATACAGAGAGTCACACAGGGGTATACAGAGACACACAGGGGTATACAGAGACACACAGGGGTATACAGAGACATACAGTGTTATACAGAGAGTCACACAGGGGTATACAGAGACACACAGTGTT
Source organism: Discoglossus pictus (assembly GCA_027410445.1). Classification (NCBI taxonomy): domain Eukaryota; kingdom Metazoa; phylum Chordata; class Amphibia; order Anura; family Alytidae; genus Discoglossus; species Discoglossus pictus. The sequence goes on from JAPZIH010000751.1 coordinate 68,818, forward strand.
ATACAGAGAGACACACAGGGGTATACAGAGATATACAGTGTTATACAGAGAGTCACACAGGGGTATACAGAGACACACAGTGTTATACAGAGAGGCACACAGGGGTATACAGAGATATACAGTGTTATACAGAGAGTCACACAGGGGTATACAGAGTCACACAGGGGTATACAGAGTCACACAGTGTTATACAGAGAGTCACACAGGGTAATACAGAGACACACAGGGGTATACAGAGACATACAGTGTTATACAGAGAGTCACACAGGGGTATACAGAGATATACAGTGTTATACAGAGAGTCACACAGGGGTATACAGAGAGACACACAGAGGTATACAGAGACATACAGTGTTATACAGAGAGTCACACAGTGTTATACAGAGAGTCACACAGGGGTATATAGAGACACACAGGGGTATACAGAGAGTCACACAGTGGTATACAGAGACATACAGTGTTATACAGAGAGTCACACAGAGGTATACAGAGACACACAGTGTTATACAGAGACACACAGAGGTATATAGAGACACACAGGGGTATACAGAGATATACAGTGTTATACAGAGAGTCACACAGAGGTATACAGAGACACACAGTGTTATACAGAGAGTCACACAGGGGTATACAGAGACATACAGTGTTATACAGAGAGTCACACAGGGGTATACAGAGACATACAGTGTTATACAGAGAGTCACACAGGGGTATACAGAGACATACAGTGTTATACAGAGAGACACACAGAGGTATACAGAGATATACAGTGTTATACAGAGAGTCACACAGGGGTATACAGAGACACACAGGGGTATACAGAGAGCCACACAGGGGTATACAGAGATATACAGGGGTATACAGAGAGACACACAGAGGTATACAGAGATATACAGTGTTATACAGAGAGTCACACAGGGGTATACAGAGACACACAGGGGTATACAGAGAGCCACACAGGGGTATACAGAGAGCCACACAGGGGTATACAGAGACATACAGTGTTATACAGAGAGTCACACAGGGGTATACAGAGAGACACACAGAGGTATATAGAGACACACAGGGGTATACAGAGACACAGTGTAATATAGAGAGACACACAGGGGTATAGAGAGAGACACACAGGGGTATACAGAGACACACAGGGGTATACAGAGAGTCACACAGGGGTATACAGAGAGCCACACAGGGGTATACAGAGACACACAGGGGTATACAGAGAGTCACACAGGGGTATACAGAGAGTCACACAGGGGTATACAGAGAGTCACACAGGGGTATACAGAGACACACAGGGGTATACAGAGACATACAGTGTTATACAGAGAGTCACACAGGGTAATACAGAGACACACAGTGTTATACAGAGAGTCACACAGGGGTATACAGAGACACACAGGGGTATACAGAGACATACAGTGTTATACAGAGAGACACACAGTGTTATACAGAGAGACACACAGGGGTATACAGAGACACACAGTGTTATACAGAGACATACAGTGTTATACAGAGAGACACACAGTGTTATACAGAGAGTCACACAGGGGTATACAGAGACATACAGTGTTATACACAGAGACACACAGGGGTATACAGAGATATACAGTGTTATACAGAGAGTCACACAGGGGTATACAGAGATATACAGTGTTATACAGAGAGCCACAGTGTTATACAGAGAGTCACACAGGGGTATACAGAGATATACAGTGTTATACAGAGAGCCACAGTGTTATACAGAGAGTCACACAGGGGTATACAGAGACACACAGGGGTATACAGAGAGTCACACAGGGGTATACAGAGATATACAGTGTTATACAGAGAGACACAGGGGTATACAGAGACACACAGGGGTATACAGAGACACACAGTGTTATACAGAGAGACACACAGGGTTATACAGAGACACACAGTGTTATACAGAGAGTCACACAGGGGTATACAGAGACACACAGGGGTATACAGAGACATACAGTGTTATACAGAGAGTCACACAGGGGTATACAGAGACATACAGTGTTATACAGAGAGGCACACAGTGTTATACAGCGACACACAGTGTTATACAGAGACACACAGTGTTATACAGAGACATACAGTGTTATACAGAGAGCCACACAGGGTTATACAGAGAGCCACACAGGGTTATACAGAGAGCCACACAGGAGTATACAGAGAGTCACACAGGGGTATACAGAGACACACAGGGGTATACAGAGACACACAGTGTTATACAGCGACACACAGTGTTATACAGAGACACACAGTGTTATACAGAGACATACAGTGTTATACAGAGAGCCACACAGGGTTATACAGAGAGCCACACAGGGTTATACAGAGAGCCACACAGGAGTATACAGAGAGTCACACAGGGGTATACAGAAAGACACACAGGGGTATACAGAGACATACAGTGTTATACAGAGAGTCACACAGGGGTATACAGAGACATACTGTATGACGCAGAGGCTGCACAGGCTTCCTGGGTCAGCACGTAGCGTCGCGTGACCCAGCGGAGCCTGTGAGGCCTGTCAGCCAATCAGCTGTGTCGGGGGCGTGTCGGTAGTCCGCGTTTCGCACCGTTTCACAGCAGCGCGGTCTCCCGACTGAAACGGACGGGTGTCTGAGGTCCTGCAGCTATAGAATCACAGTAGGAAGGTTTAATACTGAGATTTGATCCCCAGCTTACCAGCACATAAGGGGCAATACTATTGAGGCTGAACTTGTGTGTTTTTCATCCCTCCGTTTTTGTGTGTTTTGTGTCTTTGCTTGTGCTGTGTGTGTGTCTGGTGCTGCTGCTTGTTGCTTTTCCCCCTGTGTGTCTCCCTGCTAGCTATAATATGGATCCAGAAGGCTTAGAGGCTTTACTGGCTGAAGTTAGGACCCGGGCCCTAAGCCAAGGGGTCAGGTAAGTGCAGGACAGGCTGGGACCTCCCATGCCTTCTGCGCTTGGCCCACAGCACATTGAACAGGACCAGCCTGCGGTGGCTGGTGGCCTAGTCAATATTGGCGGTGCCAGGGAAACTTATTCCCGTCCCACGACTGTAGGGCTAGCAGACCCCCGTCCATCAGTGAACAGAGCCACGAGAGGGTGGGGGCTACGGGTCAGGGTGGCCAGGACCCCATACCCCTCAGACAAGTGAGCGCCAGGTCCATGGGCGGTGAAGGTGAGGGCCTAGAACCCGGTCATTTTGCCTAAAGGCCCTAGGCTGCGACAAAGGTCAAGAAACACCCCGTTAACACCCCATAGAGGGGGTGCAGGGGGTAAGAAAAATGCCGGGAGCCCTAAGAAAGCTCCTACAGACCCTCATGGCACCGACCAGGCGGTCCCTAGGATTTCCCGTAATAACAGTGCTTCTGGTACTTTACAGGGACGCCCATTAGGTGGTGAGCGGAACATGGCGACAACGAGAGAGAGAAGGGACGGAGTGATCAGCGAGATGAATAGCCAGGACAGCATGGTCATAATCGATGACGTGCCTGTTACAGCGGCAGTGGCGAGGCCAGCGCGCCCCACTCGAGCTAGGAAGGCTACAAGCAGGTACAGTCCACTACTATTCACGCACACCCCACTAAGACGTAACAGAATTGAGACTGAGGGCGAGACGGTTAGGCCACAGCAACAGGAGTCTAAGACCCAACAGCCAGACGTTACAACGCCTCATGAAGTCTCAAAGGAACCCCTACGGGGGGCGACAGAGGAGGCGGCGCTAGCTTACTCCAGCCGCGCAGGCATCGGTGACCAGGGCCACTCCTCAGAGGAGGAGCGGACGGTATGGGCACGGGCATGCAGGTCGCGGAGAGCTAGTGACTGTTCCTCTTGCACCCACAGGTCCAGAAGGAGATCCAGATCAAGAAGCAGGAGATCATGTCGGTGAGAGAAGGAGCCCGAGGAGGGCCAGACGGTCAGAGTCCCCGGAGCGTCAGGAGAGACGCAGGGATAGTCTGTTAGCTGTTTCCACTCCAAGGCTTCTGGAAGCAGGTGGGCGCACAATGTTGAGTTGCACAGCAGAGAAGGGTGATAGAGAACCCTCGCACACAAAGGCTTGGAGTGACAAAGCGGTGGCATACTGGTTGAACATTATGACACGATGAGAGTCACGCCTCCCTTTTGGAGCTTCGCATATAATGAGGGGGTCTGTAGATGGGCCCCGAACTGCAGGTTCAAACACGCATGTTCGAACCGTGGGGGGGAGCATCCCTTGGTCAGATGTGGTAGAGCAAAAGACGGGAGTAGAGGGGGAGAGCCTCCTGCAAAAGGGCAGGACGCCCATACGCCTCCCCGCCATGCTGCCGTGGCTAAAACGCTATGGTAAATTGGCGGGCAACGCCAAAGCCGCGTGCCTCCTGGAAGAAGGTTTCCGGGAAGGATTCCGTATTCCGTGCGGCATTGATATTCAGGGTCTCTTGGTACCGAACTCGCGGTCAGCCAGGGAATTCCCAGGGGTAGCTCAAGCCAAAGTTATCAACGAGGTAAAATTGGGTAGGATGGCGGGCCATTTGCATTCCCTCCTGTTCAGGATTTGATCGTATCTCCTCTTGGGGTGGTTCCCAAGAAGGAGAAGGGCAAATTTAGGTTAATACAAACACCTTTCCTATCCCAGAGGCTGTTCGGTGAACGACGGTATATCAAAAGACCAGGCTACTGTGTCTTATGAATCGTTCGACCGGGCAGTCGAACTGGTAAGACGGGCAGGCACCGGGGCGCTCATGGCGAAGGTGGACATTGAAGCAGCATTCAGGTTGCTGCCGGTCCACCCGTCGAGCCACCGGCTGCTAGGATGTTTCGGCGACGGCAGCTATTTCGTCGACCTATGTTTACCCATGGGATGCTCAATCTCATGTGCTTACTTCGAGGCTTTCAGCAAATTCTTACAATGGGTTGCGAGCCTGGAAGCAGGGTACAGGAGCATTACGCACTACCTAGATGATTTCCTGTTTTTCGGTCCAGCTGGGAACGACGCTTGACGTTTTATGCTGGAGGTTTTCACCGGAATCTGTCAAGATTTCGGGGTACCCTTGGCCCACGACAAAACGGAGGGCTCCACGGATCAGTTGACTTTCCTAGGGATTCGGATCGACTCCACGACAATGGAGTGCAGTCTTTCCTTGGAAAAGGTGGTGGACATGCGAGCGGAGCTCAGTGCGCTGCAAGGCGCACGGAGGGTGTCCCTGCGACGGGCGCCACTACGGAAGATAAGACCATAGGGATCCTGCTTTGGTACCTGCTGCGGTGCGTTGAGCAAGGCGAAACAAGAGCCGTAGTAGGGAGACAGGTCACGGCGCTGGCTTTTATCTTTAAGCTTGCCGGGCAGAGGGACCTTACAAAGGAGTTCCTAGTGCGCAAGGTGGTGCGCGGAATGTTTAACGCAGGCTGGATAACAGGCGACCGATTACCTTTTCATTGTTACTGAGACTGGCTCAGGTGTTGGTGGTGGTTTGCAGAAACCCCTTTGAATCTTTGCTTTTCCGAACGGCTTTTTCCCTGGCGTTCTTCGGAGCGTTTAGGATAGGAGAGTTAGTCGCGAACAGTAGACACGGTTCAGGGGGAGTGCAAGTAGTAGAAACCTGCCTGAAGGAAGGTACGGTAGTAATTTGGTTATGGAGGTCAAAGACCGACCAAGTGGGAAAAGGAAGAGAGGTTGTTCTGCATCAGGTTGTGTTGCCCATATGCTTGTGTAGAGGAGTGCCTTACGCAGCGACCGGTGGGACGGTGTTCGCTGCTGGTACACGCCGATGGGACGGCACTGTCACAGTACCAATTCAAAAAAGTGTTGAAAAGTGCATTGCAGCGGCTCGGGTTTGAGCAGTCGGAATTCGGTACACACTCGTTCCGCATCGGGGCAGCCACGGAGGCAGCCAGGCTGGGTTTGCCCGAAGCTGCAGTAAAACGCATCAGTAGATGGGAATCGGAGCGTTTTCGTTCTTATGTGAGGCCGAGTGCAGTGGTGTAATGGTTGTTGTTTTCTGCTTTCAGGAGTACAGAAGCAATTGTGGATTGTTGGCCATTCGTATGTGTACTGGGCCCACAGGTTAGCAGCAGTTACCGAAGAAAAGACACAACTGGGCTTTCCTGTTACGGACTTGCACATTTGGTGGTGCGGTATTCGGGGTCTGCGATGGGCGCAGTTGGACGGACTATTGGACACATACGCGCAGCGTTACGGTCAGCCCAGCGTTATTCTAATTCATGCCGGCGGGAACGATCTGGGAACGGTAACCATGAGACAGATGTTGAAAGTCATGAAAAGAGACATCGAAAAATGGATGAAGAAGTTCCCAGTCATGTTTCTTATCTGGTCTGAGATGATAAAAAGAAGATCTTGGCGTAACGCGCCCGACCCGGTCTGCCTGGATAAAGCAAGACAGAAGATCAACCAGCAGCTCGCGAGTTTCGTTAGAAAGTTGGGGTTTGTCGCAATCCGTTATAAGGAGTTTGAGCCTGCCGGTGCCGACGATTTTTTCGGTAAGGACAAGGTTCACCTTACTGGAGTTAATGATGCTAGAATTTAGGGAAAGCGTTTTACAGGCTTTGGCTTTGATGTCCAGCAGGGGGGGGGGGGATCGCAGTCTCGGGAGGCGACCCTCGTGTGCTCCGTGGCGGGAGGTGAGTTGCCCGGCCCACTGGTCAAAGTGGGCGTTGCCCCTACCTCACAGGGCGTGCTTAAGATAAGCATTGGGGCTTTGGGCAGGGCTCAAAGTGTGAGGTCACTGTCCGTGGCCAGGCTCTTCCCCCAGTAAAAGGTTAAAATTGTTCATGTAAATAAAGTTAAGTGTTGTTGTTTACATTTGTTATATTAAAGCTGTGGTCCGTTGTTCTCCCAATTTCAGTCGTCGTGTCTTTTATTGATCACCCTAGCCTAAATGGATCATGCATAAGTCAAGTGTTATACAGAGAGTCACACAGGGGTATACAGAGACATACAGTGTTATACAGAGAGTCACACAGGGGTATACAGAGACACACAGGGGTATACAGAGACACACAGTGTTATACAGAGAGACACACAGGGGTATACAGAGACATACAGTGTTATACAGAGAGACACACAGGGGTATACAGAGACATACAGTGTTATACAGAGACATACAGTGTTATACAGAGAGTCACACAGGGGTATACAGAGACATACAGTGTTATACAGAGAGTCACACAGGGGTATACAGAGACACACAGTGTTATACAGAGAGCCACACAGGGGTATATAGAGACACACAGGGGTATACAGAGAGACACACAGGTGACCAGTTACCGTCATACCTGGGATATCCCCAAAGACCAACAAACCTGAAATAACGACATGACACCAATCTGGTTATAAAAAACTGTCCACAGCCTCTTTATTAAACTTAACAGGGAAAACAAAAAACAATTGTAACGGAACCCATCACTGTTTTACCCTGTTTTATGGTTAAAATAAGATCCTACTATTATACTGTATGTATGTTGGTTTATGCTCTGCAGAATATTAGCCCAGACTATTGCAGACCTTGGCATAAGAGATAATCCTATTACAGAGACTCCTCATAAGATAAGGAAGTCTATTGTATAAAGTGTTTTCATTCTCAGACATAAGAACAAAGAAGGATGAACTAATCCATGTCTGATTGTATCAAAGTTGCCAGGTAGCCTCAGGGAGGTGTGACCCACCTATTGTCCCTATATGTGTATTGTGTGGCCAACTATGGGGGATATGTGAAATGTCTGTGTGTTATGTGTAAAAGATACTTTTACTAACGTTTGAACCCCTGGTCTGATTCATGCCATTTGTTTATATGTTGTTCCACAATTTATGTTGTTCATAAAAATGTAAGATTTATTTATGTACTATGTAAAATCATAAAGTTATAAAAATGTATAAAAATGTGTAAGTTTTAGCTGGGAGATAATTGAGTAAATACAGTAATTAGTGGAGGGGAGGGAAACTGAGGGCGTTACTATTGTGTTATTCATTGTTCTATACCTCCCCCCGGGTGTGTTCTGTTTGTACCTGACTGTAATAAAAACCAGGCTGGGTGTGCCAGCAAGAGAGTTCTACTTGACCCTTCAAAACGAAGCCTCGTCTCGTTCTTGGAGGGAATTGCTATATCATACTGGGGATTGCTATGCTTTGCATACTCCCTTGAGCTTTAAACTACTGAACCCTTGTTCCTGATGCACTCTCCTTGGAGGAGAGGTCTTCCCCACACGATCCTGGATGCTGGAGATTCATACAGGGTGGAAGGAAGACGGCGCGGCTCCAGTTAAGCTACGGCGGTTGTGGAGTCTGTGGTGTCCGGTGCGGTGCTTGTAGGCCTCGGCGCAAGCTAGGACGCGTCCATCAACGGAGGTATCCAGTCGGGGTGCCAGGAGATCCGTTACACCAATATCTTAATTAACCAAAATACCAACTAGTGCTTGCCTGGCCTACTTAGCCCAATACCCCTCAGGGGACCCCATGCCCCTAGAGGCTCCTCCTACTTCACCAACGTAGGAGGGCAAGCACTACCGCCCCCCTGCTGTGACATATAAAACATGTACCATATACCTTACAAAAACTTTTATGCATGTTTTTTTTTTTTTTTTTATTTATTTATTTATTTATTTATTTATTATTTTATATATTTTTTTTTTGAATAACATTCCAAGATAGCGAAACAAGAGGGAGGGAGGGTGCAAACTACTGCCACACACATCCCCTTAAAAAATCTCTGCTAAAACCCCTCCTCTCTCCCCTCTCTACCAATCAGAAACCACTTCAATCCTTTGCTTCCTTCTCTGGTCACCACCCACTCCCCTTCCACTTCACTCTGCCGTGGGTTCAAGGTATACAGTCATACAGTGTTATACAGAGAGACACACAGAGGTATACAGAGATATACAGTGTTATACAGAGTCACACAGGGGTATACAGAGACATACAGTGTTATACAGAGAGTCACACAGGGGTATAAAGAGAGACACACAGTGTTATACAGAGAGACACACAGGGGTATACAGAGACATACAGTGTTATACAGAGAGCCACACAGGGGTATACAGAGACATACAGTGTTATACAGAGAGTCACACAGGGGTATACAGAGAAACACAGGGGTATACAGAGACACACAGGGGTATACAGAGAGACACACAGTGGTATATAGAGACACACAGGGGTATACAGAGACACAGTGTTATACAGAGAGACACACAGTGTTATACAGAGAGACGCACAGGGGTATACAGAGACGCACAGGGGTATACAGAGACACACAGGGGTATACAGAGAGTCACACAGTGTTATACAGAGAGACACACAGGGTTATACAGAGACACAGTGTAATATAGAGAGACACACAGGGGTATACAGAGACACACAGTGTTATACAGAGAGTCACACAGGGGTATACAGAGACATATAGTGTAATACAGAGACACTCAGGGGTATACAGAGACATACAGTGTTATACAGAGACACTCAGGGGTATACAGAGACACACAGTGTTATACAGAGAGTCACACAGGGGTATACAGAGACACACAGTGTTATACAGAGAGTCACACAGGGGTATACAGAGACATACAGTGTTATACAAAGAGTCACACAGGGGTATACAGAGACATACAGGGGTATACAGAGAAACACACAGGGGTATATAGAGAGACACACACAGGAGTATATAGAGGCACATAGTGTTATACAGAGCCACACAGGGGTATAGAGCGTCCTGCAGGGGTATACAGATACACATGAGGCTATATAGAGACATGCATCACTAAATAGAGACACACAGGGCTATAGAGCGTCCTGCAGGGGTATACAGATACACATGAGGCTATATAGAGACATACATCACTAAATAGAGACACACAGGGCTATAGAGCGTCCTGCAGGGGTATACAGATACACATGAGGCTATATAGAGACATACATCACTAAATAGAGACACACAGGGCTATAGAGCGTCCTGCAGGGGTATACAGATACACATGAGGCTATATAGAGACATACATCACTAAATAGAGACACACAGGGCTATAGAGCGTCCTGCAGGGGTATACAGATACACATGAGGCTATATAGAGACATACATCACTAAATAAAGACACACAGGGCTATAGAGCGTCCTGCAGGGTTATACAGATACACATGAGGCTATATAGAGACATGCATCACTAAATAGAGACACACAGGGCTATAGAGCATCCTGCAGGGTTATACAGATACACATGAGGCTATATAGAGACATGCATCACTAAATAGAGACACACAGGGCTATAGAGCATCCTGCAGGGGTATACAGATACACATGAGGCTATATAGAGACATACATCACTAAATAGAGACACACAGGGCTATAGAGCGTCCTGCAGGGGTATACAGGTATACATGAGGCTATATAGAGACATACATCACTAAATAAAGACACACAGGGCTATAGAGCGTCCTGCAGGGGTATACAGATACACATGAGGCTATATAGAGACATACATCACTAAATAGAGAGACACAGTGCTATAGAGCGTCCTGCAGGGGTATACAGATACACATGAGGCTATATAGAGACATGCATCACTAAATAAAGACACACAGGGCTATAGAGCATCCTGCAGGGGTATACAGATACACATGAGGCTATATAGAGACATACATCACTAAATAGAGACACACAGGGCTATAGAGCGTCCTGCAGGGGTATACAGATACACACCAGGCTATATAGAGACATACATCACTACATAGAGACACACAGGGCTATAGAGCGTCCTGCAGGGGTATACAGATACACATGTGTCTATATAGAGACATACATCACTAAATAGAGACACACAGGGCTATAGAGCGTCCTGCAGGGGTATACAGATACACATGAGGCTATATAGAGACATACATCACTAAATAGAGACACACAGGCTATAGAGCGTCCTGCAGGGGTATACAGATACACATGATGCTATATAGAGACATACATCACTAAATAGAGACACACAGAGCTATAGAGCGTCCTGCAGGGGTATACAGATACACGTGAGGCTATATAGAGAGACATACATCACTAAATAGAGACACACAGGGCTATAGAGCGTCCTGCAGGGGTATACAGATACACATGAGGCTATATAGAGACATACATCACTAAATAGAGACACACAGGGTTATAGAGCGTCCTGCAGGGGTATACAGATACACATGAGGCTATATAGAGACATACATCACGAAATAGAGACACACAGGGCTATAGAGCGTCCTGCAGGGGTATACAGATACACATGAGGCTATATAGAGACATACATCACTAAATAGAGACACACAGGGCTATAGAGCGTCCTGCAGGGGTGTACAGATACACAAGAGGCTATATAGAGACATACATTACTAAATAGAAACACACAGGGCTATAGAGCATCCTGCAGGGGTATACAGATACACAAGAGGCTATATAGAGACATACATTACTAAATAGAAACACACAGGGCTATAGAGCGTCCTGCAGGGGTATACAGATACACATGAGGCTATATAGAGACATACATCACCAAATAGAGACACACAGGGCTATAGAGCGTCCTGCAGGGGTATACAGATACACATGAGGCTATATAGAGACATACATCACTAAATAGAGACACACAGGGCTATAGAGCGTCCTGCAGGGGTATACAGATACACACGAGGCTACATAGAGACATACATCACTAAATAGAGACACACAGGGCTATAGAGCGTCCTGCAGGGGTATACAGATACACATGAGGCTATATAGAGACATACATCACTAAATAGAGACGCACAGGGCAATAGAGCGTCCTGCAGGGGTATACAGATACACATGAGGCTATATAGAGACATACATCACTAAATAGAGACACACAGGGTTATAGAGCGTCCTGCAGGGGTATACAGATACACATGAGGCTATATAGAGACATACATCTCTAAATAGAGACACACAGGGCTATAGAGCGTCCTGCAGGGGTATACAGATACACATGAGGCTATATAGAGACATACATCACTAAATAGAGACACACAGGGCTATAGAGCATCCTGCAGGGGTATACAGGTACACATGAGGCTATATAGAGACATACATCACTAAATAGAGACACACAGGGCTATAGAGCGTCCTGCAGGGGTATACAGATACACATGAGGCTATATAGAGACATACATCACTAAATAGAGACACACAGGGCTATAGAGCGTCCTGCAGGGGTATACAGATACACATGAGGCTATATAGAGACATACATCACTAAATAGAGACGCACAGGGCAATAGAGCGTCCTGCAGGGGTATACAGATACACATGAGGCTATATAGAGACATACATCACTAAATAGAGACACACAGGGTTATAGAGCGTCCTGCAGGGGTATACAGATACACATGAGGCTATATAGAGACATACATCTCTAAATAGAGACACACAGGGGTATAGAGCGTCCTGCAGGGGTATACAGATACACATAAGTCTATATAGAGACATACATCTCTAAATAGAGACACACAGGGCTATAGAGCGTCCTGCAGGGGTATACAGGGACACATGAGGCTATATAGAGACATACATCACTAAATAGAGACACACAGGGCTATAGAGCGTCCTGCAGGGGTATACAGATATACATGAGGCTATATAGAGACATACATCACTAAATAGAGACACACAGGGCTATAGAGCGTCCTGCAGGGGTATACAGATACACATAAGTCTATATAGAGACATACATCTCTAAATAGAGACACACAGGGCTATAGAGCGTCCTGCAGGGGTATACAGATACACATGAGGCTATATAGAGACATACATCACTAAATAGAGACGCACAGGGCAATAGAGCGTCCTGCAGGGGTATACAGATACACATAAGTCTATATAGAGACATACATCTCTAAATAGAGACACACAGGGCTATAGAGCGTCCTGCAGGTGTATACAGATACACATAAGGCTATATAGAGACATACATCACTAGATAGAGACACACAGGGCTATAGAGCGTCCTGAAGAAGTATACAGATACACATGAGGCTATATAGAGACATACATCACTAAATAGAGACACACAGGGCTATAGAGCGTCCTGCAGGGGTATACAGATACACATGAGGCTATATAGAGACATACATCACTACATAGAGACACACAGGGCTATAGAGCGTCCTGCAGGGGTATACAGAAACACATGAGGCTATATAGAGACATACATCACTAAATAGAGACACACAGGGCTATAGAGCGTCCTTGCAGGGGTATAGCAGATACACATGAGGCTATATAGAGACATACATCACTAAATAGAGACACACAGGGCTATAGAGCGGTGTCCTGCAGGGGTATACAGATACACATGAAGGCTATATAGAGACATACATCACTAATAGAGACACACAGGGCTATAGAGCGTCCTGCAGGGGTATACAGATACACATGAGCTATATAGAGACATACATCACTAAATAGAGACACACAGGGGCTATAGAGCGTCCTGCAGGGGTATACAGATACACATGAGGGCTATATAGAGACATACATCACTAAATAGAGACACACAGGGCTATAGAGCGTCCTGCAGGGGTATACAGATACACATGAGGCTATATAGAGACATACATCACTAAATAGAGACACACAGGGCTATAGAGCGTCCTGCAGGGGTATACAGATACACATGAGGCTATATAGAGACATACATCACTAAATAGAGACACACAGGGCTATAGAGCGTCCTGCAGGGGTATACAGATACACATGAGGCTATATAGAGACATACATCACTAAATAGAGACACAGGGCTATAGAGCGTCCTGCAGGGGTATACAGATACACATGAGGCTATATAGAGACATACATCACTAAATAGAGACACACAGGGCTATAGAGCGTCCTGCAGGGTATACAGATACACATGAGGGCTATATAGAGGACATACATCACTAAATAGAGACACACAGGGCTATAGAGCGTCCTGCAGGGGTATACAGATACACATGAGGCTATATAGAGACATACATCACTAAATAGAGACACACAGGGCTATAGAGCGTCCTGCAGGGTATACAGATACACATGAGGCTATATAGAGACATACATCACTAAATAGAGAGACACAAGGGCTATAGAGCGTCCTGCAGGGTATACAGATACACATGAGGCTATATAGAGACATACATCACTAATAGAGAACACAGGGCTATAGAGCGTCCTGCGGGGTATACAGATACAATGATGCTATATAGAGACATACATCACTAATAGAGACACACAGGGCTATAGAGCGTCCTGCAGGGTATACAGATACACATGAGGCTATATAGAGACATACATCACTACATAGAGACACACAGGGCTATAGAGCGTCCTGCAGGGTATACAGATACACATGAGGCTATATAGAGACATACATCACTAAATAGAGACACAGGGCTATAGAGCGTCCTGCAGGAGTATACAGATACACATGAGGCTATATAGAGACATACATCACTAAATAGAGACACACAGGGCTATAGAGCGTCCTGCAGGGGTATACAGATACACATGAGGCTATATAGAGACATACCTCACTAAATAGAGACACACATGGGCTAATAGAGCGTCTGCAGGGGTTATACAGATACACATGAGGCAATATAGAGACATACATCACTAAATAGAGACACACAGGCTATAGAGCGTCCTGCACGGGGTATACAGATACACATGAGGCTATATAGAGACATACATCACTAAATAGAGAGCACACAGGGCTATAGAGCGAACCTGCAGGGGTATACAGATACACATGAGGCTATATAGAGACATACATCACTAAATAGAGACACACAGGGCTATAGAGCGTCCTGCAGGGTATACAGATACACATGAGGCTATATAGAGACATACATCACTACATAGAGACACACAGGGCTATAGAGCGTCCTGCAGGGGTATACAGATACACATGAGGCTATATAGAGACATACATACCTAAATAGAGACACACAGGGCTTTAGAGACGTCCTGCAGGGGTATACAGGTAAACATGAGGGCTATATAGAGACATACATCACTAAATAGAGACACAG
The DNA here is from genome assembly GCA_027410445.1 of Discoglossus pictus. Lineage (NCBI taxonomy): Eukaryota > Metazoa > Chordata > Amphibia > Anura > Alytidae > Discoglossus > Discoglossus pictus. The sequence goes on from JAPZIH010000751.1 coordinate 83,865, forward strand.
GGCTATAGAGCGTCCTGCAGGGTATACAGATACACACAAGGCTATATAGAGACATACATCACTAAATAGAGACACACAGGGCTATAGAGCGTCCTGCATGGTATACAGATACACATGAGGCTATATAGAGACATACATCACTAAATAGAGACACAGGGCTAGAGCGTCCTGCATGGTATACAGATACACATGAGGCTATATAGAGACATACATCACTAAATAGACACACAGGGCTATAGAGCGTCCTGCAGGGTATACAGATACACATGAGGCTATATAGAGACATACATCACTAATAGAGACACACAGGCTATAGAGCGTCCTGCAGGGTATACAGATACACATGAGGCTATATAGAGACATACATCACTAAATAGAGCACAGGGCTATAGAGCGTCCTGCGGGTATACAGATACACAATGCTATATAGAGACATACATCACTAAATAGAGACACACAGGGCTATAGAGCGTCCTGCAGGGGTATACAGATAAACATGAGGCTATATAGAGACATACATCACTACATAGAGACACACAGGGCTATAGAGCGTCCTGCAGCGGTATACAGATACACATGAGGCTATATAGAGACATACATCACTAAATAGAGACACACAGGGCTATAGAGCGTCCTGCAGGGGTATACAGATCACATGAGGCTATATAGAGACATACATCACTAAATAGAGACACACAGGGCTATAGAGCGTCCTGCAGGGGTATACAGATACACATGAGGCTATATAGAGACATACATCACTAAATAGAGACACACAGGGCTATAGAGCGTCCTGCAGGGGTATACAGATACACATGAGGCTATATAGAGACATACATCACTAAATAGAACACACAGGGCTATAGAGCGTCCCTGCAGGGGTATACAGAGACACATGAGGCTATATAGAGACATACATCACTAAATAGACACACAGGGCTATAGAGCGTCCTGCAGGGGTATACAGATACACATGAGGCTATATAGAGACATACATCACTAAATAGAGAACACAGGGCTATAGAGCGTCCTGCAGGGGTTTACAGATACACATGAGGCTATATAGAGACATACATCACTAAATAGAGACACACAGGGCTTAGAGCGTCTGCAGGGGTATACAGATACACTGAGGCTATATAGAGACATACATCACTAAATAGAGACACACAGGGCTTATAGAGCGTCCTGCAGGGGTATACAGATACTACTGAGGCTATATAGAGACATACATCACTAAATAGAGACACACAGGGCTATAGAGCGTCCTGCAGGGGTATACAGATACACATGAGGCTATATAGAGACATACATCACTAAAGAGAGACACAGGGCTATAGAGCGTCCTGCAGGGGTATACAGATACACATGAGGCTATATAGAGACATACATCACTAATAGAGAGACACAGGGCTATAGAGCGTCCTGCAGGGGTATACAGATACACATGAGGCTATTATAGAGACATACATCACTAAATAGAGACACACAGGGCTATAGAGCGTCCTGCAGAGGTATACAGATACACATGAGGCTATATTAGAGACATACATCACTAAATAGAGGACACACAGGGCCTATAGTAGCGTCCTGCAGGGGTGATACAGATACACATGAGGATATATAGAGACATACATCACTAAATAGAGACACACACAGGGCTTATAGAGCGTCCTGCTGGGGTCTATACAGATACACATTGAGGCTATATAGAGACATACATCACTAAATTAGAGACACAACAGTGCTATAAGAGCGATCCTGCAGGTGGTATACAGGAGACACATGAGTGCTATATAGAGACATCTCATCACTACATAGAGAAACACAGGGCAATAGGAGCGTCCCCTGCAGGGGTATACAGATACAACATGAGGCTATTTATAGGAGACATAAGCATCACTAAAATAGAGACTACACAGGGACTATAGAGCAGTCCTGCAGGGAGTTTACAGATACACATGAGGCTATATAAGAGACATTACATCAATAAAATAGAGACACACAGGTGCTAAGAGCGTTCCTGCAAGGGGTATACAGATACACATCCGAGGCTATTATAGAGACATACATCCCATACATAGATACACACAGGGCTATAGAGCGATCCTGCA
>JAPZIH010000751.1:86076-286272 GCA_027410445.1 Discoglossus pictus
ACACACACAGGGCTATAGAGCGTCCTGCAGGGGTATACAGATACACATGAGGCTATATAGAGACATACATCACTAAATAGAGACACACAGGGCTATAGAGCGTCCTGCAGGGGTATACAGATACACATGAGGCTATATAGAGACATACATCACTAATAGAGACACACAGGGCTATTAGAGCGTCCTGCAAGGGGTATACAGATACACATGAGGCTATATAGAGACATACATCACTAAATAGAGACACACAGGGCTATAGAGCGTCCTGCAGGGGTATACAGATACACATGGGCTATATAGAGACATACATCACTAAATAGAGACACACAGGGCTATAGAGCGTCCTGCAGGGGTATACAGATACACATAGAGCTATATAGAGGGACATACATCACTAAATAGAGACACACAGGGCTATAGAGCGTCCTGCATGGGTATACAGATACACATGAGGCTATATAGAGACATACATCACTAAATAGAGACACACAGGGCTATAGAGCGTCCTGCAGGGGTATACAGATACACATGAGGCTATATAGAGACATACATCACTAAATAGAGACACACAGGGCTATAGAGCGTCCTGCAGGGGTATACAGATACACATGAGGCTATATAGAGACATACATCACTAAATAGACACACACAGCGCTATAGAGCGTCCTGCAGTGGTATACAGATACACATGAGGCTATATAGAGACATACATCACTAAATAGAGACACACAGGGCTATAGAGCGTCCTGCAGGTGTATACAGATACACATGAGGCTATATAGAGACATACAACACTAAATAGAGACACACAGGGCTATAGAGCGTCCTGCAGGGTATACAGATACACATGAGGCTATATAGAGACATACATCACTAAATAGAGACACACAGGGCTATAGAGCGTCCTGCAGTGGTATACAGATACACATGAGGCTATATAGAGACATGCATCACTAAATATAGACACACAGGGCTATAGAGCGTCCTGCAGGTGTATACAGATACACATGAGGCTATATAGAGACATGCATCACTACATAGAGACACACAGGCTATAGAGCGTCCTGCAGGGTATACAGATACACATGAGGCTATATAGAGACATACATCACTAAATAGAGACACACAGGGCTATAGAGCGTCCTGCAGGGGTATACAGATACACATGAGGCTATACAGAGACATACATCACTAAATAGAGACACACAGGGCTATAGAGCGTCCTGCAGGGGTATACAGATACACATGAGGCTATATAGAGACATACATCACTAAATAGAGACACACAGGGCTATAGAGCATCCTGCAGGGGTATACAGATACACATGAGGCTATATAGAGACATACATCACTAAATAGAGACACACAGGGCTATAGAGCGTCCTGCAGGGGTATACAGATACACATGAGGCTATATAGAGACATACATCACTACATAGAGACACACAGGGCTATAGAGCGTCCTGCAGGGGTATACAGATACACATGAAGCTATATAGAGACATACATCACTAAATAGAGACACACAGGGGTATAGAGCGTCCTGCAGGGGTATACAGATACACATGAGGCTATATAGAGACATACATCACTAAATAGAGACACAGGGCTATAGAGCGTCCTGCAGGGGTATACAGATACACATGAGGCTATATAGAGACATACATCACTAAATAGAGACACACAGGGCTAGAGAGCGTCCTGCAGGGGTATACAGATACACATGAGGCTATATAGAGACATACATCACTAAATAGAGACACACAGGGCTATAGAGCCTCCTGCAGGGGTATACAGATACACATGAGGCTATATATAGACATACATCACTAAATAGAGACACACAGGGCTATAGAGCGTCCTGCAGGGGTATACAGATACACATCAGGCTATATAGAGACATACATCACTAAATAGAGACACACAGATCTATAGAGCGTCCTGCATGGGTATACAGATACACATGAGGCTATATAGAGACATACATCACTAAATAGAGACACACAGGGCTATAGAGCATCCTGCAGGGGTATACAGATACACATGAGGCTATATAGAGACATACATCACTAAAAAGAGACACACAGGGCTATAGAGCGTCCTGCAGGGGTATACAGATACACATGAGGCTATATAGAGACATACATCACTAAATAGAGACACACAGGGCTATAGAGCGTCCTGCAGGGTATACAGATACACATGAGGCTATATAGAGACATACATCACTAAATAGAGACACACAGGGCTATAGAGCGTCCTGCAGGGTATACAGATACACATGAGGCTATATAGAGACATACATCACTAAATAGAGACACACAGGGCTATAGAGCGTCCTGCAGGGGTATACAGATACACATGAGGCTATATAGAGACATACATTACTAAGTAGAGACACACAGGGCTATAGAGCGTCCTGCAGGGGTATACAGATATACATGAGGCTATATAGAGACATACATCACTAAATAGAGACACACAGGGCTATAGAGCATCCTGCAGGGGTATACAGATACACATGAGGCTATATAGAGACATACATCACTAAATAGAGACACACAGGGCTATAGAGCGTCCTGCAGTGGTATACAGATACACATGAGTCTATATAGAGACATACATCACTATATAGAGAGACACAGTGCTATAGAGCGTCCTGCAGGGGTATACAGATACACATGAGGCTATATAGAGACATACATCACTATATAGAGAGACACAGTGCTATAGAGCGTCCTGCAGGGTATACAGATACACATGAGGCTATATAGAGACATACATCACTAAATAGAGACACACAGGGCTATAGAGCGTCCTGCAGGGGTATACAGATACACGTGAGTCTATATAGAGACATACATCAATAAATAGAGACACACAGGGCTATAGAGCGTCCTGCAGGGTATACAGATACACATGAGGCTATATAGAGACATACATCACTAAATAGAGACACACAGGGCTATAGAGCGTCCTGCAGGGGTATACAGATACACATGAGGCTATATAGAGACATACATCACTACATAGAGACACACAGGGCTATAGAGCGTCCTGCAGGGGTATACAGATACACATGAGGCTATATAGAGACATACATCACTAAATAGAGACACACAGGGGTATAGAGCGTCCTGCAGGGGTATACAGATACACATAATGCTATATAGAGACATACATCACTACATAGAGACACACAGGGCTATAGAGCATCCTGCAGGGGTATACAGATACACATGAGGCTATATAGAGACATACATCACTAAATAGAGACACACAGGGCTATAGAGCGTCCTGCAGAGGTATACAGATACACATGAGGCTATATAGAGACATACATCACTAAATAGAGACACACAGGGCTATAGAGCGTCCTGCAGCGGTATACAGATACACATGAGGCTATATATAGACATACATCACTAAATAGAGACACACAGGGCTATAGAGCGTCCTCCAGGTGTATACAGATACACATGAGGCTAAATAGAGACATACATCACTAAATAGAGACACACAGGGCTATAGAGCGTCCTGCAGGGGTATACAGATACACATGAGGCTATATAGAGACATACATCACTAAATAGAGACACAGAGGGCTATAGAGCGTCCTGCAGGGGTATACAGATACACATGAGGCTATATAGAGACATACATCACTAAATAGAGACACAGAGGGCTATAGAGCGTCCTGCAGGGGTATACAGATACACATAAGGCTATATAGAGACATACATCACTACATAGAGACACACAGGGCTATAGTGTGTCCTGCAGGGGTATACAGATACACATGAGGCTATATAGAGACATACATCACTAAATAGAGACATACAGAGCTATAGAGCGTCCTGCAGGGGTATACAGATACACATAAGGCTATATAGAGACATACATCACTAAATAGAGAGACACAGGGCTATAGAGCGTTCTGCAGGGGTAAACAGGTACACATGAGGCTATATAGAGACATACATCACTAAATAGAGACACACAGGGCTATAGTGCGTCCTGCAGGGGTATACAGATACACATGAGGCTATATAGAGACATACATCACTAAATAGAGACACACAGGGCAATAGAGCGTCCTGCAGGGGTATACAGATACACATGAGGCTATATAGAGACATACATCACTAAATAGAGACACACAGGACTATAGAGCGTCCTGCAGGGGTATACAGATACACATGAGGCTATATAGAGACATACATTACTAAATAGAGACACACAGGGCTATAGAGCGTCCTGCAGGGGTATACAGATACACATGAGGCTATATAGAGACATACATCACTAAATAGAGAGACACACAGGGCTATAGTGTGTCCTGCAGGGGTATACAGATACACATGAGGCTATATAGAGACATACATCACTAAATAGAGACACACAGGGCTATAGAGCGTCCCGCAGGGGTATACAGATACACGTGAGGCTATATAGAGACATACATCACTAAAAAGAGACTCACAGGGCTATAGAGCCTCCTGTAGGGGTATACAGATACACATGGGGCTATATAGAGACATACATCACTAAATAGAGACACACAGGGCTATAGAGCGTCCTGCAGGGTATACAGATACACACGAGGCTATATAGAGACATACATCACTAAATAGAGACACACAGGGCTATAGAGAGTCCCGCAGGGGTATACAGATACACATGAGGCTATATAGAGACATACATCACTAAATAGAGACACACAGGGCTATAGAGCGTCCTGCATGGGTATACAGATACACATGAGGCTATATAGAGACATACACCACTAAATAGAGACACACAGGGCTATAGAGCGTCCTGCAGGGGTATACAGATACACATGAGGCTATATAGAGACATACATCACTAAATAGAGACACACAGGGCTATAGAGCGTCCCGCAGGGGTATACAGATACACATGAGGTTATATAGAGACATACATCACTAAATAGAGACACACAGGGCTATAGAGCATCCTGCAGGGGTATACAGATACACATGAGGCTATATAGAGACAAACATCACTAAATAGAGACACACAGGGCTATAGAGCATCCTGCAGGGGTATACAGATACACATGAGGCTATATAGAGACATACATAACTACATAGAGACACACAGGGCTATAGAGCGTCCTGCAGGGGTATACAGATACACATGAGGCTATATAGAGACATACATCACTACATAGAGACACACAGGGGTATAGAGCATCCTGCAGGGGTATACAGATACACATCAGGCTATATAGAGACATACATCACTAAAAAGAGACACACAGGGCTATAGAGCGTCCTGCAGGGGTATACAGATACACATGAGGCTATATAGAGACATACATAACTACATAGAGACACACAGGGCTATAGAGCATCCTGCAGGGGTATACAGATACACATCAGGCTATATAGAGACATACATCACTAAAAAGAGACACACAGGGCTATAGAGCGTCCTGCAGGGGTATACAGATACACATGAGGCTATATAGAGACATACATAACTACATAGAGACACACAGGGCTATAGAGCATCCTGCAGGGGTATACAGATACACATGAGGCTAAATAGAGACATGCATCACTAAATAGAGACACACAGGGCTATAGAGCGTCCTGCAGGGGTATACAGATACACATGAGGCTAAATAGAGACATGCATCACTAAATAGAGACACACAGGGCTATAGAGCGTCATGCAGGTCTATACAGATACACATGAGGCTATATAGAGACATACATCACTACATAGAGACACACAGGGCTATAGAGCATCCTGCAGGGGTATACAGATACACATGAGGCTATATAGAGACATACATAACTACATAGAGACACACAGGGCTATAGAGCATCCTGCAGGGGTATACAGATACACATGAGGCTATATAGAGACAAACATCACTAAATAGAGACACACAGGGCTATAGAGCATCCTGCAGGGGTATACAGATACACATGAGGCTATATAGAGACATACATAACTACATAGAGACACACAGGGCTATAGAGCGTCCTGCAGGGGTATACAGATACACATGAGGCTATATAGAGACATACATCACTACATAGAGACACACAGGGGTATAGAGCATCCTGCAGGGGTATACAGATACACATCAGGCTATATAGAGACATACATCACTAAAAAGAGACACACAGGGCTATAGAGCGTCCTGCAGGGGTATACAGATACACATGAGGCTATATAGAGACATACATAACTACATAGAGACACACAGGGCTATAGAGCATCCTGCAGGGGTATACAGATACACATCAGGCTATATAGAGACATACATCACTAAAAAGAGACACACAGGGCTATAGAGCGTCCTGCAGGGGTATACAGATACACATGAGGCTATATAGAGACATACATAACTACATAGAGACACACAGGGCTATAGAGCATCCTGCAGGGGTATACAGATACACATGAGGCTAAATAGAGACATGCATCACTAAATAGAGACACACAGGGCTATAGAGCGTCCTGCAGGGGTATACAGATACACATGAGGCTAAATAGAGACATGCATCACTAAATAGAGACACACAGGGCTATAGAGCGTCATGCAGGTCTATACAGATACACATGAGGCTATATAGAGACATACATCACTACATAGAGACACACAGGGCTATAGAGCATCCTGCAGGGGTATACAGATACACATGAGGCTATATAGAGACATACATAACTACATAGAGACACACAGGGCTATAGAGCATCCTGCAGGGGTATACAGATACACATCAGGCTATATAGAGACATACATCACTAAAAAGAGACACACAGGGCTATAGAGCGTCCTGCAGGGGTATACAGATACACATGAGGCTAAATAGAGACATGCATCACTAAATAGAGACACACAGGGCTATAGAGCGTCATGCAGGGGTATACAGATACACATGAGGCTATATAGAGACATACATCACTAAATAGAGACACACAGGGCTATAGAGCATCCTGCAGGGGTATACAGATACACACGAGGCTATATAGAGACATACATCACTAAATAGAGACACACAGGGCTATAGAGCGTCCTGCAGGGGTATACAGATACACATGAGGCTATATAGAGACATACATCACTAAATAGAGACACACAGGGCTATAGAGCATCCTGCAGGGGTATACAGATACACATCAGGCTATATAGAGACATACATCACTAAAAAGAGACACACAGGGCTATAGAGCGTCCTGCAGGGGTATACAGATACACATGAGGCTAAATAGAGACATGCATCACTAAATAGAGAGACACACAGGGCTATAGAGCGTCCTGCAGGGTTATACAGATACACATCAGGCTATATAGAGACATACATCACTAAAAAGAGACACACAGGGCTATAGAGCGTCCTGCAGGGGTATACAGATACACATAAGGCTATATAGAGATATACATCACTAAATAGAGACATACAGGGCTATAGAGCGTCCTGCAGGGGTATACAGATACACATGAGGCTATATAGAGACATACATCACTAAATAGAGACACAGGGCTATAGAGCGTCCTGCAGGGGTATACAGATACACATGAGGCTATATAGAGACATACATCACTAAATAGAGACACACAGGGCTATAGAGCGTCCTGCAGGGGTATACAGATACACATGAGGCTATATAGAGACATACATTACTAAATAGAGACACACAGGGCTATAGAGCGTCCTGCAGGGGTATACAGATACACGTGAGGCTATATAGAGACATACATCACTACATAGAGACACACAGGGCTATAGAGCGTCCTGCAGGGTTATACAGATACACATGAGGCTATATAGAGACATACATCACTACATAGAGACACACAGGGCAATAGAGTGTCCTGCAGGGGTATACAGATACACATGAGGCTATATAGAGACATGCATCACTAAATAAAGACACAGGGCTATAGAGCGTCCTGCGGGGGTATACAGATACACATGAGGCTATATATAGACATACATCACTAAATAGAGACACACAGGGCTATAGAGCGTCCTGCAGGGGTATACAGATACACATGAGGCTATATAGAGACATACATTACTAAATAGAGACACACAGGGCTATAGAGCGTCCTGCAGGGGTATACAGATACACGTGAGGCTATATAGAGACATACATCACTACATAGAGACACACAGGGCTATAGAGCGTCCTGCAGGGTTATACAGATACACATGAGGCTATATAGAGACATACATCACTACATAGAGACACACAGGGCAATAGAGTGTCCTGCAGGGGTATACAGATACACATGAGGCTATATATAGACATACATCACTAAATAGAGACACACAGGGCTATAGAGCGTCCTGCAGGGGTATACAGATACACATGAGGCTATATAGAGACATGCATCACTAAATAAAGACACAGGGCTATAGAGCGTCCTGCAGGGGTATACAGATACACATGAGGCTATATAGAGACATACATCACTACATAGAGACACACAGGGCTATAGAGCGTCCTGCAGGGTATACAGATACACATGAGGCATTATAGAGACATACATCACTAAATAGAGACACACAGGACTATAGAGCGTCCTGCAGGGGTATACAGATACACGTGAGTCTATATAGAGACATGCATCACTAAATAGAGACACACAGGGCTATAGAGCATCCTGCAGGGGTATACAGATACACATGAGGCTATATAGAGACATATATCACTAAATAGAAACACACAGGGCTATAGAGCGTCCTGCAGGGGTATACAGATACACATGAGGCTATATAGAGACATACATCACTAAATAGAGACATACAGAGCTATAGAGCGTCCTGCAGGGGTATACGGGTCCACATGAGGCTATATAGAGACATACATAACTACATAGAGACACACAGGGCTATAGAGCATCCTGCAGGGGTATACAGATACACATGAGGCTATATAGAGACAAACATCACTAAATAGAGACACACAGAGCTATAGAGCGTCCTGCAGGGGTATACAGATACACATGAGGCTATATAGAGACATACATCACTAAATAGAGACACACAGGGCTATAGAGCATCCTGCAGGGGTATACAGATACACATGAGGCTATATAGAGACATACATCACTAAATAGAGACACACAGGGCTATAGAGCGTCCTGCAGGGGTATACAGATACACATGAGGCTATATAGAGACATACATCACTAAATAGAGACACACAGGGCTATAGAGCGTCCTGCAGGGGTATACAGATACACATAAGGCTATATAGAGACATACATCACTAAATAGAGACACACAGGGCTATAGAGCGTCCTGCAGGGGTATACAGGGACACGTGAGGCTATATAGAGACATACATCACTAAATAGAGACACACAGGGCTATAGAGCGTCCTGCAGGGGTATACAGATACACATGAGGCTATATAGAGACATACATCACTAAATAGAGACACACAGGGCTATAGAGCGTCCTGCAGGGGTATACAGATACACATGAGGCTATATAGAGACATACATCACTAAATTGAGACACACAGGGCTATAGAGCGTCTTGCAGGGTTTACAGATACACATGAGGCTATATAGAGACATACATCACTAAATAGAGACACACAGGGCTATAGAGCGTCCTGCAGGGGTATACAGATACACATGAGGCTATATAGAGACATACATAACTAAATAGAGACACACAGAGCTATAGAGCGTCCTGCAGGGTATACAGATACACATGAGGCTATATAGAGACATACATCACTAAATAGAGACACACAGAGCTATAGAGCGTCCTGCAGGGTATACAGATACACATGAGGCTATATATAGACATACATCACTAAATAGAGACACACAGGGCTACAGTGCGTCCTGCAGGGGTATACAGATACACATGAGGCTATATAGAGACATACATCACTAAATAGAGACACACAGGGCTATAGAGCGTCCTGCAGGGGTATACAGATACACATGGGGCTATATAGAGACATACATCACTAAATAGAGACACACAGGGCTATAGAGCGTCCTGCAGGGGTATACAGATACACATGGGGCTATATAGAGACATACATCACTAAATAGAGACACACAGGGCTATAGAGCGTCCTGCAGGGGTATACAGATACACATGAGGCTAAATAGAGACATGCATCACTAAATAGAGAGACACACAGGGCTATAGAGCGTCCTGCAGGGTTATACAGATACACATCAGGCTATATAGAGACATACATCACTAAAAAGAGACACACAGGGCTATAGAGCGTCCTGCAGGGGTATACAGATACACATAAGGCTATATAGAGATATACATCACTAAATAGAGACATACAGGGCTATAGAGCGTCCTGCAGGGGTATACAGATACACATGAGGCTATATAGAGACATACATCACTAAATAGAGACACAGGGCTATAGAGCGTCCTGCAGGGGTATACAGATACACATGAGGCTATATAGAGACATACATCACTAAATAGAGACACACAGGGCTATAGAGCGTCCTGCAGGGGTATACAGATACACATGAGGCTAAATAGAGACATACATCACTAAATAGAGACACACAGGGCTATAGAGCTTCCTGCAGGTCTATACAGATACACATGAGGCTATATAGAGACATACATCACTAAATAGAGAGACACACAGGGCTATAGAGCGTCCTGCAGGGGTATACAGATACACATGAGGCTATATAGAGACATACATTACTAAATAGAGACACACAGGGCTATAGAGCGTCCTGCAGGGGTATACAGATACACGTGAGGCTATATAGAGACATACATCACTACATAGAGACACACAGGGCTATAGAGCGTCCTGCGGGGATATACAGATACACATGAGGCTATATAGAGACATACATCACTAAATAGAGACACACAGGGCTATAGAGCATCCTGCAGGGGTATACAGATACACATGAGGCTATATAGAGACATACATCACTACATAGAGACACACAGGGCAATAGAGTGTCCTGCAGGGGTATACAGATACACATGAGGCTATACAAAGATACATACATCACTACATAGAGACACACAGGGCAATAGAGTGTCCTGCAGGGGTATACAGATACACATGAGGCTATATAGAGACATGCATCACTAAATAAAGACACAGGGCTATAGAGCGTCCTGCGGGGGTATACAGATACACATGAGGCTATATATAGACATACATCACTAAATAGAGACACACAGGGCTATAGAGCGTCCTGCAGGGGTATACAGATACACATGAGGCTATATAGAGACATACATCACTAAATAGAGACACACATGGCTATAGAGCGTCCTGCAGGGTATACAGATACACATGAGGCTATATAGAGACATGCATCACTAAATAAAGACACAGGGCTATAGAGCGTCCTGCAGGGGTATACAGATACACATGAGGCTATATAGAGACATACATCACTACATAGAGACACACAGGGCTATAGAGCGTCCTGCAGGGTATACAGATACACATGAGGCATTATAGAGACATACATCACTAAATAGAGACACACAGGACTATAGAGCGTCCTGCAGGGGTATACAGATACACGTGAGTCTATATAGAGACATGCATCACTAAATAGAGACACACAGGGCTATAGAGCGTCCTGCAGGGTATACAGATACACATGAGGCTATATAGAGACATATATCACTAAATAGAAACACACAGGGCTATAGAGCGTCCTGCAGGGGTATACAGATACACATGAGGCTATATAGAGACATACATCACTAAATAGAGACATACAGAGCTATAGAGCGTCCTGCAGGGGTATACGGGTCCACATGAGGCTATATAGAGACATACATAACTACATAGAGACACACAGGGCTATAGAGCGTCCTGCAGGGGTATACAGATACACATGAGGCTATATAGAGACATACATCACTAAATAGAGACACACAGGGCTATAGAGCGTCCTGCAGGGGTATACAGATACACATAAGGCTATATAGAGACATACATCACTAAATAGAGACACACAGAGCTAGAGAGCGTCCTGCAGGGTATACAGGGACACGTGAGGCTATATAGAGACATACATCACTAAATAGAGACACACAGGGCTATAGAGCGTCCTGCAGGGGTATACAGATACACATGAGGCTATATAGAGACATACATCACTAAATAGAGACACACAGGGCTATAGAGCGTCCTGCAGGGGTATACAGATACACATGAGGCTATATAGAGACATACATCACTAAATTGAGACACACAGGGCTATAGAGCGTCTTGCAGGGTTTACAGATACACATGAGGCTATATAGAGACATACATCACTAAATAGAGACACACAGGGCTATAGAGCGTCCTGCAGGGTATACAGATACACATGAGGCTATATATAGACATACATCACTAAATAGAGACACACAGGGCTACAGTGCGTCCTGCATGGTATACAGATACACATGGGGCTATATAGAGACATACATCACTAAATAGAGACACACAGGGCTATAGAGCGTCCTGCAGGGGTATACAGATACACATGAGGCTATATAGAGACATATATCACTACATAGAGACACGCAGGGCCATAGAGCGTCCTGCGGGGGTATACAGGTACACATGAGGCTATATATAGACATACATCACTAAATAGAGACACACAGGGCTACAGTGCGTCCTGCAGGGGTATACAGATACACATGAGGCTATATAGAGACATACATCACTAAATAGAGACACACAGGGCTATAGAGCGTCCTGCAGGGGTATACAGGTACACATGAGGCTATATAGAGACATACATCACTAAATAGAGACACACAGGGCTATAGAGTGTCATGTAGGGGTATACAGATACACGTGAGACTATATAGAGACATACATCACTACATAGAGACACACAGGGCTATAGAGCATCCTGCAGGGGTATACAGATACACATGAGGCTATATAGAGACATACATCACTAAATAGAGACACACAGGGCTATAGAGCGTCCCGCAGGGGTATACAGATACACATGAGGCTATATAGAGACATTCATCACTAAATAGAGACACACAGGGCTATAGAGCGTCCTGCAGGGGTATACAGATACACATAAGGCTATATAGAGACATACATCACTAAATAGAGACACACAGGGCTATAGAGCGTCCTGCAGGGGTATACAGGGACACGTGAGGCTATTTAGAGACATACATCACTAAATAGAGACACACAGGGCTATAGAGCATCCTGCAGGGGTATACAGGGACACGTGAGGCTATATAGAGACATACATCACTAAATAGAGACACACAGGGCTATAGAGCGTCCCGCAGGGGTATACAGATACACATGAGGCTATATAGAGACATTCATCACTAAATAGAGACACACAGGGCTATAGAGCGTCCTGCAGGGGTATACAGATACACATGAGGCTATATAGAGACATACATCACTAAATAGAGACATACAGAGCTATAGAGCGTCCTGCAGGGGTATACGGGTCCACATGAGGCTATATAGAGACATACATCACTAAATAGAGACACACAGGGCTAGAGAGCGTCCTGCAGGGGTATACAGATACACATGAGGCTATATAGAGACATACATCACTAAATAGAGACACACAGGGCTATAGAGCGTCCTGCAGGGGTATACAGATACACATGAGGCTATATAGAGACATACATAACTACATAGAGACACACAGGGCTGTAGAGCGTCCTGCAGGGGTATACAGATACACATGAGGCTATATAGAGACATACATCACTAAATAGACACACAGGGCTATAGAGGGTCCTGCAGGGGTATACAGATACACATGAGGCTATATAGAGACATACATCACTAAATAGAGACATACAGAGCTATAGAGCGTCCTGCAGGGGTATACAGATACACATGAGGCTATATAGAGACATACATCACTAAATAGAGACACACAGGGCTATAGAGTGTCCTGCAGGGGTATACAGATACACATGAGGCTATATAGAGACATACATCACTACATAGAGACACACAGGGCTATAGAGCGTCCTGCAGGGGTATACAGATACACATGAGGCTATATAGAGACATGCATCACTAAATAGAGACACACAGGGCTATAGAGAGTCCTGCAGGGGTATACAGATACACATGAGGCTATATAGAGACATACATCACTAAATAGAGACACACAGGGCTATAGAGCATCCTGCAGGGGTATACAGATACACATGAGGCTATATAGAGACATACATCACTAAATAGAGACACACAGGGCTATAGAGCGTCCTGCAGGGGTATACAGATACACATGAGGCTATATAGAGACATTCATCACTAAATAGAGACACACAGGGCTATAGAGCGTCCTGCAGGGGTATACAGATACACATGAGGCTATATAGAGACATTCATCACTAAATAGAGACACACAGGGCTATAGAGTGTCCTGCAGGGGTATACAGATACACATGAGGCTATATAGAGACATACATCACTAAATAGAGACACACAGGGCTATAGAGCGTCCTGCAGGGGTATACAGATACACATGAGGCTATATAGAGACATACATCACTAAATAGAGACACACAGGGCTATAGAGCATCCTGCAGGGGTATACAGATACACATGAGGCTATATAGAGACATACATCACTAAATAGAGACACACAGAACTATAGAGCGTCCTGCAGAGGTATACAGATACACATGAAGCTATATAGAGACATACATCACTAAATAGAGACACACAGGGCTATAGAGCGTCCTGTAGAGGTATACAGATACACATGAGGCTATATAGAGACATACATCACTAAATAGAGACACACAGGGCTATAGAGCGTCCTGCAGGGGTATACAGATACACATGAGGATATATAGAGACATACATCACTAAATAGAGACACACAGGGCTATAGAGCGTCCTGCAGGGGTATACAGAGACACATGAGGCTATATAGAGACATACATCACTAAATAGAGACACACAGGGCTATAGAGCGTCCTGCAGGGGTATACAGATACACATGAGGCTATATAGAGACGTCCATCACTAAATAGAGACACACAGGGCTATAGAGCATCCTGTAGAGGTATACAGATACACATGAGGCTATATAGAGACATACATCACTAAATAGAGACACACAGGGCTATAGAGCGTCCTGTAGAGGTATACAGATACACATGAGGCTATATAGAGACATACATCACTAAATAGAGACACACAGGGCTATAGAGCGTCCTGCAGGGGTATACAGATACACATGAGGCTATATAGAGACATACATCACTAAATAGAGACACACAGGGCCATAGAGCATCTTGCAGGGGTATACAGATACACATGAGGCTATAAAGAGACATACTTCACTAAATAGACACACACAGGGCTATAGAGCGTCCTGCAGGGGTATACAGATACACATGAGGCTATATAGAGACATACATCACTAAATAGAGACACACAGGGCCATAGAGCATCCTGCAGGGGTATACAGATACACATGAGGCTATATAGAGACATACATTACTAAATAGAGACACACAGGGCTATAGAGCGTCCTGTAGAGGTATACAGATACACATGAGGCTATATAGAGACATACATCACTAAATAGAGACACACAGGGCTATAGAGCGTCCTGCAGAGGTATACAGATACACATCAGGCTATATAGAGACATACATCACTAAATAGAGACACACAGGGCTATAGAGCGTCCTGCAGGGGTATACAGATACACATGAGGCTATATAGAGACATACATCACTAAATAGAGACATACAGGGCTATAGAGCGTCCTGCAGGGGTATACAGATACACATGAGACTATATAGAGACATACATCACTAAATAGAGACACACAGGGCTATAGAGCGTCCTGCAGGGGTAAACAGATACACATGAGGCTATATAGAGACATACATCACTAAATAGAGACACACAGGGCTATAGAGCGTCCTGCAGGGGTATACCGATACACATGAGGCTATATAGAGACATACATCACTAAATAGAGACACACAGGGCTATAGAGCGTCCTGCAGGGGTATACAGATACACATGAGGCTATATAGAGACATACATCACTAAATAGAGACACACAGGGCTATAGAGCATCCTGCAGGGGTATACAGATACACAAGAGGCTATATAGAGACATACATCACTAAATAGAGACACACAGGGCTATAGAGCGTCCTGCAGGGGTATACAGGGACACATGAGGCTATATAGAGACATACATCACTAAATAGAGACACACAGGGCTATAGAGCGTCCTGCAGGGGTATACAGATACACATGAGGCTATATAGAGACATACATCACTAAATAGAGACACACAGGGCTATAGAGCGTCCTGCAGGGGTATACAGATACACATGGGGCTATATAGAGACATACATCACTAAATAGAGACACACAGGGCTATAGAGCGTCCTGCAGGGGTATGCAGATACACATGAGGCTATATAGAGACATACATCACTAAATAGAGACACACAGGGCTATAGAGCGTCCTGCAGGGGTATACAGATACACATAAGGCTATATAGAGACATACATCACTAAATAGAGACACACAGGGCTATAGAGCGTCCTGCAGGGGTATACAGATACACATGAGGCTATATAGAGACATACATCACTAAATAGAGACACACAGGGCTATAGAGCGTCCTGCAGGGGTATACAGATACACATGAGGCTATATAGAGACATACATCACTAAATAGAGACACACAGGGCTATAGAGCGTCCTGCAGGGGTATACAGATACACATAAGGCTTTATAGAGACATACATCACTAAATAGAGACACACAGTGCTATAGAGCGTCCTGCAGGGGTATACAGATACACATGAGGCTATATAGAGACATACATCACTAAATAGAGACACACAGGGCTATAGAGCGTCCTGCAGGGGTATACAGATACACATGAGGCTATATAGAGACATACATCACTAAATAGAGACACACAGGGCTATAGAGCGTCCTGCAGGGGTTTACAGATACACACCAGGCTATATAGAGACATACATCACTAAATAGAGACACACAGGGCTATAGAGCGTCCTGCAGGGGTATACAGACACACATGAGGCTATATAGAGACATACATCACTTCATAGAGACACACAGGGCTATAGAGCGTCCTGCAGGAGTGTACAGATACACATGAGGCTATGTAGAGACATACATCACTAAATAGAGACACACAGGGCTATAGTGCGTCCTGCAGGGGTATACAGATACACATGAGGCTATATAGAGACATACATCACTAAATAGAGACACACACGGCTATAGAGCGTCCTGCAGGGGTATACAGATACACATGAGGCTATATAGAGACATACATCACTAAATAGAGACACACAGGGCTATAGAGAGTCCTGCAGGGGTATACAGATACACATGAGGCTATACAGAGACATACATCACTACATAGAGACACACAGGGCTATAGAGCGTCCCGCAGCGGTATACAGATACACATGAGGCTATATAGAGACATACATCACTACATAGAGACACACAGGGCTATAGAGCGTCCTGCAGGGGTATACAGGGACACGTGAGGCTATATAGAGACATACATCACTAAATAGAGACACACAGGGCTACAGAGCGTCCTGCAGGGGTATACAGGGACACATGAGGCTATATAGAGACATACATCACTAAATAGAGACACACAGTGCCATACAGAGTCACGAAGGTGTATACAGACATACAATTTTACAGAGAATGTATATGTATATATATATATATATATATATATATATATATATATTTGTGGTAGGGCCCCCTCTCCTCATGCAGCTGAGGTGTGCCCGGTGCTGCTCACTAGTTTGGCCGGTGTGGCACGTGCTGTGCCCTAATTTGGCCGGATAAGATGGCCGAGGGCCGAGTGAGGAGAGAGGGGGAAGAGAGGGTGTGGCGCTGGAGAACGCGTGCACAGGTAGGTGTTCTTGGGATTTAAGTAGGTTGGAGGGAGAGGGGACCTCACACAAACCCAGGTGTACTAACCTCGTTATATATATATATAAAAGACATATCGGGCATACAGAGATATGCAGATTCTACTGAGACATAAAAGCCAATGCAGGATTATACAGTAATGCAATGTCTCATAGAAAAGATGATTGAATAATGCAATGCTCTGCAGACAATGTGGTAGAATATGGCAATGGGGTAAAGTGAATGTGATAGAATAATGCAACGCTCTGCAGAGGTGGTAGAATAAAGCATTGCTCAGCAAAGAAACTGATAGAATAATGCAACGCTCTGCAGAGAAGTGGTAGAATAATGCAATGCTCTGCAGATATGGTAATAGAGTAATGCAATGCTCTTCAGAGAAGGTGGTAGAGTAATGCAATGCTCTGCAGATAAGAGAGTAATTCAATGCTCTGCAGAGAAGGTGGTAGAGTAATGCAATGCTCTGCAGATAATGTAATAGAGTAATGCAATTCTCTGCAGAGAAGGGGGTAGAGAAATGCAATGCTCTGCAGATAAGGTAATAGAGTAATGCAATGCTCTGCAGAGAAGGTGGTAGAGTAATGCAGAGTTCTGCAGATAAGGTAATAGAGTAATGCAATGCTCTGCAGATAAGGTAATAGAGTAATGCAATGCTCTGCAGCCTCTTGACTGATTCATCAGACTGTTAGCATACACCTGTCTCTTTGTTTTATCATCTGCAGAGTGATTGCTCCCATTACAGAGCCGTTGCTAATATCACAGTGTAACACCCCCAGGCTGCCGCCCCCACCCCACAGTAATCAGGCTCAGATACTGACACAGATCAGAGGTGACAGGTGGTATCTGGGAGACGCTCTCCCTGCGCACTGGGTTTGGGTGACTGGCAGATTTCATACGTAGAGAAATTAAATGGAATATAAACAAAATAATCTCTGGGGACGTATACCTGTCCGTGTCAGAATTCAATGGCTGCTTGAAGGCCAGATCAGAATTGATAACATGTTTTTATATTTCATCTTACAGACTGTAAATATATTATGCAAGCAATACAATGCTATGTTTCCGACATCAAAAGAGTGTTAGAAGCAGGATACCCGAGATATAAAAAGTGTGTACCCTAGGTAAGTGGTCTCATAGCAAATAACTATGGGGTCATGTGAGACTGTGGTGGACAGAACAAACAAGTCTGAGCTGGAAGGAGACATATGGGTCTGATCTGGGGGCAGCTTCTCACAGAGATAACTCCTTTGGCCTTTTGGCCATTCTAAAATGCTCTAATTAATCCTCAAGTATTCTTAGGATCTATCCCTCTTGGCCTGCGCATTTCTTCTGCAGCACTGACAGCTGCAGTTACAGGTGTCATCCGCCAGAGGGCGCTGTGAGTTTTCGGCACCATCAAGTTCCAGGAAAGGCAAAGAACTATACTCCCTTCCGACGTGGCGCATCTTGACGTTGCTGAATCGACAGTTAGGCCATTGCTATGTCCGGCGCGGGCACTCGGCTGCCCAGGGCCTCGGGCGCCCCTCTCATAGTTCAAGGCCTCTTCTGTCGGCGCGCCTTATATGCTAAAATTGGCAGCGCCACCTGTAGGCCTGAGGCGGAACTGCAGCTGCCAGATTTTGCGATGGTGAAGAGGGAAAGGACCAATTCTTATAATATTTGTCCATATCACATCATCTGAAACCGGTTTCAATTGCTTACCCTTGTTTCAATGAAATAGAGCTTTTGCATATTACCCCAAAATCTTCAACCATATAACTTTATTTCATAGACAGGGAATTCCTATCTGGAGAGGACAAGTGGATCTGACTGTGTGTAACCTGGCTGGACAGGTCAGACTGTTCTAGTGGAACATTTTGGGGAGAAGGCAGGTCCGATTTGGGAGTGGGTTACCTGTGTTCTATGGAGAAACGCTGATGTGACAGATGAGTCTGATGTGGAGGAGCAGGTTTGCCTAATGTTGGTGGTCTGATCTTGAGAGGTAGGCGAGTCTGATTTGGAATTGGCAGGCAGGTATGATCTGGAATGGTTAGTAGGGTCTAATGTTGGAATAGACAGGCTTGCTCAGTATGGGACAGGCAGGCTTGTAATACATTGAGTGACATGCAGTTCTCCTTTGGTGGGGGCATGGAGACTGATTTGGAAAAAACAAGCTGATCTGAAATGGAGAGCATAGGAGCAACTGATCTAGATGGGTCCAGTCTATGGGGTCATGTTGGTCTGATCTCGAAGAAACAGATGGGGACAGGTAGGTTTGATCTGGAGGGGACAGGTCATGTTTGAACAGGAGGGGACAAATGTGGCTGGTCTGAAGGGTATTAATGGTGTAGCAGGAGGGTTCAACCAGGTGTATGAACCAAAATAATTCGGGGGGGGGGGGATACAGCTAACTTGATGCACAGAACCATTAATAGCTTCTGTACGTATACACAATGACAAATCTCTGGAGGATTTGTCCCCCTCATCCCCTCCCCAGTTCCTACACCCATGGGTATACCAGTTGTATCTGACTCGAGTCTAATAACATTCATTGTATATTTGAGTTTCAGAACCACTTGCCAAATATCATGAATGAATGAAATAGACTGGAGGGGGTAGGATGCTAATTTTGTGGGTACTTTCCTCCTGCCCTCCTCTGTCTGGTTATCTCTCAGCAGCGCTCTCATTTCTTGGCAGAGTTGGATGTTTTCCTATAATGAACACCTCTAGATGATAGGAATCCTGCAGACAGCTTGCGTTCGTTATATCTGTACTACTTACATCGTGACACTTGTCAGATACTTACAGAGACATTAGATCAATTAGTTACACCGGCACATATATTAAACAATTGCACTGGAGATGTTCAGGGAACGGCTTTAACACTTTCCATGGCAGAGGGAACTGCAACATATTGCAAAGCAATGTCTAAATGGTGATTGAAGCATTGCCCAATGAGCTTACAATTTATAAATAGGGATTTTTGATGAAATCTGTATGTGGGTGCCAGCTCAATCAATACACATAACAGCAGCGCACCTCAGTCTCTCCTTGGAATTGGGTAATCACAAACCTGGAAATGACAAATGTCCTTGGGTCAGGACAGACTGTGACACAGAACTTTTATAAATTGCATTGCATGTGGATTTTGGGTCTTTTATTTTTGTACAAACAGAAAACTGTGACCTCCAAACTGCGCTAATTGGTGGCGACAGTGGGATACTGGAGCTCCAGTTATTAGGGACCCAGTGCACATGTTACAAACAACTCTCAGCATTAATTAATCCAATGACCTGGTAGATATTAATAAAAAAACCAATATCTGTATTTTAAATTTTTCTTTACGTAAATATATTCCATATAAAGAGAATTAGTTCCACAAGAGCTCCGAGTCTGAGCTCCAAATAAAGATTTAGTCTAACACTATTTCACAGTTCATCTCCAGCTCCGATTACACACGGAGCTCATCTCTCTAGCCGGTGAATCCGATGCCCGCTATTCCAAGTTCTCCTCTAAGTAAATGAAAGAAGTGAAATAAAATCAATTTACACGGAGAGGATAAGTTAGAACTGGAGAGGCCCTATACGTCACAGCTGAACAAGTGCATCTCTCTGATGGCCGTATCCTTGTTGTTATTTTGTATTTGAAGTAAAAATGGAGCATTGGTTTCCATCACCTAATGCACAAAAGCTTAAATGACCACTGTCATGCCGCATTCCAGAAATAATGCAATATGAAAAAAATCAATAAATATAATATTCTAGTTCATGCGAGTACCATTATATGTATTAACACATTGATTGGCGGTACCAATATAACACAGAAATTAAACATATTTTTTTTACAGATTTGCGACCTTGAGAATGTTGTGCTATGAATATTAATACCTTTCATCGCTTTCCCTATAATTTAAAATACAGTATTTTGTTTATTTTTGCTCTAATACCCGTAGGATTTTTGGCTACATTTGCCATTTACAGGTGTGAAAACAGTTGCGGGCTTGAGGACTTGTAGCAATTTACTAGCGATTTGCGATGGTAACATTTACGGGATTGACAGATCAAAGGCTTAGCTGGGTCGGAGTTATGATTTTGATAGCCCGTAGGATTTTTCCACCTGTAACCCGCAGATCGTTTGTGGGTAGCTAAAAGAGGCCAATTTAATAACTGTAACTTTTGCAGGCTCCTTTACGGGATTCAGGAACTGAAATTGGCATATTTAATAGGGTCCTAAGAAAGATGCTCACCCCACCCCTCCTATACACAGTGATTGTATGAGGAGTTAAAGACTAAAGATTGCAAGGAGAGGTGCCAGCCCTACCCTCGTACACAATGTGACTGTGTGGCAAGATGCAGACTAAGGATTGCAAGGAAACCCATTCTCCCACCTTTCTTACAATGTAAATATGTGGCAAGTTACAGACTAAGGTCTGCAGGGAGAGCAACTAACTCCACGCCTACGTACTGTGACTGTGTGACAAGCTATCCTTGTTCCTTCCACAGTATCCTCACTGCTGGAGGCTAATCCATTCATAGCGCTCAGCGTGGATGCAATTTATCAAACGTGTCACTTGCAGTGTCACCATGTCCCCCAACATAGCTTATTAGGAGGGACATTGTGTGAATGAACAGCAGGAAACATAATGCAGACACGGGTCAGGTAATACAGACAGGAGCCGCGTAATACAGACACGGGTCAGATAATACAGACAGGAGCCGCGTAATACAGACAGGAGCCGCGTAATACAGACACAGGTCAGATAATACAGACAGGAGCCGCGTAATACAGACACGGGTCAGGTAATACAGACAGGAGCCGCATAATACAGACACGGGTCAGGTAATACAGACAGGAGCCGCGTAATACAGACAGGAGCCGCGTAATACAGACAGGAGCCGCGTAATACAGACAGGAGCCGCGTAATACAGACACAGGTCAGATAATACAGACAGGAGCCGCGTAATACAGACACGGGTCAGGTAATACAGACAGGAGCCGCGTAATACAGACACGGGTCAGGTAATACAGACAGGAGCCGCGTAATACAGGCACGGGTCAGGTAATACAGACACGGGTCAGGTAATACAGACAGGAGCCGCGTAATACAGACAGGGGTCAGATAATACAGACAGGAGCCGCGTAATACAGACAGGGGTCAGGTAATACAGACAGGAGCCGCGTAATACAGACACGGGTCAGGTAATACAGACACGGGTCAGGTAATACAGACAGGAGCCGCGTGATACAGACACGGGTCAGGTAATACAGACAGGAGCCGCGTAATACAGACACGGGTCAGGTAATACAGACAGGAGCCGCGTAATACAGACACGGGTCAGGTAATACAGACAGGAGCCGCGTAATACAGACACGGGTCAGATAATACAGACAGGAGCCGCGTAATACAGACACGGGTCAGGTAATACAGACAGGAGCCGCGTAATACAGACACGGGTCAGGTAATACAGACAGGAGCCGCGTAATACAGACACGGGTCAGATAATACAGACAGGAGCCGCGTAATACAGACACGGGTCAGGTAATACAGACAGGAGCCGCGTAATACAGACACGGGTCAGGTAATACAGACAGGAGCCGCGTAATACAGACAGGAGCCGCGTAATACAGACAGGAGCCGCGTAATACAGACAGGAGCCGCGTAATACAGACAGGAGCCGCGTAATACAGACAGGAGCCGCGTAATACAGACAGGAGCCGCGTAATACAGACAGGGGACGCGTAATACAGACAAGGGACACGTAATACAGACAGGAGCCATGTAATACAGACACAGGTCAGGTAATACAGACAGGAGCCGCGTAATACAGACACGGGTCAGATAATACAGACAGGAGCCGCGTAATACAGACAGGGGACACGTAATACAGACAGGAGCCGCGTAATACAGACAAGGGACACGTAATACAGACAGGGGACACGTAATACAGACACGGGACACGTAATACAGACAGGAGCCGCGTAATACAGACAGGAGCCACGTAATACAGACAGGAGCCGCGTAATACAGACAGGAGCCGCGTAATACAGACAGGAGCCGCGTAATACAGACAGGGGTCAGGTAATACAGACAGGAGCCGCGTAATACAGACACGGGACACGTAATACAGACACTGGACACGTAATACAGACAGGAGCCGCGTAATACAGACAGGAGCCGCGTAATACAGACAGGAGCCGCGTAATACAGACAGGAGCCGCGTAATACAGACAGGAGCCGCGTAATACAGACAAGGGTCAGGTAATACAGACAGGAGCCGCGTAATACAGACACAGGTCAGGTAATACAGACACGGGTCAGGTAATACAGACAGGAGCCACGTAATACAGACACAGGTCAGGTAATACAGACAGGAGCCGCGTAATACAGACAGGGGACACGTAATACAGACACGGGTCAGGTAATACAGACAGGAGCCGCGTAATACAGACACAGGTCAGGTAATACAGACAGGAGCCGCGTAATACAGACACGGGTCAGATAATACAGACAGGAGCCGCGTAATACAGACAGGGGACACGTAATACAGACAGGGGACACGTAATACAGACAGGAGCCACGTAATACAGACACAGGTCAGGTAATACAGACAGGGGACACGTAATACAGACACGGGTCAGATAATACAGACAGGAGCCACGTAATACAGACACGGGTCAGGTAATACAGACACGGGTCAGGTAATACAGACAGGAGCCACGTAATACAGACACAGGTCAGGTAAAACAGACAGGAGCCGCGTAATACAGACACGGGTCAGGTAATACAGACAGGAGCCGCGTAATACAGACACGGGTCAGGTAATACAGACAGGAGCCGCGTAATACAGACACGGGTCAGTTAATACAGACAGGAGCCGCGTAATACAGACACGGGTCAGATAATACAGACAGGAGCCGCGTAATACAGACACGGGTCAGGTAATACAGACAGGAGCCGCGTAATACAGACACGGGTCAGGTAATACAGACAGGAGCCGCGTAATACAGACACGGGTCAGATAATACAGACAGGAGCCGCGTAATACAGACACGGGTCAGGTAATACAGACAGGAGCCGCGTAATACAGACACGGGTCAGGTAATACAGACAGGAGCCGCGTAATACAGACACGGGTCAGGTAATACAGACAGGAGCCGCGTAATACAGACACAGGTCAGGTAATACAGACAGGGGACACGTAATACAGACACGGGTCAGGTAATACAGACAGGAGCCGCGTAATACAGACACAGGTCAGGTAATACAGACAGGAGCCGCGTAATACAGACAGGGGACACGTAATACAGACAAGGGTCAGGTAATACAGACAGGGGACACGTAATACAGACACGGGTCAGGTAATACAGACAGGAGCCGCGTAATACAGACACAGGTCAGGTAATACAGACAGGAGCCGCGTAATACAGACACGGGTCAGATAATACAGACAGGAGCCGCGTAATACAGACAGGGGACACGTAATACAGACAAGGGTCAGGTAATACAGACAGGAGCCACGTAATACAGACACAGGTCAGGTAATACAGACAGGAGCCACGTAATACAGACACGGGTCAGATAATACAGACAGGAGCCGCGTAATACAGACAGGGGACACGTAATACAGACAGGGGACACGTAATACAGACAGGGGACACGTAATACAGACAGGGGACACGTAATACAGACAGGGGACACGTAATACAGACAGGGGACACGTAATACAGACAGGGGACACGTAATACAGACAGGAGCCACGTAATACAGACACAGGTCAGGTAATACAGACAGGGGACACGTAATACAGACACGGGTCAGATAATACAGACAGGAGCCACGTAATACAGACACGGGTCAGGTAATACAGACACGGGTCAGGTAATACAGACACAGGTCAGGTAATACAGACAGGAGCCGCGTAATACAGACACGGGTCAGTTAATACAGACAGGAGCCGCGTAATACAGACACGGGTCAGGTAATACAGACAGGAGCCGCGTAATACAGACACGGGTCAGTTAATACAGACAGGAGCCGCGTAATACAGACACGGGTCAGATAATACAGACAGGAGCCGCGTAATACAGACACGGGTCAGATAATACAGACAGGAGCCGCGTAATACAGACACGGGTCAGATAATACAGACAGGAGCCGCGTAATACAGACACGGGTCAGATAATACAGACAGGAGCCGCGTAATACAGACACGGGTCAGGTAATACAGACAGGAGCCGCGTAATACAGACACGGGTCAGGTAATACAGACAGGAGCCGCGTAATACAGACACGGGTCAGGTAATACAGACACGGGTCAGGTAATACAGACAGGAGCCGCGTAATACAGACAGGAGCCGCGTAATACAGACAGGAGCCGCGTAATACAGACAGGAGCCGCGTAATACAGACAGGAGCCGCGTAATACAGACAGGAGCCGCGTAATACAGACAGGAGCCGCGTAATACAGACAGGAGCCGCGTAATACAGACAGGAGCCGCGTAATACAGACACGGGTCAGATAATACAGACAGGAGCCGCGTAATACAGACAGGGGACACGTAATACAGACAAGGGTCAGGTAATACAGACAGGAGCCACGTAATACAGACACAGGTCAGGTAATACAGACAGGAGCCACGTAATACAGACACAGGTCAGGTAATACAGACAGGAGCCGCGTAATACAGACACAGGTCAGATAATACAGACAGGAGCCGCGTAATACAGACAGGGGACACGTAATACAGACAGGGGACACGTAATACAGACAGGGGACACGTAATACAGACAGGAGCCACGTAATACAGACACAGGTCAGGTAATACAGACAGGGGACACGTAATACAGACACGGGTCAGATAATACAGACAGGAGCCACGTAATACAGACACGGGTCAGGTAATACAGACACGGGTCAGGTAATACAGACACAGGTCAGGTAATACAGACAGGAGCCGCGTAATACAGACACGGGTCAGGTAATACAGACAGGAGCCGCGTAATACAGACACGGGTCAGGTAATACAGACAGGAGCCGCGTAATACAGACACGGGTCAGGTAATACAGACACGGGTCAGGTAATACAGACAGGAGCCGCGTAATACAGACAGGAGCCGCGTAATACAGACAGGAGCCGCGTAATACAGACAGGAGCCGCGTAATACAGACAGGAGCCGCGTAATACAGACAGGAGCCGCGTAATACAGACAGGAGCCGCGTAATACAGACAGGGGACACGTAATACAGACAAGGGACACGTAATACAGACAGGAGCCACGTAATACAGACACAGGTCAGGTAATACAGACAGGAGCCGCGTAATACAGACACGGGTCAGATAATACAGACAGGAGCCGCGTAATACAGACAGGGGACACGTAATACAGACAAGGGTCAGGTAATACAGACAGGAGCCACGTAATACAGACACAGGTCAGGTAATACAGACAGGAGCCGCGTAATACAGACACGGGTCAGATAATACAGACAGGAGCCGCGTAATACAGACACGGGTCAGATAATACAGACAGGAGCCGCGTAATACAGACACGGGTCAGGTAATACAGACAGGAGCCGCGTAATACAGACAAGGGTCAGGTAATACAGACAGGAGCCGCGTAATACAGACACAGGTCAGGTAATACAGACACGGGTCAGGTAATACAGACAGGAGCCACGTAATACAGACACAGGTCAGGTAATACAGACAGGGGTCAGGTAATACAGACAGGGGACACGTAATACCGACACGGGTCAGGTAATACAGACAGGAGCCGCGTAATACAGACAGGGGACACGTAATACAGACAAGGGTCAGGTAATACAGACAGGGGACACGTAATACAGACACGGGTCAGGTAATACAGACAGGAGCCGCGTAATACAGACACAGGTCAGGTAATACAGACAGGAGCCGCGTAATACAGACACGGGTCAGGTAATACAGACAGGAGCCGCGTAATACAGACAGGAGCCGCGTAATACAGACAGGAGCCGCGTAATACAGACACGGGTCAGGTAATACAGACAGGAGCCGCGTAATACAGACACGGGTCAGGTAATACAGACAGGAGCCGCGTAATACAGACACAGGTCAGGTAATACAGACAGGAGCCGCGTAATACAGACACGGGTCAGATAATACAGACAGGAGCCGCGTAATACAGACACAGGTCAGGTAATACAGACAGGAGCCGCGTAATACAGACACGGGTCAGGTAATACAGACAGGAGCCGCGTAATACAGACAGGGGACACGTAATACAGACACGGGTCAGGTAATACAGACAGGGGACACGTAATACAGACAAGGGTCAGGTAATACAGACAGGAGCCACGTAATACAGACACAGGTCAGGTAATACAGACAGGAGCCGCGTAATACAGACACGGGTCAGGTAATACAGACAGGAGCCGCGTAATACAGACAGGAGCCACGTAATACAGACACGGGTCAGGTAATACAGACACGGGTCAGGTAATACAGACAGGAGCCACGTAATACAGACACAGGTCAGGTAATACAGACAGGAGCCACGTAATACAGACACAGGTCAGGTAATACAGACAGGAGCCGCGTAATACAGACACGGGACACGTAATACAGACAGGAGCTGCGTAATACACGGGTCAGGTAATACAGACAGGAGCCGTGGGATACAGACAGGAGCCGCGTGATACAGACAGGAGCCGCGTGATACAGACACGGGTAAGATGATACAGACACGGGTAAGATGATACAGACACGGGTAAGATGATACAGACACGGGTAAGATGATACAGACACGGGTAAGATGATACAGACACGGGTAAGATGATACAGACACGAGTAAGATGATACAGACACGGGTCAGGTGATACAGACACGGGTCAGATGATACAGACACGGGTCAGGTGATACAGACACGGGTAAGGTGATACAGACACGGGTCAGGTGATACAGACACGGGTAAGATGATACAGACACGGGTAAGATGATACAGACACGGGTCAGGCGATACAGACACGGGTCAGGCGATACAGACAGGAGCCGTGTGATACAGACAGGAGCCGTGTGATACAGACAGGAGCTGTGTGATACAGACACGGGTAAGATGATACAGACACGGGTCAGGTAATACAGACATGGGTAAGATGATACAGACACAGAACACATAATACAGACAGGGGTCAGATGATACAGACAGGAGCCACATAATACAGACACGGGTCAGATGATACAGACAGGGGTCAGATGATACAGACAGGAGCCACATAATACAGACAGGAGTCAGGTAATACAGTCACAGAACATGTAATATAGACAAGGCAGGTCACATAATACAGATAAACAAAATATAATGCAGGCAGGAGTCAGATAATACAGACACCAAACAGGGCCAGATAATACAGATAAAGACAAGGTGATATAGACAGAAGTCATATAAAACAGACAGTCGTCACATATTACAGTTATAGAAGAGATCATTCAAACACAGTACAGATAATACAAACATGTGTCATTTAATATAGACATGTGACAGATAAGAGAGGGAGGGTTGCAATTTGGAGCATGAAGGGTTATAACTCTCAGTTGGTCTAAGGCCGCACACAACCTAAATACGCCCCGTACAGTACTTTACGCCCCTTGAAGATTCTGATGTTAACCTTTAGTTTTTATTATTTTGATAACCCTCCGCCCCCCACCCGGGTCTAGGTCCAGTTGCTGTAGAGACAGGCGTCTGACTATTATTAAATACACTGGATTGATTTAAATGAATGTGTAGCGTGTGGGTGAGTCACACTCATGGTTATCACACACACACATTGCTAACACACGTCTCCTCCAGCCTGTCATATACACACAATGCAAATAAATGAGCCTTTTTACCTATAAATACATGGTTTGGCAAGTGCGCACACAGAATTTGAGTACTTCCATGAGTCAATCAGTGCCCCATTCAGTCTGACTGCCTCATGGGTACGGCAGAAAATCCTGAAATCCTGGCCTGGACACATCTCTCCAGGACTAAGCTTGCCAGTCCCTATATTAATCTAAAAATTCAACTCTACGCTTCCTCATTTTGTGTCACATGTTCATATTTATACAGAACATTTCTAAACTACCGGTTTTGATCGAAGCATAAGGAGACTATGGACCAATGTCAATGTTTTTGGGGGGCTTAGAAGCAAAAATCAAGCTCGGATCTATCCTGTTATGGTGTCTGGACAGGTCTGCCGCTGCAGTGTGGCCCCCAACCGCTAGATGGCGCTGCCAATCGATGAGAGAAGTTCTAAGCTTATAATGTTAGCCTAACCCTAACAGTTTACCTAAGCTTTGACTCTATGATATGGCAACTGGAATATCGGCAGCGCCATCTAGCGGATGCTCACCGCCACTGCTGCGCCAGCATAACAGGATAGGACCTCAAGCTTGGCACGCTTGAATTCATTTACTGTGATAGGTAAACAGGCCATTCAGCCAAAGTGGTCAGGACTATCTGCTACCCATTGCTCATTACCCATAAATCTACCCCCCCACCTCCAACATTAGGAGAGAGTAAGGACATTTTTGTGCATTTTTTGTGCTTAAAATCCCCAATTTTCAAGATCAATTAACTAACACTTCTACTCAAAGTTTTAACAACCAATTGAAATGACATTTCTCTTTCTGCAATTACTGAGACCTTTGCGGTGTCACTTTAAGGTCATGAAGCATCTCCTTACTTTTTATTATAATTACTATTTATATATAAAGCAGCGACTTACTCAATAGACTTATGCAGAATTTCCTTTCTGTTCCCCAGTGTGGGGCACCTGATCCCACTTTATCTCGGGGCCCAGACCGGGAGAGGCGCTCATTGACTGCAACTCACATAATACTTTAAGTGCTAAATCTCATCTTGTGGCGGCGGCGGCCATGGATGTAGTAAGTATCTAACGAGCTCTGTGCTTAATTGGATCTAAGCTGAGCTGGGATAATGACTTGTATGGAGCAGATGGATCCTCAGCTTCATCCCCAGGCGGGTGAGAGGGGGCTGGGGGCAGTCTGAGGATTTGCTCTGCACAAGGAGAGAATGGAATAAGGCCATATTGAACTGGGGACCTAGACTTATTATCCGTGCTATGAAAAGGAAATCTTCTATTCCTATTGTATCTACCTAGAAAGTTTGGACAGTTCAGGGGATATAATTATATTGGAAGGTTTCCCTTATCTCCCTCGATTTATCTGTGCCAAGGTCTGATGTAGATGGACATTTACAGCACTATACATATAACAAGTCACGGATATCTGTCCTTGAGTCCAGAAGTCATTCTATCAGACCCGCCTGCACCCATAGATCAGACCCGGTCCTATCCTCTTATGGTAGCACAGCACAAGGCAGCAGCAGTGGTGGTGAGCATCCGCTAGATGGCGCTGTAGATATTCCAGAGCCATATCATAGAGTTAAGGCTTAGGTAAACGGTTGGGGTGAGGGTTAGTTCAAGGTTTAGGCTTACATTATAAGCTTAGAACTCCTCTCACATATCGTCAGCGTCGCAAAATATTGGCAGCGCCATCTAGCGGGTTGAGGCCGCACTGCATCAAAACCTGACACCATAATGGGATAGATCCTCAGACCCTACAGCACCGCTAGGTTACACTCAAGGTCCCGCCCCAAATCAGACCCACCTGTCCCTCCCAGATTAGACCCACTTGTCCCTCTCCGAGCACACCCACCTGCACCCCTAGATTTGATCCACATGTCCCTCCAGATCAGACCCACCTACACCTCTAGATTAGACCCACCTGTCCCTCCCAAATAACCCCACCTGCACCCCTTGATTAGATCCACATGTCCCTCCCAGATCAGACCCACCTACATCCCTGGATTAGACCCACCCGTCCCTCCCAAATAACCCCACCTGCACCCCTTGATTAGAGCCACATGTCCCTCCCAGATCAGACCCACCTACATCCCTATATTAGGCCCACCTGTCTCTCCCAAATAAGCCCGCCTGTTCCCCTTGATTAGATCCACATGTCCCTCCCAGATCAGACCCACCTACACCTCTAGATTATTCCCACCTGTCCCTCCCAAATAACCCCACCTGCACCCCTTGATTAGATCCACATGTCCCTCCCAGATCAGACCCACCTACACCCCTAGATTAGTACCACCTGTTTCTCCCGGATAAGACCCACCTGTCTCGGATCTTTCCTCTCAAAGCTGCGCCACCGGTTGCAGTGGCTGCGAGGGGCCGCTAGATGGTGCTGATGATATTTTAGACAAGTTCTAACGTTACAGTTACCCTAACGCTATGGTATCGGAACTGAAATATCGGTAGCGCCATCTATTGGGTTCTGGCGTACTGGTGGCGCAGGTTTAAAGGAAAGGACCCCTGTCCCTCCCGGATCAGACCCACTTGTCCCTCCCAGATAGGACCCACCTGCACCCCTAGATTGGATCTACATGTCCCACTTACCCCTAACCTTTACATTCTTAACTAAATATTAACAAATATTCTTTATTTCTTTGAAACCTAACTATGTCCGCCACTTTCTTAGTAGTGTGTCCTTGTAAACTGAGTTTTCCATTAGTCCCGCTGGAAGAACTGGTAGTTGTAACTGCCACAGTACAGTTGTGCAAATAAAAGCTACCTCATGAGACTGATCAGCAGAAACCCAAATGATAGATCCCACCGCAGCATAATTGCATATAATAGTTATAAATGAGAGGCTATAGATTATTATTATAAATATATACAGAATATTATTATAAATGGAGTGTATGCTAAATATAGCATTCCAGTTGTCCGTTACCATAACCACTCCATACTTAAAGCAGAAGCTGAGATAATGATAGAGCGTCACAAGTGACAGAGATAATAACCCAAGAGGCTGTAGAGCGGGGACAATTTACATCACCGCAGGGTCAGCTTTGTATGCGCGTTCATCCTTATGTGTAAAAATAAAAGATGTAATAACAAGAGCCTAATTATCTGGACAGTGCAATCAATGCACCATATCCGGCTCCCGCAAGTCTATTGATGGGGTCACCCAGCCTGGAGGCGACCTCCTCGGTAATTGTAGCATATTAATAGCGGGTGGGGTGTAATGAGCTGGCATGCCAAATGTTTTAAACATTGCATTATAAATGAGTGCTCTATAGTTTGAAAATGTACCTTAAAGGAACACTGTCACCTAACTACAATTTGATTTCATCTTCACTTTTTTTCTACACAGTAAATCATTTCAGAGATATTTGGCATTGTTTGTGCATCTCCTACTGTTAGTGTACAGCAGAGTGATTGATAAATCTGGGGGTGGGGATGCTATTGTAGCAAGCAGACTGTATCACTAATTAGCACCTTAAAGCAATTAGTGTTTGGGAACTGCTTAAGAAATGTGACATAAACAATGCTGAATATCTCCAAAAACAGTCTTATTTTGGGGGACGACAAAGTCCATGTAAAGTGTCAGTCAAAAAAAGTTGTTCTGAGGAACTGGTTCCCCTTCCTACTGTTTTGTTAGATTTAAGGTGGGAGAGAACATTTGGCAAAAATTATGAATTCAAGATGCTTTCAATTAGTACATATTTTGAGGCAACTTCAGCTAACTGACTTACCATCACTCAAGAAGTTTTTCTTCCAACCGTATTTAATTTAACAAGTCATGCCAGAGGAGGAGCAAACTATTTCCTCTATGGCATATTATTCTGTTTTTGTAAGGTTTTCTACATTTTAGGTCTTTTTATGTAAATAATAACTTTTGTACAATTTAACAAGTCTGCCCTTTTGTTTGTTTGAAAGCATATTTGGGACTCCAAAATCAAACCTCTCCCTCCCAGATCAGACCCACGTCTGCCTCCCAGATCATACCCACCTGTCCCTCCGAGGTCAGACCCACCTGTCCCTCCCAGGTCAGACCCACCTGTCCCACCCAGGTCAGACCCACCTGTCCCACCCAGACCAGACCCACCTGTCCCTCCAAGACCAGACCCACCTGTGCCTCCCAGATCAGACCCACCTGTGCCTCCCAGATCAGACCCACTTGTCCCTCCCAGGTCAGACCCACCTGTCCCTCCCAGGTCAGACCCACATGTGCCTCCCAGGTCAGACCCACCTGTGCCTCCCAGATCAGACCCACCTGTGCCTCCCAGATCAGACCCACCTGTGCCTCCCAGGTCAGACCCACCTGACCCTCCCAGATCAGACCCATCTGCACCCCTAGATTAGATGCACATGTCTCTCCCAGAGCACACCCACCTACACCCCTAGATTAGGCCCACCTATCCCTCCCAGATCAGAACTACCTGCATCCCTAGATTAGACTAAAGGGTCTCTCCCATATCAGATCCACCTTTCCCTCCCAGATTACACCCACCTATACCCATAGATTAGGCCCACCTACTCCTCCTAGATCAGACATACCTGCACCCCTAGATTAGATGCACATGTCCCTCCCAGATCACACACAGTGTACACCCCTAGATTAGGCCCACCTTTCCCTCCCACACAAGACCCAGCAGAAATGAGAAGTCCACATAAAAAAAATGTACCGGCCAAAATTAAAAAGTCTAAGTGGCAGTGCCTTAAAATTAATTAATTAATGTATAAATGAATCTAAAGATCCATCCTCTGAGGTAATGGCCTTATCAACAGCAAATAATTACGATGAGCAGTGGGGTAATGAAAAAGAAGAGCATGCCCATTTGAAAATACTTTAATAGTGACAGAGATTTTTAAAAAATGGCACAATTGAATGTAATTTATAAAAGGTTTACCTACACTGCTCATCTTAGTTAATTACTATTGATAAAGCCAATTACTCAGAGGATGGATCGTTCAGTTAATTTATACATACCTTCTATACAAATTATACGTGTGTATATTGTGTGTATTTTTCTGTGTACTTTTCATTTCTTCAATAAATAAGACCTTTTCTGTGTCACTTTAATAAGGACAGGACAAACCAACAGGTGGCGGAGGAAGGAGCTTCCTCTGGAGATGTTCAGATGTTTATTTTACAGAGAAACCTCTCGAGTCTGAATGTAATGGGTAATTATGATGAATGAGATGCTATCAATTCCACGCTGAGTGATGTTATAGAGACCTCCGAGCTCTGCATCCACAGCAGTCCCGAGAAGGTGATAACATCTCATTCTGGAGCCCCGCTTTAATAGACTCTCGGAGACTTGTCCTACCCAGAAGAATGGCTTTATTACGCAGACAAAGCCTCCCCAGATCCCAGATACCGTGCTGCTATCTGCACAGATTGAACCGTGTATGAGCAGCCAAGCCTGTGATTGGCCTTCGCAGAGACTGGCGATGAATGGACGCAAATAATACTTTATTAAATTATGTATCAGTAGCAGAAAAACTCATTTAGAAAATTAACTGTGGAAAATATGCACAAATTCTCAGTGATATGTTTAATTAGAGAGGCTTTCAGCAGGAGCCCCCGTCTCATATATAGTGTGCCCACCAATTCATAACTAGCATCCTCTCCTCAACTCTTCCCCATCCCAGCTAGTTGTCTCTCACATATCTTTTCTTATCCTCTCCCACCTCTCCTCCTTGTCTTTCTCTTGCTCGTCTCTCTCTTCCACCTCTGCTCATCATTTGTCTCTTCCCCACCTCTCCTCAACAATTTGCGCTTGCTTAACTCTCCTCCTTACATGTTTCACCCAGCTCCCCTCCACATCTCTCTTTCCCATTTTTCTTCTCATCTCTCGCCCATTTTTCCACCTCACCTCTCCTCAGCAGATTTCTTGCACAATTCTTCTCATGTCTCTCTCTCATCTTCATCTCCCTCGCCGCCTCTTCCCTCCTCATCATTTCTGGTTAACCACTCCTCATCTCATACCCTACATTTGTTCCTTCTCATCTCTCCCATGTCATTTTTCATCCTTATTTCTTGCCCTCCCCCCTCCCTTTTTCTCATCCACTTATCTTTTCATCTGTTGTCTTCTCCTAATGTTTTGCACTTCTCCCATCATCTCTTTCCCTCCTCATCATCTCTTGTCCACATCTTCTTCTGCAACCCAAATCGTCACCTGTTGACTGTCTATTTAGCTTACCATCCTTCCTTACATCTCTGTTTTGTGCCTCCTCCTCTCACCTGTATTTTAATTTCAGATAATTCATCAATTATCTTGCTACAACCATGATTAATAGTATCTTTAAAGTGGTTGACTTTTAGATCATGTTCCTGAGGATCAGCAGATAAGGTCTAGTTACCAGCAATGGTCTTAGGATCAGCTATTGGCCACTTCTACAAACCTCCCCACATACCCTGCCCCTTCTCCCAAGTATTTGTGAGTCTATCCTGATCTGGTTACATGCCCATGGGGCCACTGTTCATAAACCCCACTTCAGTATCCGAGACAGGTTGTATTAATGCAAGGTCCATGACTCTCTGACCCATCACAACACCAGCTCCGGTGATAAGGGACACATGGACTTCATTTGTGCTCAGCGTACATAGACTTTGTGGTTCTTGCAGTGTGCACAACCAGAGAACGAGAGCTCCTGTCATCATGTAATCAATTTTAAACTTTATATACACAGAATTAATTAAATACACAGCTCGAAAGCCAAGAGAAATGAAATCCATTTATCAAAGTCAACGTCCCCAGGGCAGAGGAAACGCGTCTCATTCACTGAGAATAATATCTAGAGGGACGCCTTGTATAGTATATAAAGATATGTAAATATATGTATATGGTTCTATATTTATACACAAGTTATTCTATATTTGTACACACATATTTAATGTTTGTCCTCCCCTCATTAGTCTCTTTTTCTCTCTCAGTTACTCTTTTCACTATATTTTACCTCTATCTCTCTCCCTCCCTCCCTTTATTCAGTCTTTGTATCACTCCACATTTATAGATTGCACTAAATAAGCTGCTGAGGGTTGACAGGTGATGGCGATACCCCCACTCTATATACAGTAAAGAAATACAAAAACATCTAAATGTCTCAAAACCCCCGGCTTTCCCACAGTCCTCCCACCGCCACTATAGATTCCAGGTAATGACATGCAAATGCTCAGATGTACCCCCTCTTGCCTCTAGCTCACTTAACGTGTGGGCTACTCTCAGGCAGCCTTAAGTACTTAGCCTTGAATTGGAGTACAGTACTACAAACACACTCACATATTTCCTTTATAGGGGGTTCATCACTAAGAAATGCTGCAAGTAAACCAGTCTCCTGGTCTGCTTGAGAGATGTAGGAGTTCTCAGAATGTTGTCCTTCAGTTTTACAGTCACTGCTTCACCTTTCACTTACCCTACCCCTCCACATCTCTTGACACTAAACCCCTCCACATCTCTTGACACTAAACCCCTCTATATTTACCATGAGCCCTGTCCTTTCAGCTCCTAAAATCTTGTAACCTTCTCTAAATCCTCCCCAGTGCCGGATCTACCTTTTTGGAGCGCCTGGGCAGTGAAGTGGAGGAGCCCCTGCAGGTGCATACGCAAGGTATGCAAGTACCCATTTTTGCTTTCCTGTGCGTGTAACTTCCTTTTCCTGTTGTAACTCTATTAGTTTAGGTGTTTCCCCATAGTAGCTAATCTATGAACTGCAGCATTTCGTTTTATTAAGCCGGGAACCATTTTCTGCCTAGTTGCCCTATAATCTGGCCATGAACATAATCCTGCTCCTCTGCTGCTCTGCTCTACCTTTCACTTTCTTCATAAGCTTCCTCCATCTGCTCCTTGTCCATTTGTCTCTAACCATCCAACTCCATTGCTACTGCTCTCCACCCTCCGATTCTCTCCCTCTCTGCTAATTCTATCCTCATTTTCCCCAGATCCCCTCCACCCTATTATTATCTCCCTATGGCCCCTATTTGCCCAGTCCTCTCCCATGCTCCCACTTTTCTCTCATTAGCTAGTAATCATTGCCGAGGTCAGATACACTGCATTAGACATAGCTTTAGATAATGCCCTTGTACCCGAGCATCCTGATCCGTCCTGGGTTGCCTCAGCAACACCAGCACAGGCTCTCTTGTAAACACAGATTAAAGGGAGAGAAGGGTGAACGTTTGGAACTATATAGTTATATAGATATATATATATATATATATATATATATATATATATATATATATATATATAACACACATTTATTGCATTATTTATGTTTTCCATGTAGCCTTGTTATTTTAATATTATTTTGTGAATATATGCACACAAAAAAAAAATTACTATTATTAAAAACATAATTTGGTGCATTTTTTTTAAACTATTTCTAAGGAGAACAAAGTATACAAATCGTCCGTGATGATTCCCTATCTGGTAACAGGTTCTTATAAACAAACTAACTTAGACCTATGACCCACAAAGGGTGCCTGCGGAAGTGAAGCTCTTGCTTAGCCCTACTTGTATGAGGCCAATAACTCATGCTAGAATTGCAGCAATATAGAGATATAACAATGATAAAAAAATTTTTTTCCAAATTTGTGTTGTTATTAAAAATAAATATGCAAATCATAACTTAAAGGGGCTATTAGTTTTGCAATTAGATACTATCTGTAGGATTGAAGTTAGCCCATCCTAGCTAATAGGATTCTAATGATCCTCCATGGCTGCCAGTTGGTTCTGGTTTCTGCTTTCCGTGCCTAATGCGGCATAAAACAAGAGGGGAGGACTGAGTCAATAGCAGTCCAGGCAGGCTCTCACTACTGAAGATAAGTATCCTGACGTACGTTTCATCAGTAAGTCTGATGGTAGATAAGAACCAAGAGGCCAACCTAGGCTATTCATTCTATCTACCTAGAAAGTTTTGCCTCAATTAACGATCAGGAAAGGCTTAATTTATCTCATTTATGTAAAGTGGAACATTTATGCGTTATATCACGACCCACTCTCTGGCTGGGGTCTGCTGACTTGATTTGGGTTACTCTGAACCTTGGAGCCGTTTTGATTACAGGAACTTCATGTCTCAGGCCTTGGTTTAGACTGAGCAATATTGACAGTAAGTCTGACGAATCTTACTGCAAGCATATGTCCCCGGGTAAATAATACATCTACACACCACGTCTTGATGAAAATTATGAACCAAGTTTTATTTTAGAACAGCATATTTAAAACCTTGCACAACACATTATAGGGAGTGGCTACCTTTAGTCAAACCCTCATCCCCCTCTCTCTGGCCAATAGGATAACCTCTACAGTAACCTAATTACCTCTGTCCAATGTAGTAGAGGGAGGCTATGGGAACCACCAGACCCCTCCCCTGGGCCAACCCCAGGCGTGGCAACCAAGCTCATTCTGACCCAGGCGGTCCCAGGGGAAACTTCCTGTTTGCTCCTAGGCCCCCCCATTGTTATCTAGGTGCCTGGCTGTCTGGCAAATCTCTTTGTTTAGGTTCTGGCGACACCCTGTGAGGTTTATCTTGTTTAGGATAAACCCATTTGGCTCAGCTCCTGCCTCAGTGTTTATACAATGGGGGAGGGTTGACTAATTAAAACATAACTATCACTCCCCAATACAATATACAATATAACACTAACATATTATCCCCCATAACACAATATACAGATGGTGGCGATTGGTATATAACAGTCCAGTCCCAATATAGGCCACTGCTGCCAGTCACAAAATGGCCCCAGCATAGTTCACACCAAATCCAATATGGCCCCTGGGTGATTCATGACACGTTACTCTTAAAGCTTCCAACTTCATGACCATTTGTTCTTGTATTCCTCTTTTTATATAAAATGTTTCAGTCTTGAACTTTATCACGTCCTTTGATATATTTTCACGTCTTTCTCATACTCCTCTCACTTCTCTCCTCTAATCTATATATATTCAAGTCATGAAGTCTCCTTAAGTTTTGTCTATAGACCCTGCACCATTTTAGTCATCTTCTTTAAATTGTCTCTAATTTATTAATATCCTTTTTTAGATTCTGTCTCCAAAACTGAACACAATACCCATTTACGTTTTCACTTTTAAGACTGATAATGTAGTAAAACTTAGATTGTGAGCCCTTAGAGTGTAAGCTCTCCGGAGAGCAGGGAACTCATCTCCTCATCTAATAGTGTATGTACCAAAACGCTTTCTTGTTTTATCTACCTAAATGTCCATCCATAGATTATTGTACGTCTACCGCTATGGAATAAAACTAAATCTCCAGTACACAGATCTGTGATAAATTACTATCACTTATTGTAGCTCCTTAGAGTCAACTGTAGAACAAGAGCAGAAGTAGACATTTACACAATCCTATATACTAGTGACTTGCCCGTCAAAAATGACGGGGCAATAAAATGTAAAGCCATGGTAATGCTGTCTGACACAGAATGTAAGCTGTTTTTTACTGTGAGGACCTTCGGCACTCATTGCGAGCGTCTCCTGTCGTGTACTTTTGGTCCTCTGAGCACCTTCATGAGTCATGATAAAGAGAGATATATATTTTATGGATATGAAGTTAAGTAATAATGAATGATTTATTCAATAAATTAATATACTTTAATTATTTATAATTAATATATGCAGCGAGCAATATGCTGAAGAGCTAACAATCTGTAATAAGTTTGTATTTTGCGTCTGCATAGAATATACATTGTGAGTGTTAGTGCTCTGCTTATAAAGTGTAATGAATGTTCCAACTGTGCATTCTAAACAGGCTGCGTTGCGAGAGGTAACGGCGTTGGTTTATTGTGTAAAGCGGGATTGTATAGTCTTAATGTTATATATGTGGTACGCGTCTCGTGAGCATTTTCCGGCTTTTGTAATAATGTATTTCGTATTTCGTATTTAGATGTGTAAAGTGCTATGCGTTTTGCAGTGCTTTGCGCGGTCCAGGGTCGTGTAGCCTCGTTTTCATTTTTTGCGGCGGCCATTTTTTTCCTCGCTTAGGCGTTTTTTGAGTGGCGAAAATTGTCTAAAACAAGTTAAATTTGCGTTCCACCTCACTCCCAGACGTCCTGGCTGTTGCCACGTGCTGACTGTGATGGTTTTGTAATTTTTTAAAATATTTTTTTAATATTTTTTGGGGTGTATTTAGTGTTTTCTATTGTTTTTTCATTTTTGTCGTCTGGCCGTTTAATCTCGTAATTTTTTGCGTTTCGTAACTTTTTTTTTAAGTCCTGCATCTCGTTTTTTTTTTCTAAGTCCCGCTTTTGTCAAGCGCTTGCACGCCAAGGCGATCTTGCGTTTAGGAAGTGTTTTTCTGCTAAGTCCTGCGTGTTTGATTGCCTCTTCGTGTTTGTGCTGATAGTTGTAGTGCGTTGTAGTGGCTTAACGGCTCGCCTCGCTATGCAAGGCTCATCCGCCAAGTGCTACGTGTTAATGGCTCGCCTCGCTTTGCGAGGCTCGCAGAGATGAGCGCCTGCACCACTCATCGCCTAACTCGTACGCACCATGCAAAATGTGACGACGTCTCGCAGTTTGACAACTATTAAATGTGATACTGTAGTTATAATGAATTATTTGTCTAACTATCCTTCCCTTAAGGTTTCTATTTTTCACAAATGTACATAAAGAACGATTTATTACTTGATTTTTCCATTTGTGCATTTTTCTCTTTGGCTTGGGCCTTGGTACTTCTTATAGTCTGTAACCTTTGCTTTGATACTTCTATATCTTCCTCCGCGTCTATTTGTATCTTCTACATTCTTCATTTTACACATGGCTGCCACCTCTCTGAGTGTCAGATTGGTTTTCTTTTACCTTTCTGAACCAACCAAATTCAGTGTGAGATTTAATTTGAATCATTTGCTTCAGATGTTCTCAGTTCCCTCTACTTCCTTCAAAATTGTCTGCCTTGCCAGGAATTTCTTAAATATTTTCCATATTGGAGAAATCATACATTCATTTTTTTTATGGTTACACAAAGTTTGTATTTGTGCATTAAAGTGGTGATCATTACACCCAAAGTGCTCACCTACAGATCATCTCACACTATCTCATTAGAATGATGTCACTTACAAGAAATGTATAATGTACTGAAGATAATGGCAAATAGATGGGGAAGAAGTGGAGGCAGTGACAGATTTTATTTCCCTGGGCCCCAAGATTTCTTCAGATGGTGACTGCAGCCATGAAATTAAAAGACATTTGTTTCTGGGGATTAAAGC
Organism: Discoglossus pictus; assembly: GCA_027410445.1. Classification (NCBI taxonomy): domain Eukaryota; kingdom Metazoa; phylum Chordata; class Amphibia; order Anura; family Alytidae; genus Discoglossus; species Discoglossus pictus. The sequence continues at coordinate 128,060 of JAPZIH010000751.1, forward strand.
TATTAAAACGCATGGTTAGACCTCTGGTATTCCCAGTAGTAATATACAGATGTGAGAGCTGGACCATAAAGATGTCTGAGCGCCGAAAAATTTACGTCTTTTGAATTGTGGTATTGGAGAAAACTGCTTAGAGTCCCTTCGACTGCAAGAAGATCCAATAAACTAATACTACAGGAAATCAAGACCACTGATCACTGGAAGATATGATCATGAGGCTGAAGCTCAAATATTTTGGCCATGTCATGAGAAGACCGGATCCCCTTGAGAAGGCTGTGAGAAAGATTGAAGCCACACAAAGAAGGGAATGGCAGAGGTGGAGATAGATAGATGAGGTAATTGAAGCAATGAACATAAGCTTGATGGAGCTCAGAGGGACAGTGGCTGACATATATAACTGGCCCATAGGGTCACAGAGAGTTGGACACAACTGTGTACTTTTGCTCCTCTGAGCACCTTCGGCGCTCATTGCGAGCCTCTCCCCTCGTGTCCTTCAAGTTCTGTGCTTTGCAACGATCATGTTCGGCAAAGACAGATCTGTAAGTACAGTGTTAAATATATATATTTCTTTTACTGCAGTGTAAATTAGAAAATGTTTTCAGGTCTCCGAGCATAATAAAGGGATTTAAATATGTAACTGCTTTGAGAGTGCTATCGCTGGCAGCCAATGAGCAGTAATCCAGATATATATAACTGCAGTGTAAAAAGTAAAACATTTTTAGTGAAGTGGAAAGTATAATCTATTTTTTTCCATGACTAATTCATATTTATTAAGTTAATGTACGTTAATAATTATTTTGTTTTAGCATATTTTTATATGTGTCTATATATATATATATATATATATATATATATTATATATATTATATATATATATATATATATATATATATATATATATATATATCACATATATAGTTGTGAGCGTACGAGTTGTTGCTAACGCTGCGGGCTCGCTACGCGAGTCGCGGCCCTCGCGTAGCGAGGGCCGCGGCTCGCGCAGCGAGCCGAGGCCCTCGCGAAGCGAGGGCACTGCCCGAGGGTCTCAGTTGCTGGCATGGAGCGCCGAAGGCGCTCCATGCCAGCAACTGAGGACCCTCGCGAAGCGAGGGCCTCAGTTGCTGGCATGGAGCGCCGTAGGCGCTCCATGCCAGCACCTGAGGACCTCGCAAAGCGAGGGCCGCAGTTGCTGGCATGGAGCGCCGAAGGCGCTCCTTGCCAGCAACTGCGACCCTCGCAAACTTCACGTCGCAACCCAAACAGTACGACACACACATTACGACACTCGCAAACAACATACGACACACGTTCACACACATTACGGACTCGCAACACTCGGACGCAACTCGCGAACATTAGAAAATGTCAAACACAATACATACACACACCACATACATAAAAAACTTACCTACACCAAGAGGGAGCACCCAGCACCTCAAAAATACAACTTACACCTCGATTTTACTTCAAATAAAACAGTTTAAACACTAAAAAAAAAACGAAGCGAGAGAAAAAATGGCCGCCGAACAAAACGAAAACGAGGCTACAGCACTCTAAACTCGCAAAACACCACAAGAAACTCGCAAAACACCACAAAACAACTACGGATATTCCGATACAAACGTATAACACACATTACTCGCCATTTCGCGCCAATGCGGAAGTACACGACTACGCTAACGGTTTGGTCTCGCGCACGCACAGTGTTACACTGCACACATTCAGCACGCTTACACAGCAGATCCACACCACTAATGCTGCAGCAACATCAAAACACATTCACAGCTCTTCCACACAATGCTTTAAAATAGGTAAAGTATATTCATTTATTAATGTATTATATATTTCATTATTACACACTAAACAGCATTAGCTACCTTACAATTTCATTGCCGTCATTTTTTGACGGGCAATTCGCTAGTATATATATAGAGCTCAGATCCTCTTCACACAGTTCAATTGCCATGTAGCTAAAGTCTTTCCCATAGTCTTTCATTATATGAATGGGCTCCATGGCATAGCTATCTGGGGTATCACCGCTCCCACAGGGCAAGTACCGAATGACCCCCCTGTATGCAAAGGGCCAGAATGAGTGACATACACTCTAGTATGGCCGAATACTGTGTTTAAAGGGCAATATGTCCCAGGGCCATAGTCGCAGGGCAGGAGGCTGGCAAACATTCCTCTCCAAGACAAAGTGGCGAAGGGCACTTCGTCCCACATTTCCCCTTTGGGGGGAAGTCTAACCAGGCACCTGACCTTCTGCCGGTCAGTGCCTCCGTTAGACGATCCACCAACCCACAATAAACCAGTGCTAGAGCAGCCCCCCCACAACAACAAAGTGCAAGAGCAGCCCACCCACAACAAACCGTTACTGCAACTGGATATTTCGCTGTGGTGATGGGGCAACACGCTGAGGGGACTTGAGGGGCAGAGGCCAGCGGCACTCTGCCCTGATGCCAGCTCTTCTGCTGGTATAACCTGCAGGACATCCTGCTCTGTACAAGGGACAAAGGGAGGGCAGAGGCCGACTGCACTCTGCCCCGCTGTCAGCTCTTCTGCTGGGGTACTTGGGACATATTCCGGCTCAGTAGCCAGGGAAACGTGGGGGTCAGTGGGGGTTAACATTTCCTCTGTTAACCCTGGGGCCACATTAGAAGTTAGCTTGGGAGGGGAATTTGTACTTACCCCCTCCTCCGGTTGTCCCAGTGAGGGTAGTTGGGGATCTGGACAGGCTGTGGGCGCAGAGACCACGGTCCCATCTGCGGCGTCTGGGAGATTGGTGTCTCCCCTTGTCAGGGTAAACTGTCGCTGGGGAGGAAGGACGACACCTTCTGCCCCCTGTGGTTCACACTGCCGCTGGGGGGTAAGGACGACACCTTCTGCCCCCTGGGGTTCACACTGCCGCTGGGGGGGAAGGACGACACCTTCTGCCCCCTGGGGTTCACACTGCCACTGGAGGGGAAGGATGACACCTTCTGCCCCCTGTAGGGCCAGTAGAGAGACCTCGGTCCCATCTCTACCTGCCATCTGGAGGTCATCCCAGGACCAGTCAATGAAGTCTGGTTCTGCTTGTCGAGTAGGTTGGGGCTGCACGAAGCTGAGCAGGTGTTGGTAGTCCTGCTCCAGCTCCCACTCTCTCGTTACCAGGTGGGTCATGTCTTTGCTCACCTCGCCTTCGTCATCCCAGACATACATGCCCATCCGGTAGTCGTAGATGTCCCAAAACCTAGACCCCTCCGTGCTGTCAAGATCAATGTCGTCCTCCAAGGCATCCCATAATAATCTCGGGCCATCATAATCATCCCCCTCCGGTAAGTTGTGTTCAGCCGTCCAGAGGGTAAGTCGAACGGTATGCCACCAGAGGGCCTGGTATGCGTTGTCTAGCCAGAGCTCGCCACACGCTTCTGTAGCCGCTGCTCATCACTGGGGAGACTCTCACCTCGCCGCCATTGGGCATCTTCCAGGGCATCATACCAGAGTTCCTTTCTGTCTGCATCCCTGTAGTCCGCGGCCGCCTCCTCCTCATCATCATGGAACGCTGTCCGAAAACTAGCCGGTTCCATTCTGCTGTAGCCAGGGGCGCTGTACGGATACTAGTGTTGCCCTCAATTTGTAACTCCAAACGTTACCGGTGTCTCTGTGCTGCTTTTCCTCTTACTAGGACGCCATCCCACCACTGCCACCAATGTAACAGATCTACTGGCACCCCGACCGGGACCCTCCGTTGATGGACGCGTCCTAGTTTGCGTCGAGGCCTACAAGCACCGTACTGGACACCACCACAGACTCGTTACAGCTCAAGGGAGTATGCAAAAGCATAGCAATCCCCAGTAGGATATAGCGATCCCCTCCAACGTTTTGAAGGGTCAAGTAGTGAACTTTATTTTGTTGTGCAGAAATATTTATACACATCTCTTCCCACAGGCAATACAAATCCCCCATATTTGGCCCCACAATACACATAAAGAGAACAATAGGTGTGGTCACACCTCCCCGAGGCTACCTGGCAACTTTGATACAATCAGACATTGATTCAATTACACTTCTTTATTCTTATCTGAGAATGAAAACACTTTATACAATAGACTTCCTTTATCTTATGCGGAGTCTCTGTAACAGGATTATCTCCCATGCCAAGTAGCTGCAATAGTCTGGGACAATATTCTGCAGAGCATAAACCAACATACATGCAGTATAATAGTAGGATCATATTTTAACCATAATAATCATAAAACAGGGTAAAACAGTGATGGGTTCCGTTACAATATATATATTATTTTTTTTATAATAATTAATTACTGTATATACTCGAGTATAAGCCGACCCGAGTATAAGCCGTGGCACCTATTTTACCACAAAATACTGGGTAAAATGAGTGACTCGAGTATAAGCCGAGGGTGGGAAATTCGCTGCCCCCTGTGTCCCTCTTGTGCCCTCTGTGTCCCCCTCTCTCTCCGTGTCTCTTCTCCCCTCTCCCTTCCCTGTGTCTCTTCTCCCCTCTCTCTTCCCTGTGTCTCTTTCAACCTCTCCCTTCCCTGTGTCTCTTCCCCCCTCCCTTATCACCCTCCTCAACCCCACTCCTCAACCTCCCTCCTCATCCCCCTCTTCAACCTCAACCCCCCTCAACCCCAACCCTCCCTCCTCAACCCCCCATCCTCATCCTCTCTCCTCAACCCCCCCATTCTCAACCCCTCCTACTCATCCTCAACCTCCCTCCTCATCCTCAACCTCCCTTCCCCTCCTCAACCTCCCTCCTCTACCCCCTCATTCTCAACCCCCTCCTCAACCTTCCTCCTCAACCCCCTCATCCTCATCCTCAACCTCCCTCCTCAACCTCAACCCCCCTCAACCTCCCCCATCAATCCCCCTCCTCAACCTCAACCCCCCAACCTCAACCCCCTCCTCATCCTCAACCCCCACCTCAACCCCCCTCCTCATCCTCAACCCCCTCTGCAACCTCCCTCCTCAACCCCCCCATCCTCAACCTTCCTCCTCAATCCCCCCATCCTCATCCTCAACCCCCCTCCTCAACCTCAATCCCAACCTAACTCCTCAATCTCAACCCCCCTCAACCTCCCCCCTCAATATCCCTCAACCCCAACCCCCCTCCTCAACCTAAACCCCCCTCAACCCCCCTCCTCCTGCCGGCACCCGGTATATGCTAATGACGCGGCACGCATGTGACGTCACATGCGTGCCGGCCCCGGGTCAAGGAGCGGAGGCCGGAGCACAAGCAGGTAAGTGAGGGGAGAGGGGGGATGTATTTAGGGGCGTTTAGGTGGAGGAGGGGGGTTGAGGGGGGTTTAGGTTGAGGAGGGGGGTTGAGGTTGAGGAGGGGGGAGGGAAAGAGACACGGGGGGTAGAGAGACACACGGGGGGTTAGAGACACGGGGGGTTAGAGACACACGGGGGGGGTTAGAGAGACACGGGGGGAGAGTGACTTGAGTATAAGCCGAGGGGGCCCTTTTTTGGCTTAAAAAAAGGTCTAAAAAACTCGGCTTATACTCGAGTATATACGGTACTTAATAAATTAATATACTTTACCTATTTCTAATTAATATATACAGCAATCAATATCCTGAAGAGCTAACAACCTCTTGTTATTTTCCTGCAGCATACAATGTACAGTTGGAGTGTTGTTCACCTGAGGAGAAAGTGTCAGCAATGTGGCAAGTGTGCAGTGTAAATAGGCTGCGTGCGCTAGTCCAAACCGTTTGGTTTAGTTGTGTAAAGTGCCATTCTAGATTCGTAATGTTATTAGTTGCAAGTTAGTGTTGTAAAGTGGCGTTGTTTGTCTATGTGTTACGCGGCTTGTGAGCAGTTTCCGCCCTTTCTAATAGTGAATTTTGTACCTCATAAGTTCCTGTGTAAATGTGGTACGCGTCTGGAGGTGTTTTGCGCGGTTCGGGGGCGTGTAGCCTCATTTTAATTTTTTTCGGGCGCCATTTTTTCTCTTGCTTAACTGATTTTTCAAGTTTCGAAACTTGGCTTAAATTCACGTTCCACCTCACTCCCAGACGTCCTGGCTGTCCCCCAGTGCTGTGTGTGAGGTTTTTTTTTTTTGTAGTTTTTTTTGTTTTTCAATTTGCACAGTTCGGCCGTTAACTAATTGTTTTTTTTTCTAAGTTCCGCGTCTTGCAATTTTTTTTCCCCTAAGTCCTGCATTAGTGATGTTGCAAAAATAAAATATTCAGTTCGCGAACCGCGAACTCGAACCGCCGCAAATGTTCGCGAACCTGGCGAACCGCCATAGACTTCAATGGGCAGGCGGATTTTAAAACCCACAGGGACTCTTTCTGGCCACAATAGTGATGGAAAAGTTGTTTCAAGGGGACTAACACCTGGACTGTGGCATGCCGGAGGGGGATCCATGTCAAAACTCCCACAGAAAATTACATAGTTGATGCAGAGTCTTGTTTTAATCCATAAAGGGCATAAATAACCTAACATCCCCCTCCATCATCATCCTCCCCTGTGTCTCCTTCCCCCTTCCTCATTACCCTCCCCTGTGTCTCATCCCCCCTCCCTCATCATCCTCCCACCTCCCTCATCATCCTCCCCTGTATCTCTTTCCCCTCTTCCTCATCACCTCCCCTGTATCTCTTTCCCCTCTTCCTCATCACCTCCCCTGTATCTCTTTACCCCCTCCCTCATCTTCCTCCCCTGTGTCTGTTTCCCCCCTCCCTCATCATCCTCCCCTGTGTCTCTTCCCCCCTCCCTCATCATCCTCCCCCTCCCTTGATGATAAGGGGGGGAAGAGACACAGGGATAAGTGTGAGGGGTGTTAGGGTAAGGAGTGTTAGGGATAAGGGTGAGGGGGTTAGGTGCTAGGGTAAGGGCTGTTAGGGATAAGTGTAAGGGGGTATAAGGGTTAGGTGTTAGGGTGAGGGGTGTTAGAGATAAGTGTAAGGGGTGTTAGGGTTAGGTGTTAGGGTGAGGGATGTTAGGGTTAGGTGTTAGGGTAAGGGCTGTTAGGGATAAGTGTAAGGGGATATTAGGGTTAGGTGTTAGGGTGAGGGGTGTTAGAGATAAGTGTAAGGGGTGTTAGGGTTAGGTGTTAGGGTGAGGGATGTTAGGGTTAGGTGTTAGGGATAAGTGTGAGGGGTGTTAGGGTTTGGGTAAGGGGTGTTAGGGTTAGGGTGAGGGGTGTTAGGGATAAGTGTGAGGGGTGTTAGGGTTAGGGTGAGGGGTGTTAGGGATAAGTGTAAGGGGTGTTAGGGTTAGGTGTTAGGGTGAGGGATGTTAGGGTTAGGTGTTAGGGATAAGTGTGAGGGGTGTTAGGGTTAGGGTAAGGGGTGTTAGGGATAAGTGTGAGGGGTGTTAGGGTTAGGGTGAGGGGTGTTAGGGATAAGTGTAAGGGGTGTTAGGGTTAGGTGTTGGGGTGAGGGATGTTAAGTTTAGGTGTTAGGGATAAGTGTGAGGGGTGTTAGGGTAAGGGGTGTTAGGGATAAGTGTGAGGGGTGTTAGGGTTAGGGTAAGGGGTGTTAGGGATAAGTGTGTGGGGTGTTAGGGTTAGGGTGAGGGGTGTTAGGGATAAGTGTGAGGGGTGTTAGGGTTAGGTGTTAGGGTAAGAGGGGTTAGGGATAAGTGTGAGGGGTGTTAGGGTTAGGGTGAGGGGTGTTAGGGATAAGTGTAAGGGGTGTTAGGGTTAGGCGTTAGGGTGGGGATGTTAGGGTTAGGTGTTAGGGATAAGTGTGAGGGGTGTTAGGGTTAGGGAAAGGGGTGTTAGGGATAAGTGTGAGGGGTGTTAGGGTTAGGGTGAGGGGTGTTAGGGATAAGTGTGAGGGGTGTTAGGGTTGGGTGCTAAGGTGGGGGGAGGATGATGATAAGGGGGGGAAGAGACACAGGGGTGTCCTTGCAGCAGAGATCAAGAGAGTCATTCAGGACTGTATTGCATACTGTGTACAGTAGCCTAGCTATGGTTTTCCCTATTGATGCAGTATCACCTACACTCAGCCTCCTCTCAGTAAGACTGCAAGTTAGTTATGATTCCAAAATGGCTGCTGTCCATGAGGTAGAAGGGTGTGGAAGGCTCGTGAGGCTCGCAGGCGATGAGCGCCTTTTGCCTAAAATTCAATGCCTCAACTGCTCGCCTTGCTATGCGAGGCTCGCAGCTGATAAGCCACTTTGGCACTCATCGGCTAAGTGCTGTGAGCTTGGAAGACTTCTGTGCTTCAACAGCTTGCCTCGCTACGTGAGGCTTGCAAGCGTGACGACGATTCATAGTTTTGACAACTATTATGTGCGATAGACCTTTCTGATTTCTGGCCGCATTGTATCAGTCTAAACCCTTATACATTTGAGAAGACTGAGCGCATGCAGACCCCAGGGAGGCTGATTAGCTGCAAACTGCTCTGTACAATAACATATTCTGTATAAAAACCCATTTCTGGGTTTTCTCTTTCTCTTGAACTTTTAGAAAAAACCAGAGAAAAAAGAGGGACATGTCTGAGCTTAAGATAGAGCAAGAACTCATGTTCGTTGCTTCAATTACCTTATCTATCCCTCTCTGCCACTGTCGTTCCTCTTCTTCTTGTGCCTTCAGACTTGCCCAACATCAGAGTCTTCTCTAAGGAATCCTGGCTTCTCATGATATGGCCAAAATATTTGAGCTTCAGCTTCATGATCATACCCTCCAGTGAACAGTTTGTCTTGATTTCCTGTAGTACTAATTTATTGGATCTTCTTGCAATCCAAGGGACTCTAAGAACTTTTGTCCAACACAAATTCATCAATGCTACGGTGCTCACACTTCTTTATGGTCCAGCTCTCACATCCGTATGTTACTACTGGGAATGCCATACTTTTTACTATGCAGACCTTTGTTGATAAATGTAATATCTTTTTACTAGCTTGTCCAGACTTGCCATAGCTTTCCTCTCTAGAAGCAAATGTATTTTAATTTCATGACTACAGTCACCATCTGCAGAGATCTTGGATCCCAGGAAAATAAAATCTGTCACTGCCTCCACTTCTTCCCCGTCTATTTGCCAGCAGACTAACTTTTGCATTTTTTTTTTTTAACCTGCATTACTAAGTCCTTTAGTTCTTCCTCACTTTCAGCCATCAGAGTAGTATCATCGACGTATCTGAGGTTGTTGAAATTCCTTCCAGCAATATTGTTTCTGGCTTTGGATGCATCCAGTCCAGCCTTACGAGTGATGTAATCTGCATATAAGGTGAATAAATAAGGTGACAATATACAACCTTGTCGCACTACTTTTCCTGTCTTAAACCATTCTGTTGTCCCATTTTCAGTCTTGATTGTGGCTTCTTGGTCCAGATACAAATTCATCAGGAGGAGGATGATGTTCTGGTACTCACATCTCTTTAAGGACATGCCATAATTTGTTGTGATCCACACAGTCAAAAGCTTTAGAATAGCCTATGAAGCAGAAGTTATTGTATTTTTGGAACTCTCTTGCTTTCTCTGTTATCCAGCGGACATTGGCAATTTGATCTCTTGTGCGGAACCGGCTTGCACATCTGATAGTTCCTGGTCCATATATTGTTGGAGTCCAGCTTGTAGGATCTTAAGCATTACCTTGCTGCCATGTGAAATTAGTGCAATTGCTTGATAATTGGAGCATTTTTTGGCACTGCCTTTTATTGGCTTTGTTGTCATAAGGCAAGTAACACTTTCACAGCATCATCCTGTAGAATTCTGAATAGTTAAATTGGGATTCCATCAACTCCTGCAGCCTTATTATTAGCAAGACATCCTAGGGCCAATCTCACTTCGCTCTCCAAGATGTCTAACTCCAGTTCATTGGACAAATTATTGAGGTCATCACTGCTGTTAAGATCCTTCCGGTATAGATCTTCAGTGTATTCCTGCCACCTCTTCTTTATCTGATCTTCTTCTGTTAGGTCCCTACTATTTTTGTCTTTTATCGTGCCCACTTTGGCATGAAAGGTGCCTTTGAGATTCCAAATTTTCTTGAAGAGATCTCTTGACTTACCCATTCTGTTATCAACTTTGATCTCTCTACATTGCTCATTGTAGAAAGTCTCCTTGTCTCTTCTTACTAAGATGATACACCTTGCTAAAATACTGTTTAGGATGAGTCTTCAACTAGTATCTTACAATTTGCGCTAATCTCAAGAAGAAGCAAGTAATTCTGCCTTTAAGCCAAATCAAGCATGGTGTTGTTTGTTGTTTAGTCATTCAGTTGTGTCTGACTCTCAGTGACTGTGTGAACCTTAGCACGCCAGCCACAATTGTTATATCTCTGCTTGTGTTTATCCATAAGGTTTTCATAGCAATGATACTGGAGTGGGTTGCCAGTTCAGTCTCCAGTAGACCGTGATCTGTCTGCTATGACCTGCCCATTTTGGGTGGCCCTACATGGTATAGCTCACAGCTTCATTGAGATACACAAGCCCCTTCACCATGACAAGGTAGCGACCCAGAAAGGAAAATCAGGCATATCCTTGAAAAAAAAATCTGTAAATAGAGGCACTGTCACCCAAAAACCAAGGTGTATTTTTTTAAATTCTTCTTAAAGAACCTGAAAAACTAGCTATATATTGTACTAGCCATTTTTTTAGAAAGTAAACAATTGCTGAGATCTTCACCATTGTTTGTGCTGCATTATTGTGCAAATGTGAGCCAGATACTAATCAGCTGATGTGCTAATCAGTGATTACCGCCTCCCCAGTGTTATCATGCAGGTAAAGCCCCTCCCCCAGCACGATCAAGAACATTGTACCATACATTAGTATAATAATGCATTGCAAACATTGCTGAATATCTCAGGAATGAATCACTAGCACTGTGTATTCTCAGTGTTTAATGCTTTTTAGGAAGAAACTGGCTTCTTATTAGGGAGACGGTGCCCTTTATAATGGAAGTACAGCATACAAAATAGCTTCAATTAAATAAGCAATTATAAGCAATTATAACCATTTCAAATGTTTTTATTTAAAAAAACAAATAAATTCAAGGGTTAATATGTACCTGCTTGTCGTTGTTGTTGTTGTTGTTTCCTTTGGGAAACCTATAATTATTTTGAAGTAATCACTAGGAAAGAATATATATAAAAACCTAGGTACAATTAGCAATATTGTAGCAATTTAGATGCAAATTACTGCAACAGACAAACTCACTAAGTGCAATAATGATTGAGATAACAAGAGGCCACAGACATATGATTATACGTATGTGATGCTAGCGCTGTGTATTTATTACATTACTGATTTATTTTATTAGTAGACTAGTAACTTACCCGTTATATGCTCAGTTGTCTGGTCTGTCTCTCTCTGTGCACCCTCTCTCTGACGCTCTCAAGCTCTCTATCTGTGTGTGTGCACTCTCTCTCTTTGTGTCCTCTCTCTCTGCGTTCTCCCTCCCTCTCTATGCCCCAACTCTCCCTCTCTATGCCTCCTTCCCTCTCACTCTGCCTTCTCTCTCTTCCAATTCCTCTCTCCCAATCTATTTTTTTCTTTTTCTTTCTTTCTTTCTGTTTCTCTCTCACTCTCCCAACCCCTCTGTTTCTCTCTCTCTCTCCCAAAACCTCTCTGTTTCTCTCTCTCTCTCTCACTCTCCCAACCCCTCTGTTTCTCCCTCTCTCTCCCAAACCCTCTCTGTTTCTCTCTCTCTCTCTATCTCTCTCTCTCTCAGTCTCACAAACCCTCTCTGTTTCTCTCTCTCTCTCTATCTCTCTCTCTCTCAGTCTCACAAACCCTCTCTGTTTCTCTCTCACTTTCTCTCCCAATCTCTATTTCTTTCTCTCTCTTTTTCTTTCTCTCTCTCTCTCTCTCTCATTCTCTCTTTCTTTCTCTCTCTCTCTTTCTTTTGCTCTCTCTCCCAATCCATCTCTCTCTTTCTTTCTTTCGCTCTCTCTTTCTCTCTCTCTCCCCCAATTCCTTTCTCTCTCTTACTTTCTCTTTCTCCCCCAATTTATTTCTCTCTTTCTCTCTCTATTTCTTTCTCTCTCTCTTTCTTTCTCTCTCTCTTTCTTTCTCTCTCTCTCCCTCTCTCCCAATCTTTTTCTTTCTTTCTTTCTTTCTCTCTCCCCCAATTCCTTTCTCTCTGTCTCTCTTTCTTTCACTCTCTCTCTCTTTCTTTCTTTCGCTCTCCCTCTCTCCCAATCTTTCTTTCTTTCTTTCTCTCTCCCCCAATTCCTTTCTCTCTGTCTCTCTTTCTTTCACTCTCTCTCTCTTTCTTTCTTTCGCTCTCTCTCCCTCTCTCCCAATCTTTCTCTCTTTCTTTCTTTCTCTCTCTTTTTCTTTCTCTCTCTCCCCCAATTCCTTTCTCTCTGTCTCTATTTCTTTCACTCTCTCTCTCTTTCTCTCTCACGCTCTCTCTTTCTCTCTCCCAATCCCTTTTTTTCTCTCTTTCTTTCTCTCACACGCGCTCTCTCTCTCTTTCTTTCTCTCACACGTGCTCTCTCTCTCTTTCTTTCTCTCACACACGCTCTCTCTCTCTTTCTTTCTCTCACACACACACTCTCTCTCTTTCTCTTTCTCTCTCTCTCTCTGTACTTACCAATTAGCCCAGAAGGTGATTATGGCCATGGTCACACCACACTCCTCCCCTCTTACAGCCCAAAAGCAGGAAGATTACAACAATACATGCAAAGCCCCTCAATTACCATGGATGTCCCAGGGTCCCGCAGAGGCATCAACATTTACTTTTTTAGTTTTTATTTCAATTAAAATCGATCTGCTTAATTATGCTCTTAGAGTCAATTTTTAAACGTTTGTGTGTGTATATATATATATATATATAATTTTTTTTATTTTTTTTTATTGTACAGTGGCTTTCAACTAGTTTAGCCACTGGGAATACACAGCATACGAATGAGATATACCGCTAACACCATAAGCTGTGTAATTATATTTCTTTTCTGCTAACAACTTAATGCTTATGTGAGCAGTGCCGCATCTTCTCTGAATCATTACAGTTTAATTGCTCTAAGTGGATTTGTAGCTGCTACACGGCAATTTGCTACTAAACTGCTACAATACTCTTATTTATATGCAGGTTCATATATATATATATATCGGGGGTGCCCACAAGGCCCAAGCCTGGGGCAGCTTAGAGTCAGGGAGCTGCATGAAGATGGGATAATATTTAATATTTCTCCCCCCCCCCTCCACTGTGTCTCTTTTCTCTCCTGTGTCTCTTTGCCCCCCTCTCCCTCCCCTGTGCTTCCTTGCCCTTCCTTTTCTCCACTGATTCTTTGTCCCTCTCATTTTTCTCTTCCCCCCTCTCCCTCCATGTGTCTCTTCCCCCCCTCTCCCTCCCATGTGTCTCCTACCCCCTCTCTTTCCTCTGTATCTCTCCCCTCCCTCCCCTGTGTCTTTTTCCCCCTATCCCTCCCCTGTGCCACTCCTTCCCACTCTCAAGTTTCTCTTCCCCCTCTCCCTCCATGTGTCTCCCCCCCTCTCCCTCCAATGTATCTCCTACCCCCTCTCTCTCCTCTGTATCTCTCCCCTCCCTCCCCTGTGTCTCTTTCCCCCTATCCCTCCCCTGTGCCACTCCCCCTCTGATGTTTCTCTTCCCCCCTCTCCCTCCATGTGTCTCCCCCCCCCCTCTCCTTCCCATGTGTCTCCTACCCCCTCTCTCTCATCTGTATCTCTCCCCTCCCTCCCCTGTGTTTCTTTGCCCACCTCCTCCCTCCCCTGTATCTCTTTCCCCCTACACCCCCCCCCCGTTTCACTCCCCCTCTAATGTTTCCCTTCCCCCCCTCCTCCCTCCCATGTTTCTCTTTCCCCTGTCTCCCATCCCTGTATCTCTCCCCTCCCTCCCCTGTGTCTCTTCGCCTCCCTCCTCCCTACCCTGTGTCTCCTTCCCCCTATCCCCCCCCCTGTGTCACTCCCCCTCTCATGTTTCTCTTTCCCCCTCCTCCCTCCCATGTTTCTCTTTCCCCCGTCTCCCTTCCCTGTATCTCTCCCCCCCTGCAACTTTCGGCGCCCATCAAGTTGTGGTAGTCCTATTACGTATACAATTTACAGTAACATAAACAACTTTGCAATATACTTTATATAAAAACGACATAAGACAAATCTTTCCAGCCTTTTCTTCTCCGCACAGTAGATTCTATCCGAGTATCCGCTGGAGTCATTATCGACACTATGTGATAAATCTCCAGCTAAGGCTGATTTTATAAACAATTTTGTGTTATTTATGTCTTTATTTTAACATTTGTTGTTAAGATTCTGTTATTGGCACCGAGTTATAAAGGAACCTTTGGATTAAAAGGCCTCTGTAGTTTTAGAAAATCTTTCCATGTAATAAACTAAGAATATAAAAAAGCATTATATGTGCAGGAGTTTGCTATGTGCTGGGGGATTCTGTCTTGGACTGCTAGCCTGTCTGTAGCTTGAGGGGGAGGGTTTATACTGTGCAGACTTTGGTCTTCTGTTACAGTTTTCAGAGATACAGAAGGGGCTACAATAAGTCTGAGCACGGGTGACGTCACTACTAGGAACTGCAACTCTATTGGCCCAGCGACTCACGTGACCTCCATAGAGAGGGAAATCCAGGAAGCGTCGCCTGGTAACCTGATCTCCAGGGCAACGTATGTCAATAAGGAACATGGCGGCCTGAGAGTTCAGAGAAACTAAGATTGGAGAGGTGAGAGAGGAAAGAAAAGAGTCTGAAGAGAGAGAAGAAGAGGAGACTGAGAGAAGAGAAAGAGAAGTGTCTGAGGGGAGAGAAGGTAGACGAAACATAAGAAGGGAGACCAGGGGAGAGGAGATTGATAGGGAGAAGTAGAGGATAGGAGACTGACTAAAGTGACAGGAAAGGAGTCTGAGGGGAGAGGAGTCTGATGGGAAAGAAGGGAGAGGAGTCTGAAGGGAGAGGAGCCTGAGGGGAGAGAAGGGAGAGGAGCCTGAGGGGAGAGAAGGAAGAGGAGTCTGAAAGAGGAGGAGCGAGAAGGGAGAGGAGCCTGTGGGGAGAGAAGGGAGAGGAGCCTGAGGGGAGAGAAGGAAGAGGAGTCTGAAAGAGGAGGAGCGAGAAGGGAGAGGAGCCTGTGGGGAGAGAAGGGAGAGGAGCCTGAGGGGAGAGAAGGAAGAGGAGTCTGAAAGAGGAGGAGCGAGAAGGGAGAGGAGCCTGAGGAGAGAGAGGAGCCTGAGGGGAGAGAAGAGAGAGGAGCCTGAGGTGAGAGGAGTCTGAAGGAGGAGGAGCGAGAAGGGAGAGGAGCCTGAGGAGAGAGAGGAGCCTGAGGGGAGAGAGGAGCCTGAGGAGAGAGAGGAGCCCGAGGGGAGAGAAGAGAGAGGAGCCTGAGGGGAGAGGAGTCTGAAGGAGGAGGAGCGAGAAGGGAGAGGAGCCTGAGGAGAGAGAGGAGCCTGAGGGGAGAGAAGAGAGAGGAGCCTGAGGAGAGAGAGGAGCCTGAGGGGAGAGAAGAGAGAGGAGCCTGAGGAGAGAGAGGAGCCCGAGGGGAGAGAAGAGAGAGGAGCCTGAGGGGAGAGGAGTCTGAAGGAGGAGGAGCGAGAAGGGAGAGGAGCCTGAGGAGAGAGAGGAGCCTGAGGGGAGAGAAGAGAGAGGAGCCTGAGGAGAGAGAGGAGCCTGAGGGGAGAGAAGAGAGAGGAGCCTGAGGAGAGAGAGGAGCCCGAGGGGAGAGAAGAGAGAGGAGCCTGAGGGGAGAGAAGGAAGAGCAGTCTGAAAGAGGAGGAGCGAGAAGGGAGAGGAGCCTGTGGGGAGAGAAGGGAGAGGAGCCTGAAGGGAGGGGAGTCTGAGGGGAGAGGAGTCCGATGGGAGAGAAGGGAGAGGAGCCTGAGGGGAGAGAAGGAAGAGGAGTCTGAAGGGAGAGGAGCCTGAGGGGAGAGAAGGAAGAGGAGTCTGAAGGAGGAGGAGTGAGAAGGGAGAGGAGCCTGAGGAGAGAGAGGAGCCTGGGGGGAGAGAAGGGAGAAGAGTCTGATGGGAGAGAAGGGAGAGGTGTCTGAAGGGAGAGGAACCTGAGGGGAGAGAAGGGAGAGGAGTCTGAAGGAGGAGGAGCGAGAAGGGAGAGGAGCCTGAGGAGCGAGAAGGGAGATGAGCCTGTGGTGAGAAAAGGGAGAGGAGTCTGATGGGAGAGGAGCCTGAGGGGAGAGAAGGAAGAGGAGTCTGAAGGAGGAGGAGCGAGAAGGGAAAGGAGCCTGAGGAGAGAGAGGAGGGGAGAGAAGGGAGAAGAGCCTGTGGGGAGAGAAGGGAGAAGAGCCTGTGGGGAGAGAAGGGAGAAGAGCCTGTGGGGAGAGAAGGGAGAAGAGCCTGTAGGGAGAGAAGGGAGAGGAGCCTGTGGAGAGAGAAGGGAGAGGAGCCTGAGGGGAGAGAAGGAAGAGGAGCCTGTGGGGAGAGGAGCCTGAGTGGGGAGAGAAGGCAGAGGAGCCTGAGTGGGGAGAAGGAAAGGATAGTAGACTGATTGGAGTGATAGGAAAGGACAAAAAGTGTGACTGAGGGGGGAGAGGAGTCTGAGGGGAGGAGAGGAGACCATGGGGAGATGGATAGGAGTCTGAGTGGAGAGACAGGTAAGGGGGGGAAAAAGGGGAGAGGAGCTGAGTGAAGGAGTAGAGTCTGAGAGGGAGGGCAGAGAATGCGGAAAGTGAGAGGAGATGACCCACAATACTGGAAAGAGAGGAAATGAACCTTAAGGGAAGAAAGAGAGCTAATAAGTCTGAAGGTGATAAAAGGGAGAGGAGTCTAAGGGGAATGGAGTTTGAGGATAGAGAGGAGACCACTCTGGGGAAAAGGAGCCTGTGAAGAAAATCAGGATTGTGAAGGGAGAGCGAGAGGAGCAGAGTCATAATAAGGGAGTCTGGAGAAGGAAGAAGATGAGCCTGAGGCGTAGAAAGAGGAGAGTGAGAGGATGATAATCTGAAGAGACAAGTCTGGGGAGAAAAGAAAAGAGAGTAATCTGGGGAAATATGTCTGAAAGAAGAGGTGTGTGAGGCAGGAGAAAGAAATGTGTCTGAGGAGGAAGTACAAGAGGAGATTGAGGGGGAGAAAGAGAAGATGAGAGAAGTTCAAGGGGAGAGAGAGGAGTCTGAAGAGAGAAGCACAATGGGAGAGAGGGGAGCGACGCTGGGAGAGAGAAGAAATTATGCTGAGGGGCAGCAAAAGAAGAATGGGGGGAAGAAAATAGTCTGAGGGGGAATGACAGTGGTAAAGGGGAGAAAGAGAGGAGTTTGAGGGTAAAACACGGCAGAGATACAGAGGAGTCTAGGCGACAGAAGATTGGTCAGGTGTCTGGGGGAATAGAGGAGAGTAGTCTGAGAAGGGAAAAAAAGAGTAAAGCAGTCTTAGAAAAATATCTGTGGAAGAGAGGGATCAGATGAGGGAGAAATAAAGGAAAATAGTCTGGGTGAGATAAAGGGAAGAGGAGTGGGGTGGAGACTTCCTTGTGTACCTGCAAGAAACTACGGTCATGTCTCACTGATCGCCACAAACCTGCCCTGACATCCCTGTGGTCACACGCACAGTAACACTCAGTACCACTAGTCTCCCCTGCCCAAACCAAGTACTCTTCTGCTGTCATGGTCACTCTGACCATATGTGGGCTGGATCATGTCCCACTGTAGCCATCCTCAAACATCCATGCCTAGAAGCCAGACTACTAGTCATGACTATGCACAGAGTACAGTAGCATAATACAAAAATGTGTATATATATACTTGTGATAATTGCAGGGTGTGGGTAACAATCGCAAAGTTGCGGGTTTGCGCATTCGCAAAGCCAATCATTCAGAGGCCCGCGATGCGCGCCAAAAGAGCTAAGTGCGAGGTAGAGAGGGGGAGAGGCCTTGCAATGAGCACCTTCATGGCCTCAGAAGGGAGAGGGGGAATTAGAGAGAGTCCAGCAAAGTTGCGGGTTTGAGCATGTGCATAGCCCATGCCGAGGCCCATAATGAATGACAAAACCACTCATTGCGAGTCCCGCAATAGGTCGGGGGGGAGGCCACAATGGACACAGGGGAGAAAGGCCCAGGTGAGGGAGAGCGGGGCAAAGAGACACAAGAGAGGGAGAGGAGGGCAAAGAGACACAGGAGGGAGAGGGGGGAAGAGACACAGCGGAGGGAGGGGGGGAGACACAGGGAGGGAGAGGGCTGCAATAGGCCCACAAGGTAGAGGGGGAAGAGGACCACAATGGGTGCAGGGGGAGAGGCTCGCAATGAGCGCCAAAGGCGTTCATTGAGAGGCCCGTAATGGCCGCAGATGAGAGAGGGGGAAGGAGAAGGGAGAGTCAAGGAAAGTTGCAGGTTTGCGCATGCTCATTGCGAGTCCTGCAATGGGCACAGAAGGGAGAGGGGGCAAAGAGACAGGGGAGGGAGAGGGCCTGCAATGGGTGCCAAAGGCGCTTATTCTGAGGCTCGCAGAGAGAAGAGTGGACACAGAAGGAGGGAAGGAGAGAGAGAAGACCAGGCTCTGCCGCGCATGGTGGCGCTCACGTCTGCCAGCATTGCAAGCCTTGCAAATATAATGCCGTCATTTTGTTTGTACTATTATATTTGTAGAAGAGCCTTAATACTGTTACAGCTTGTTAGTGCCCCCAACCCCACTCTGCCTTTGGGTCTCAATGCAGTTAAATGTGTTATTGCTAATAATTGTGATCTTTTTGTTCCAAAATATAAATAAAAACACACTTTAATTGCTGCACAGCTAATTATCCACTGCCCCGACAGACAGAGCCACCTCTTGTGCTCTGGATATAATTAGACCGCACAGTCCCTGTCCTTGTTGTTATTATCCGTATCATATAAGCCACCAATGTGCTGCACAGAACTTTACAAAGGAATGGAATGAATATACAAGACCCTAACCATTACGTAGCAGCATAGTAATTGACATGGACATTTTCTGATCCTTGTAATTAGTGAATTGTTACTTGATCCAGATGTAAGCAAAAAAAAAAAAACCTTGACACATAGCCAATCGTTTTATAATGGGGATTATTTTTTCTTGCAATACCCCTTTATCTCTAGTCATCCTGTATGCCTTTTTTATTCAAAAAAGTATCCTACCCCTTTTTAAAGTTATCTATTGATTCTACTATCACAACCTCATCTGGTAGAGCATTACAGTCTCACTGGCCATACTGTGAAGAACAATTTTCTTTATGGTGGAATCTTTTTCCTTCTAACCTCTTGTCGATTGAAAAGATCTTGACACAAAAGTTCCACTGTCATATTCCTATATTGAACCTGGATGTATTTATATAAAGTAATCATATCCCCTCTTAGGTGCTTTTTATCTAGTGAAAATGAATGTAATTGATAGCCTAGCCCCTCCATTCCCCTTATTAATTCTGCTGCCATTCTCTTTACCCTTTCCAACTCTATAATGTCATTTTTTTCTTAAGTGGTGTCCAAAAAGGCACTCAATACTCGAAATGAGGGCATACTAGAGATTTGTATAGTGGTAGAATTATATTTGCTTCTCTTGCTTCTATACCCTTCTTAATACATGCTAATATTTGACTTTCCTTTGCAGCTGCTGCTTGGCATTGAGCACTGTTACATAGGTGGTTATCTACAAGCCTCCTAAATCCCTTGCTATCTATAATACCCCTAGATTTGTCCCATTTAAATGATAAATTGCTGCTTATTTTTCCGTCCCAAATGCATTTGTTGTCACGTCAGGTAGGAATGTAATAAATATTCAAGAAATTATCTATTAATTGTCACTTCTGTTGAAGAGGGACAATAATGTTTAAAATGGCACACATATAGAATAGCTGGAGTCTAAGCATGCCCAGTCTTTATTTTTCTCACATGGCTTTCCAGATTCAGAGCCCCAGATGTAATTAACAGTTATTGGTAATTATCTTTCATCAGCAAAAAATATCAGATTGACCTTTGTGAGTGAAACAGAAAAACTGATTGGCCATTAAAAATGCAAATTGTAATCTAATGTCACATTTTGTAATCTTCAACTGTTTCTTTACATGTAAAGGAGCACTGAAAAAAGTTAAAACACTCTTTCAAAGCCCTATTTCTATATGTCAGCAGTGAAAAGAGCATTTATTTTAACCTTTGAAAATGCAATTCATTTTTCACACAAAAGATTTGCTTCTCCAGAGAGGGGATCCTGAATGTATCAGTATGGCAACTCAAAATACCTGTAATTTCAGTAACAGAAATGGCAAGCTTACAAGGGATCATTGTGCTAAGAGAACAGCTCAAACAATTAGCTCAGTCAAGGTGTGCACTGAAACATAATGGCATATTCAAGGGAATGCGTGAAAATTGTATTATTTGTTTTACTTTTATATTTTTACCTCTTCATTGTAAATATGGCACTACATTGGTCCTTTAAAATACACGATGGCCTTTTACTAACACCTCAGGACTGGCTGCTCCTTTCTCTCCTTACTAGATACTCAGGTATTCATCATGGCATCTTGTATGTTCATGTACTCAGTCTCTCTCTTACACTCTCTCCTGCATTATTTATAAAATATCCCTTACATTATCAAATCTGCCTTGTTTATCACATAAACCCAATAAAATCCTCAAAACATAATCCTTCACCGCCATTTTTTAAATTTCATCACATCTCCCCCCATCTCTTGCCCTTCCCAATCACTTCTACCAAATCTTATTAAATCATCTTCATCAAATAACCCATGTTGCATGCCTATTTCCTTTACCCAACTTCACTTACTTGGCAGGTCTGGCTCCTAACCGAGCGCCAATCAACATCCCATTGGGTGCCATTTGTAGTGCCAAAGATTACTGACGTCTGTGCTAGACAAGAGGATCCGCTATAATATTTAAGAAAAGGCGTAAGACAACGTTGTTAAATATTATAGTGTGACTAGCGACTTGCCCGTCAAAAAATGACGGCAATAAGATTGTAAGGCAGGTAATGTTGTTTGCGTGCAAAATTAATTTTGTTGGTGTTTTAAGATCCTTTGGCGCTCATTGTGAGCCTTCGGCGCTCATTGCGAGGCTCTTGGTTGTTTGTGTGCTATGAGCAGCGTTGGTGTTTTTTTTGGGTATGGCAATGAATAATTAATAAAATAAGAAATTAATATACTTTACCTATTGTGAAGTAATATATGCAGGAAGCATTGTGTTGAAGAGCTGACAATCTGTTTTCATGTTGCTACAGCATCAGTGTTGTGGAGCCACTGTGTAAGCGTCATGAATGTGTGCAGTGTAATAGTGTGCGTGCGCGAGGCAAATCCGTTAGGGTAGCTGTGCACTTACGCATTATTCTAAAATGGCGGGTAATGCGTGGTATGTGGCTGTGGCTGATTTTAGCGTCCTTGTTTTCGGATGGCGTCCGACTTTTTTGGAAAATCGTTTAGTGTTTGGTGGTGTTTTGCCTGTTTAGGGTCCTTTAGCCTCATTTTCGTTTTGTTTCCATTTTTTCTCTTTTTATGTGTTTGTTATTTGTATTTATTGTGTTTCTCATGTTTTTGGGGTCGCGTGGGTTGCGTCCTTATTTTCGGATCTCGTACGTCTTTTTGGGAAAATCCGTAGGTGTTTGGTGGTGTTTTGCGTCTTTAGACTGCTGTAGCCTCGTTTTCGTTTTTTTCTGTGGCCATTTTTTCTCTCGCTTAGGGGATTTTTGGGTGTCTAAACTCTTTTATTTTGAGTTAAATTGAGGAGTAACTTCAGATTTCGAGGTCCTGGGTGCCCCCTCTTCCTGTAGGTAAGCTTTTTATGTATTTGTTGTGTGTATGTATTGTGTTTTTCATGTTTGCGGGTTTCGGGCGTTTTTTGCGAGGTCATAATGGGTCGTAACGTGTCTCGTATTGTTTCATAACTCCGTAAATTTTGTGAGGTCCGCAATTGCTGGCAAGCAGCGCCTTTGGATACTGTCATTTATGACGGGCAAGTTACTAGTTAATTTATATTTTATATTTGTTTTCCTCTTTATGATATGCATCTTAAACAACCTTCTCAACATCTTCTGAATTAGCTGGTTAGGATCGAATTTGTTTAAAATAAAAGGACTGACATTTTTAAGTGCTGAGCCTACTCTGGAATTGGAGCGTCAGTCAGTAATCGCTCACTTTATCTCCTGTGGGAGACTGTTTAAGGATTCCACCTCCTCATTCCCAAGCCTTGCTGTGTCTTGTGATACATCCAAAAGTTCTCTTCTTTCCGTGTTCTACACAGACCATTTTGTCTGGTAGAGATACGGATTATTTGCAGCCTGCTCTTCAATACCTAAGGGAGTTGAGCGCGCCAGAGAATATCCAAATTTCCGATTCTATAGCAAAATCCTGAATAAAGAATTAGCAAATCAGCTGCAAGAGAAATAATCCTTCCACCATGTTTATCAGAGGATGAACCTATTTAAAGATCCCTCAGAGGAATTTACTAACTTGTAGAAAGATAGTATTTTCCTCAAGTAAATTATTTTTACATTCCCTTGATAATCACAAGTTTTAGTAATTTCTTACGCTGAATTTTTGTACATTTATATATTATTAATTAAAATGAATTATTTGACTACCATTGATTGAAAAAGTAGGCTTTAAGCATTGCCTCTTACAATCTCAGCTACAGCCAATCAGTCCACGTTACATAGAGATCCATGACTCAGCTGGTGCTGAATTTAGACAAAACCTATATAGAATTTGTTATTAAAAGATTGTGATATTGTTGCAAATATAACATTTTTTTCATTAAAAATTATATGACGATTAACACCTGCTATTTTTTATCTATGTCCCATCCACTAAGGTCCGTGTTCTTCCACATTTTATTAATTTTAACTAAAAATTAAATACTTTATTTGTGAATTATAAATGACCAATGTTTCTACCTTAAATACTGTATCTCTTCTACTTGATTACAGACCTGTTTTGTAAATAATTAAATTATCTCAATGCACATAGTTGGCAGGGACATTATCCGAACAAGGCCCATGTCTAGGAGGTCCATTGAAAGTGATGGAACGTAGATGAAACAAAGCTGCTTCAACTTATGCAATAAAAGCATATCTCTTGACTTGGCTAAGTTCTCCGTGAGGACTAGGCTGGAATCAGTTGATTCTTCGTGCAGATATGTTCCCTGATAATTGACTTGTAACACCATTGGCAACGGGGTGAGAACTGACATTGCTTCCAACCTACTGCACAAAGTAATGTGAGGTAAACCGCAAAGTGGCCTCCAGAGCATGGGGGATACAAGGGGGAAGCAGAGTAGAACATGAGAAAAGAAAGGAAGAAAAGGGTATCCGGGCAAGAGAGAAGGGTTAATAAGAAGGAGAGAATGATAAGTAAGATGAAATGAGTAGAAATAGAGGTAGCAGGAGCAAAACACAAATGGACAACAAACCTAAATACATTGCTCATATCTATTGTCACATTTCTCTATATAGACAGTGTAACGGAGCTGGAACACGAATCCAATATCTCCGCTGGTATACGGTAAAATACCCAAGAAGCACTACAGTCTCACCATTCCCGACCTCCCATATTGGACGACACACAATTTGGGAGTCAAATGAATACTGACTTTATTTTGTTATGTGCAGAAATATTTATACACATCTCTTCCCCCAGGCAATCCACATCCTCCATAGTTGGCCACACAATACACATAGAGAGAACAATAGGTGGGTCACACCTCCCCTAGGCTGCCTGGCAACTTTGATACAATCAGACAATGATTAGATCATCCTTCTTTGTTCTTATCTGAGAATGAAAACACTTTATACAATCGACTCCCTTATCTCTGAAGTCTCTGTAATAGGATTATCTATTAGCCTAGGTCTGCAATAGTCTGGCTAATATTCTGCAGAGCATAAACCAACATACATATAATATAACAGTAGGATTATATTTTAACCAAGAATTAAATAACCATAAAACAGGGTAAAACAGTGATGGGTTCCGTTACAGACAGATTTCTTCATCAGTCTCCATACAAAGATAAGTGATCCGCTTTATTTCTTTATCTTCTCCACAGTCAAAGGGTGACTCCAGACAAGTCGACCATGGCGACCAGTAAAAACCCGAACCGGAAGGCTGTAGCTCAAGAAGAACTAAAAAAGATGGCACCCATGCAGAGAGCCAGGTACCTGGCCTATGAACCACCTAGCAAAGAGGTGGAAGCCAAGGTTCTCCTGACCCAGAACCGCTTAAAGGAACACGCACAGAAGTCCCTACCTGATCCATCATGGGAGAAACCCAGTTCTGAACAAGAGAAGCAGGCCAAGGTGGTGGGGCAGCTTAAGGCCGCAGAGGCTCGAAGCCGTATACGCCTAATGAGATTCCGCTTCCAGTGCATGAGAGTAAGTCTAGCCCGGTCCACTGTAGGAGGTGTGTTAAATGGGTTTACCTTGACAAGGACACAAGACTGTGCCTGGCTTTGCAGCACTGCCTCCAAGTCATAGTTACTGCCTTGTTGACCTCATAGGGGTGGAGACAGTCAGCTGAACTGAACAATGGTTTATAATGAATATTATTTGAATAGGAATTTTACAACCCATCAATGCCTAATAAAACACCTCATTCCTGATGTTAGGGCGTTACTAACAAGCATAAAGCAGAGGTGTTTGTGAATAAAGTAGTACAGTAATTTCATTCTTACCTCCTGTATTTCAATTTTCTTTCCTTTTTATAGAGCACAGACTGAGGAGCAATGCTAACCGGGCGTAAACACAGTGCTTGCTCATAGATCTTACCTACAATAAATATGTATCACTAGGACATCTCCCAAGAGGCCTTGGTGCTTTTAGTTAAATGTCCATCAGTTTCATTATGTCAAGACAGCAGTAAGGTTATCAGACATTCGCTGGACGTGTGCCGAGAGTGTCTCTAACCGCTCCAGGGCACTTAGATTTGAGTGACAGATGTTTTAATTAAATGGATAAGAGCAATCAGAGAATTATATCTTAACAATTGTAAGCAGGGAAAAAAAACACAGCAACAGAAATATTAAAGAGGAGGAATTTATACTGTGAATATAATAAAATAGTAATATTATAATACATAAGCCTTTAACAGAGCAATGTAATTTGCTAACAGGCGTTAGATGTGTTAATTACACATTGATCGTTACTTAAATTTATATTGAAGGATTTAAAATATCAATAGTCAATTTTAAACTTAGGTTATAAGATCACTAATCTGCTTTTGGTCTCCACCCACATTAAGGTCAGTGGGGGGGGAAGGGTCTTGGTCTTGCACATGATTATATCAACACAGTGATTTGGAGACTTGCTGTGTTAAAGTGGTTTTCCTTTGGAACAAACTTTTGCAGTGGGAGCAGCTTATGAATGCTTATTTAACCTAGTATCCACTTAATGCTATTTAGACTTGTCTCCTAGTCATCTTCCATCATGATGACCTTATTACAGTGGAGTCTGATATTGTTATCTTTGAAAGTGAATTAATGCTCAATATTACTTTTATAAATAACTAGCGACTTGCCCGTCAAAAATGACGGGGCAATAAAATTGTAAGGCAGGTAATGCTGCTTGCCACAGACATTCATTTTTTTGGTGGTCTGAGATCTTTCGGCGCTCATTGCGAGCCTCCCTATTGTTGTATTTTTTTTTAGCAGAGGCGCTTTTGCTGTCATTGTAAGGTTGGCGCTGATCTGCTTTTTGCGCTTATTCCAAGCTGTCCCCTGGAGTAGTTTATGTGCTATGAGCAGCGTTGGCGCTCGTACGGCGCACAGTGAATGGCTTTTGCGTTTATTGCGATAGTTTTTTTTTTTTTGTGTATATGGATTTTTTTATGCTAATTAAATAAGTAATCAATTAATATACTTTTACCTAGAGCTGACAATCTGTTTTGATGTTCCTGTATCATACAATATAGGTTTGCACCGTTGTGGAGTTGAGGTGTAAGTGTGCAGTGTAAATAGGCTGCGTGCACAAGGGGAAGCCGTTTGTGTAGCTGGGTACTTCCGCATTGTGTAAGTTAGTGTTGTAAAATGGTGACAAATGTGTATGTGGTACGCGGGTGTGGATGATGTAGCGTCCTTGTTAATAGTGTATCTTGTACCTCGTACGGCTTTTTGGAAAAGCCGTATGTGCTTGGTGGTGTTTTGCGGCTTTAGGGTCGTATAGCGGTGTATTCGTTTTATATTCGTCTGCCATTTTTTCTCTTGCTTCGGGGATTTTCGAGTGTCTAAACTCGGTAAATTGGACTTAAATTGAGGTGTAACTTCACTTGCAGAGGTCCTGGGTGCCCCCCCCCCCCCCCTGCTGTGGGTAAGGTTTTTATGTAAAAAAAATTTTTTATGTTTTCAGCCGCGCACGGTTCGGCCATTAAGGTCGTATCTTTGCTAGTTCGTAATGTTTTTTTTTCTAAGTCCCGCAGCTCGTATTTTTTTGTGTTAGTCCGTATTTAGTCATCGCGTGTTAGATCTATTTTGGCAAAGTCCTGCTTGTATGGGTGTTTGTAACCGCTTGTCAGGCGCCGTAGAGCCTCCACCTCCGCAAATGTGGACCCTCGCGAAATGAGCCTTTGGCTCATTGCAGCCAACGTTGGAGCCTCCACCGTCCGCAAATGCGGCCCGCGAGGCACGCAGTTCTTGCGAGCTCGCAAAGCGTGACAACGTTTCGTAGTTTGACAACTATTATATGTGATTAAACAATAATGTTATTAATTATGACTAATTATGATTTTAAAATAGCTAGCTCTGGTTTTTAGGGCATTACTTTTTTTTTACTGTAATACGAACAAATATTAATAATTTGTAAAATTTATAATTTGTTTATACAGGTTGGGCATCTATTATCCGGCACTGGATAATCCGGCACCTCCTTTAATCCGGCAGTCTCCCTCCCGCACTGACCTGACTGCTTCCGCTCTCCGTCAGTGCCCGGTTCCTATCCCAAGCATCCCCACGCAGCCTCACGCCTCTCCTCTTATCCTGATGTTGCTACAAGAGCACACAGGGTTAAGGGAGGCAATAAGGCATTGGGTGGCTTTACCCGATTAACCTGATTTTCCTGACCACTGCTAGTCTGGCAGAATCATAATTGGTGCCCTACCTGTATATTAGGTGCAATAATAAGTTTGTTATAGCAAAATTAACAATCTCCCCTTGTTTTTTGTACTTTTTGGCAAATCAGTTCACAAACAAGAATATATTTTCCCTGTAATAACATGGAAACCAGTACAGTAAAGAGTTAAACACACACAATTTTGTTTGGAAGAGATGCGTCTTTTGACCTATAAAAGTCAAAGCACTTTAAATTCCTCCAGATTTTCCTTCTTAAAAACACATTTCTGGAAAAAAGTGCTATTTTTAGAAAAGTAATGTAAGAAATGCCCCCCTGGCTCCCCTCCTCTCTCTGCTGTCCTCAAATTGGTGATGTCAGACCTGAGTGAAATATCCGGGTTAAATAAAGAGGAGGAATTTGCTATTCTTAGGCTTTGTCTTGTCCTGAGGGTACTGCTTACAAATCACGAGGTCTGTAGCTCAGGGAGATTGCTTTTGAAGAACAATGAACAGAAGGGAACTTCTTCCTATTAAGACTTTTCCTGGACACAAGTACCTCCCAAACCTAAAATTGTCCTACACAAGTTCATTTGATGCAAGCACAAAATGTTCCTCCCACTCAGACACAGAAAGTCCCTCCAACAGACGCAGAAAGCTCCACTCAAATAGATCCATATACTTCCTTCTAAACCAATACAGTTCCTCAAAAGCAGACATAGAATTTTCCTTGATAGCAAACACTGGCCCTTCCTCCCGCATCAGGCGTGGGCCCTTCCTCCCCCATCAGGCGTGGGCCCTTCCTCCCCCATCAGGCACGGGCCCTTCCTCCCCCATCAGGCACGGGGCCCCTTCCTCCCCCATCATGCGCGTGGAAGAAGGAGTGGTGAAAATAATTTGTAAGACAATTCGATCATATTTCTCCTAGCATTATCATTTTTACTCTGCCTAAGTATGTGTTTGTCTTAAAGTTTTCAAACACTCACACATACAGAATTTATAATCTACATTATCTATCTATCAATCTATCTATCTATCTATCTATCTATCTATCTATCTATCTATCTATCTATCTATCTATCTATCTATCTATCTATCTATCTAACTCCTATGTGCATGTCAATAAAGCTGTGAGCTTTACATGTAGTGTCACCCAAGATGGGCAGGTCATAGCAGGGAGGTCCGATAAATCGCAGTCCACTGGAGAAGGAACTGGCAACCCACTCCAGTATTTACCATGAATAACCTCCAGGATTAGCACAACCAGACTGCTGAATGACAATATTTATATATGTATGTGTATATATATATATATATATATATATATATATATATATATATATATATATATGTGTGTGTGTGTGCTTGCGTCATTCAGTCGTGTCCGACTCTCCGTGACCTCGCGGACCGTAACACAACATGCTGATCCACTTGGTATTCATGGCAAAGCTACTGGAGTGTGTTTCCAGTTCCTTCTCCAGTGGGCCACAGCATACAGCTCCTGGTATTCTTGGGTATTCTCCCCTCCAAGTACTGAGTGTGTGTGTGTATATATGTGTATATACAGTGCCTTGCAAAAGTATTCACCCCCCTTGGCATTTTTTTCGTGTTTTGTTGCCTCACAACCTGGAAGTATTATGGATTGTTTGAGGATTTGCATAATTTAATTTCCAGAACATGCCCACAACCTTGAAGATGTTTTTTTTTTTTATTGTGAAGAAAGCAACAAATTGGACAAAATAACAGAAAAATGCAATGTGCATAACTATTCACCCCCCTAAAGTCAATACTTTGTAGAGCCACCTTTTGCGGCAAACACAGCTCCAAGTCACTTTGGATAAGTCTCTATGAGCTTGCCACATCTTACCACTGGGATTTTTGCCCATTCCTCCTTGCAAAACTGCTCCGGCTCCTTCAAGTTGGATGGTTTGCGCTTATGAACAGCAATCTTTAAGTCTGACCACTTTTTCCAACCATTTTCTGTTGGATTGAGGTCTGGGCTGTGACTCGGCCCTTCCAACACATTTACATGTTTCCCTTACACCCCTCAAGTGTTGCTTTAGCAGTGTGTTTGGGGTCATTGTCCTGCTGGAAGGTGAACCGCCGTCCTAGCCTCAAATCACGCACAGAGTGGTACAGGTTTTGCTCAAGAATATCCCTGTATTTAGCACCATCCATCTTTCCCTCAACTCTGACCAGTTTCCCAGTCCCAGCTGCTGAAAAACATCCCCACAGCATGATGCTGCCACCACCATGTTTCACTGTGGGGAGGGTGTTCTTTGGGTGATGTGATGTGTTGGGTTTGAGCCAGACATAGCGTTTTCTTTGATGGCGAAAAGTAAAATTTTCGTCTCATCAGACCAGAGCTCCTTCCTCCATACATTTTGGGAGTCTCCCACATGCCTTTTTGGAAACTCAAAACGTGCCATCTAGTTTTTTTGCTGAAAGTAATGGCTTTCTTCTGGCCACTCTGCCATAAAGCCGAACTCTATGGAGCTTACGGCTTATTGTCGTCCTATGTACAGATACTCCAGTCTCTGCTGTGGATCTCTGCCGCTCCTCCAGGGTTACCTTAGGTCTCTGTGCTGCCTCTCTGATTAATGCCCTCCTTGCCCGGTCCGTGAGTTTTGGTGGGCGGCCGTCTCTTGGCAGGTTTGCTGTTGTGCCATGTTCTTTCCATTTGGTTATGACAGATTTGATGGTGCTCCTGGGGATCATCAAAGATTTGGATATTTTTTGATAACCTAACCCTGACTTGTACTTCTCAACAACATTGTCCCTTACTTGATTGGAGATTTCCTTGGTCTTCATGGCAGTGTTTGGTTAGTGGTGCCTCTTGCTTAGGTGTTGCAGCGTCTGGGGCCTTTAAAAAAGGTGTGTATATGTAATGACAGATCATGTGACACTTAGATTGCACACAGGTGGACATCATTTCACTAATTATGGGACTGCTGAAGGTAATTGGTTGCACCAGAGCTTTTTATGGGCTTCGTAACAAAGGGGGCGAATACATACGCACATGCCAATTTTCTGTTTTCTATTTCTAAACAATATTTTTATGTATATATTTTTCTCATTTCACTTCACCAACTTAGACTATTGTGTTCTGATCCATCACATAAAAGGCTGTAATGTAACAAAATAGGTAAAAAGTCAAGGGGGTAAATACTTTTGGAGGGCCTTTAAATATGTAATGGGCTATATTGAGCTAGGTATAATGTGCAGGTAAACAAAAAAAATCCGACTTCAGTTACCATTGACAAAAGCTGATCTCTCACTAATTCTTGGACATCCGCAGGCCCAGGAATTAAGCCATCTCATCTCCTGCCAGCCCACAGCACGAGACGCCATCCGTCTGGAAGTGTTTGTCCCCCCACGGCCAGACACACAGAGACACAGAGACTCTTTGGACAGGTTCCAGGTGAGATCAGACATCCCACACATACAAGTTTTGGGTCGGATGTGTGGGTGTGAGGTGATGTTACAGGGAAAGTGACAAACAGGGATTTGAATGAAATGCCTTGAATGAATACCTCTCTGACATATAGCGTGCCCTGGTGTCTGCGTGTGGGGTGGAGGCGATAGCTGCGTTCTCTGTGCATTAGGAGTATGTGTGAGGTGTAATCTTTATGTGTTAGGAGGAGGCATCATGATAAATCCTGGTGTGTGTGTGTATATGGAGGTGGTGTGGGATATGCATACTGCTGTTTGAGGAAGATGTGATAGGTCATTGTCCTGGTGTTTGTGTTAGGAGGAGATGAGAGGCATGAGAGTTAATGTATATGTATTAGGAAGATGTGAGAGGTATGTGCCCTGATGTCTGTGTATTAGGAGGATATGAGAGGTATGTACCCTGATGTCTGTGTATTAGGAGGACGTGGTTGGACCATGTCCTGTGTTGTCCTATGCATTAGGAGGTGTAATGTAGGTATCCCATGTATTAGGTGCAGATGAGAGGTATGCAGGAATCTTTGTATTATGTTATATTATATTAATATTAGTGTGTGAGAGTATTAGAAAGCGTGAGGTAACTGTGCCTGTATACTGGAATGTGTGAGTCACCTCTTCATGTATAGTATGTGCAAGTGAGAGTTATGCTGGTACCTATGTATTAGGTAGATCCATATGTACTAGAACATGTGAGGTAATAAGGTGCTGAAAATTGTGAGGTACTTGTTCTTGTGAGAGATAACGTTAGAATACGAGGGGCATGTGTACTTCTGTATTAGAATGTGATGGGCACGTGTACGTGATGGGCATGTGTACTTATGTATTAGAATGTGATGGGCACGTCTACCTATGTATTAGAATGTGATAGGCACGTGTACCTATGTATTAGAATGTGATGGGCACGTGTACGTGATGGGCATGTGTACTTATGTATTAGAATGTGATGGGCACATGTACTTATGTATTAGAAAGTGATGGGCACGTGTACCTATGTCATAGAATGTGAAAGGCACGTGTACCTATGTATTAGAATGTGATGGGCACGTGTACCTATGTATTAGAATGTGATAGGCACGTGTACCTATGTATTAGAATGTGATGGGCATGTGTACTTATGTATTAGAATGTGATGGGCACGTGTACCTATGTCATAGAATGTGATGGGCACGTGTACCTATGTATTAGAATGTGATGGGCACGTGTACCTATGTATTAGAATGTGATGGGCACATGTACCTATGTATTAGAATGTGTCCCTAGTGCTGGTACAGATAATTTGTATATTCTCTTGTGTATTAGAATGAGTTACATGTCTCTGTGTATTAGGTGAATAACATATTTCCCATATTTTTTCAGAGGGAACGAATTGAGGGTCTCCTGGAGGATAACTTAGGGCTTCTCACTAACAGAATACCGTGAACACGCACACGTGGCCCTCACTGAACCTCGCTGAAGCTGCTCTCACACTGTGATTGGACCACTGCCTGCCTGTGATATAGCTCTTATGCCCTGGCCAGTATTCTCTATTATCACAATAAAAACGGTGTCCACCAAGCAGGACAGAACATATCGGTGTTGTATTTTCCTGTGCCACATGTGGCAGTATATTTTGTTATATATATTACTGCCAGGGACATAGTGTGTCAGTTCTCTCGGATCTCTCCAAAACCCATCTCTGTAAGCTACTTCTGCTCGAGGACCTTATTCTGTCTGGAGCATAAAATCACATGGCAGAAACCTTGTATAGTGCCACCCGCTTATATATGGGGGCTCAGAACTGAGGGACCACATATATACTCTGCGTCCGCAGGTACTTCAGTGGGCATCACTAAATCTGGACTTGGGTGACACCTACTGGCTGAGTCTATAAGAACAGCCCCTGCCCCCAGCTGCACCCCCTACTTTCTCCATTTGTAAACCCCCTCAACTTTATCAACGCTCAGAAGATGTGCTTGGTATTATCCTAAATCACAGACACAAATCCTCTGCCACTCTCCATTCCTCTCTGCAGTTCCATCAATGTAATGCTGCTGTGGTGGCCCTCAGTGTGAAGCCACCTGCTGTCAGTTAGTAATTGTGATCTCGCTCCACAAAGACACCGTACGATGAATTCCTTTTCTCTGTAGCTTGCTGAGATCATATGAAATATCCAGCACAGTGCAAGGTACTGACGATCCAGCAGTCATGCAGACTCTGCAGTTAGTCTGCCCCAGAGGCGGGGGGTCCCTGTGTGTACCACCTTCATTCTCAGGATTACGGGAATGATGTGTGTAACACTGTGAATTTGTAGATTTGAAAATCGCTGTTATTCTATGTATAAATACCTATTATATTATTTATGGATAGATCTTTGCGCAAATACTGTCACAGGACCGTGTGCCTCATCCCATCTCTCTGTCTCATCATATAGTAATTAATCAAATAACATTAACAAATATATTTAGACTAGCGACTTGCCCGTCAAAAATGACGGGGCAATAAAATGTGAAGCCATGGCAATGCTGTTTGCCACACAGCTTTTGCTACTCTGAGGACCTTCTGCGGTGTAAAATATGCTATTTAGCATATTTTTTATAGATATATATTTTTTATAATAATTAATATACTTTCCCTTTTTCTAATTAAAATATCCAGCAATCAATAGCCTGAAGAGCTAACAATCTGTTTTTATTTTCCTGCAGCATACAATGTACAGTTGGGCTGTTGCTGCCCTGAGGAGAAAGTATCAGCAATACAAGTGTGCAGTGTAAATAGGCTGCGGGCGCGATCGGGTAAAGCCCCATTTTAGATTTGTAATGTTATTAGTTGCAAGTTAGTGTGTAAAATGGCGGCGATTGTCTATGTGTTACGCGGCTCGCAAGCATTTTCCGTCCTTTGTAATAGTGTATTTTGTACCTCGTACGTTCCTGGGTAAAAGGGGTGTTTTGCGCGGTTCGGGTCGTGTAGCCTTGTTTTAATTTTTTTTTCGACCGCCATTTTTTTTCTCGCTTAGCCGATTTTCGAGCGCCGAAACTCTGCAAATTCAGTTTAAATTTGCGTGCAACCTCACTCCCCCCATGCTGTTTGTGATTTTTTTTTAAAATGTTTTATTTTTTTCGTTTTGCGAGGTTCGGCCGCTAACATCGTATTTTGCGACCTCTGATTTTTTTTTTCTAAGTTCCGCATTCCTCAACTGCTTACAGCCTAAGGCAATCCCGCGTTTCCTAACTGCTTGGAGGCCAAGTCTCGCGTGTTTCAATGCCTCAACTGCTCGCCTCGCCTTTGGCGCTCATCGCCTACGTGCTCCGAGTTTCAATGCCTCAACTGCTCGCCTCACTATGTGAGGCTCAAAGCCGATGAACGCCTTTGTCGCTCATCGGCTAAGTTCTCCGATCTCTGAAGAGTTCTGTGCTTCAATGGCTCGCCTCACTATGCGAGGCTCGGAAGCATGACAACGATTCGCAATTTGACAACTATTATATGTGATGTTCCTCCCCAGATGATGTTTAGTTGAATCTTTATTTGTATGAATATTTTGTTATTTAGTTACACTTTTAAAGGGCACTATTGGTAAAGCAAATCATGGCACTTAAAAAATATATTTTTCATCAAGCATTTTAGCCCAATTATAAAAATATGGCGTTTTACTATTTTTTAGGACTTGAAAGGCAACCAGAGCAAAGGCTTAGGTGAGCAGTGTACCTATCTGCATGCTTGGAGAAGCTAGCCGTGCCTGAGCTGGGTTATTAGAGCAGACATTGTGCCCATTTCCAGGGTTAGCAGGGCTACCAGTGACTGAGCATGGAGCATGAGAGTTAGACCAGGTAGTGCCCTTATCTCCAGGGCTGGCAGAGCTATCAGGGCTTGATTAGTGCATATTGGCCAGGAGGTGTGGGCTGTCATGACTAGCAGTTACAATTTGACCAAGCAGTGTGTCCATCTCCAGGGCTAACGGAAGAGTTAGAGCATTCAGTGAGCCAAGCTTCATGGTTGACAGGGTAGAGTAGTTCATGAGTTATACCAGGCAGTGTGCCCATCTGCAAGTTTGGCAAAGCTAGCAGTGGTGTAGATGTGTAGTTTTGCCATCTCAAACGCTGGCATGGCTATCCGTGCTCATTGCCATGTTTAGTAGAGCTGACTAGTGGACTTTGGCCAAGCAGATTGGCCAACCTCAGGGCCGACAGGGCTAGTAGAACCTGAGCTGGGGAGTAAGAGCAGAAAGTGTGCCCATATCCAGGGTTGGCGGAGCTGAGTGATACACTTTCCAACCTCTCCAGTATTAGCTAACCGTGACAGTGACACACACGCACCTCCCAGTGAGGACATGTCTGGTGATTAGGAAATAGAGCACATTCCTATATTGTGTTTACTGAAAGCAGCAATGCCAGACGTCCCTACAAGTCACATGTTCTGCACACATGAATGTACAAAACAGCCCGGCCATTAATAACTGTTGTACTATGAAGCTTCCTGATGTTAACCTGTTCTCTACACGTTTGGAGCGGCACTGTATGATAAAGCAGGGGAATCGGTTAACAGCTTATCAAACCACTTCAGACACTTACTATTAAAATAGCATCATGAGCAGCAGCAAGACCTCCGGAAATTCCTGGCTTTAGTATCTACACAATGTAATAGAAGCCGTAGCACAGTCCCATATGTATGCCAGTAGAGGGGCAATGAGTTGGTAAATAGGGGCAGCTTGCAACATATGGCAGATCGCAAATTAGTTGTAACATGCTGGTCAGTGGGGGTTAAACCCCTTGTTTAAACGACCACTATGGTCAATTCTTGTTTCTGTATGTAACTAAACATGATCACGGGAAAATGATATTAGTAAGTTAAAAACATAAATAAACATGTCCTTTACATTTTTAGATTTTTTACGAAATCATATTCTTTATCGCAGGCATCCATGTTCTTTTCTCAGCTCATTCTGCAGCTACCTTGTCAGGAAAGTATAGGTAGAGTCTTCCCACCTCAAGAAATGATCAGAAGAAACCAACATGGCAGATCCCAAATCAGCATAAATGCAAATAAAAGGTAATCTATATATATTATTTTCTATCCTACAAACAGTTTGCATAGTTGTTTAATTATATATTTTAAATGTATGACCATATGTATAGAAGAAGCCTGTTTCCCAAGAACAGACTGTGGTCCTTAACTTGATGCTATGGTGGCCAATGTAGCCACATTCTACCTCGGAAAAGTCATCACTGCTTCTCATACTTAAAGAGACAGTCCTGGGTTATACCAGTGTACAAACAAAAGGAAGAGATGGCATCCTGTTCAGTGACCACACAACACAAGGGCTTACATGGTAAGGTCCCAACTTACACTGAATCATTCCAGATGAAATGCACTTCTATACATCAGTGACATCAAGATATGCAAAATCTGAGCCATACATAATTGAACAGTATTATATACAATATATAGTAGGTTTGCTTTAATTAATGATCTTATATATATTTTATGCATGTATATTTCAATACATACATTGCATTAAATAATTATTCAACTCAAACTGACACTGTTGAAGCCAATTAACAGTGTAAATATGCGAATTACTGTATAAAACATTTTTTTTTATAATTATGACTAATGCCAAACATTTTTCTTCATGGACCAAACATCAGCATATTTTTGGAGCCTATCAAAGATAGATACAGAGAAAGGCTGCATGCTAACATGGGTTTCCTTATCCTTGTTTTGATCTATACTGTGACCATGCCAAGAGATGACTATGCCAAAGAGCTTGCAATCTCTATTTAAAGGATCACTGAAGTCATATTTATAGTATGATAACACAAAGAACGTGATAATATACAAAATGTTTTTTCAGTTGCTGTTCATAATGAAAAAACAAACAAAAAAGCAAAGTTAGAGGTGCTCAATCAGAGAACTAACTAACCTGAATGGGTTAGTTCTATGGACATGATAACCCGCTCTGAGAGAAACCTCTTTTAGCCACTTGTGCCCTTCACAGGGAGAAATATCCTGTAGTATATCAGTCTGGTCCCACTCACTAGAGTGATCCAGCCCCGAAATACCGGGCAATGCTATCCTGAACAGGAGAAGGAGCAAACCCCAGACGTACGTTTCGGCCTTCATATGCTACAGGATATTTCTCCCTGTGAAGGGCACAAGTGAGCTAAAAGAGGTATGTTTCATTCTCAGATGAGCACCTCTACTTTTTTTTAGTTTAGATCTTCTCACCTTGAAGGGGATAGGAGGAACCAGACATGGACCCCTTACTCACTTTGCTTTAGGGAATATAGCTGCACCTCACTGACGAGGCCCATAAAGACCGAAACGCGTCAGATGTTTGCTGCTTCTCCTGCTCAGGGTAGAATTGCCTGGTATTTTGGGGTTGGATTACTCATTTGAGTGAGACCAGACTGATATACTACAGGATATTTCTCCCTGTGAAAGGCACAAGTGGCTAAAAGAGGCTGCGCTCTAAGTAACCAGACCTATAGAAAAAACCCACATCGTTCTCAGATGAGCACCTCTACTTTTTTTAGTCTAATGTTCAAAATGGCTTTAGATCTTAAAACAGATCTTTTGAAAGACTACCACTTTAAATTAGCCATTTTACAATAGAAATAAATAGAAGAGCAGATCCCTGAAGTATAACCTTCCCACTCAGGCTACAGACAGACTTGCAATCCAAAATGGAAGATTTTCTCTTAAGTTGCTGCTTTTTGCTCATAGATAAAACATGTGAGAAACGGCCAATGAAAACACCAACTACATGAAAATGATTGGCAAACATGGGAGAATGGCAGCTCTGAGAATGTTTGTTTAAAGTGAATTTCGTATAAAGTACATTTAGCTGCACATGAAAATACATTGTAAAAGATTCCATCGGATTTGTGTCATTTGTTTGTATCGGTAGAATACGCCTCTGTTCCTTGATGTCTGTCGGATGTAAATTAACCCATTACAGACAGACGGACTGAAGTAAAAGTGTGAAATGTATATTTCTTACTGGTATAAGAAATATCACAAGGTCCATAAATTAGAAAGGATTTGCAATTGCAGAGTAAATCATTAATAGGCAAAGGGAAACAATTTGTTCATTTATAAAAAAAAATTTGGGAGTAAAATCTGGAATTAACAAGTTTTCCGCAGAAACTAAGAGAAGAGGAAGCGCAGAGAGAGTGGGGGCTCTAAATGTCTGACTGCCTGGGACTGTCTGAGCAAATATACAGGGAAACGAGAAAACCCAAAAGGAGGAAGTAGAAGAAAACAGCTCAGCACACAGCCCCACAGCTTAGCATGTTAACCCCTCCAGCACTGGCGGTTTGTAGATGCCATGATAATGGTGACTGGGCAGTTATTTACCAAATATGTTTTAAGCTATTTTTCAGAGGCAAAGATGAGGAGTAACAGTAATGTTTTTTTTTCTGGAACGCTCTTGCTTTCTCTATTATCCAGCAGACATTGGCAATTTGATCTCTTGTGCCTCTTCCTCTGCTGAAACCGGCTTGCACATCTTGTAGTTCCCGGTCCATATATTGTTGGAGGCAAGCTTAAGCATTACCTTGCTAGTATGTGAAATTAGTGCAATTGTTCGATAATTGGAGCACTCTTTGGCACTGCCTTTTTTTGGGATTGGGATGTAGACTGATCTTTTCCAGTTTACTGACCACCTTTGAGTTTTCCAAATTTGTTGGCGTAAGGCGAGCAATATTTTCACAGCATCATCTTGTAAGCTTTTGAATAGTTTAGCTGGGATTCCATCAACTCCTGCAGCCTTGCTATCAGCAAGACATAATCATCATTTCACTCTCCGAGATGTCTGGCTCCGGCTCCTTGGACAAATTATTGAGGTCATCACTAAGATCCTTTCTGTATATATCTTCAGTGTATTCCTGACACCTCTTCTTTATCTGATCTACTTGTGTTAGGTCCCTGCCATTTTTGTCTCAAGTGAATATGTACAATGAAATCTTTACAAGCCGCTTACTTCTATGTGACTGTTATAGTGTTAAATAAATTATCACTCAGCCAGTCATTAAATGGCCTTTAATAATGGGCACTGTAGCGGAACCCATCACTGTTTTACCCTGTTTTATGATTATTCTTGGTTAAAATATGATCCTACAATATGTATGCTGGTTGATGCTCTGCAGAATATTAGCCAGACTTTTGCAGACCTAGGCTAATAGATAATCCTATTACAGAGATTCAAGAGATAAGAAAGTTGTAAAGGATCCTTGCATTTTCCAAAGTGTTTTAATTCTCTGATAAGAACAAAGAGGTGTAATTGAATCAGTGTCTGATTGTATCAAAGTTGCCAGGGAGGTGTGACCCCCCTATTGTTCTCTTTGTGTGTATTGTGTGTAGCCAAATATGGGCATGTGTATTGCCTGTGGCCAAAGAGATGTATATATAGTTCTGCAATAACAAAATAAAGTCAGTATTCATTTGACTCCCAAATTGTGTGTTGTCCAATATGGGAGGTCGGGAATGGTGAAACTGTAGTGCCTCGTGGGTATTTTATCGTATACCAGCGGAGATTTTGGACTGCGTGTCCCAGCTCCGTTACATTTGTTGGCAAGTGGTGGAATTGTTCCCACGGTCAGAAGGACAGCTACAGGAGACACCATTCCGTGGAGTACAGATTGAGGGCAACGCTAGTATCCGTACAGCGCCCCTGGCTACAGCAGGATGGAACCGGCTAGTTTTCGGACAGCGTTCCATGATGAGGATGAGAAGGAGGCCGCAGACTACAGGGAAACAGACAGAAAGGAACTCTGGTATGATGCCCTGCAAGATGCCCAATGGCGGCGAGGTGAGAGTCTCCCCAGTGATGAGCAGCGGCTACAGAAGCGTGTGGCGATGCGGATGTATCTATTGGGAGAGCAGCCCCTGGATGAGTGGGTGACAAGACTAGAGACCCTGGTATGGTGAGAGATCTGGCTAGACAACGCATACCAGGCCCTCTGGTGGTATACCGTTCGACTTACCCCCTGGACGGCTGAACACGACTTACCGGAGGGGGATGATTATGATGGCCCGGGTTTATTATGGGATGCCTTGGAGGACGATATTGATCTTGGCAGCACGGAGGGGTCTAGGTTTTGGGACATCTACGACTACCGGATGGGCATGTATGTCTGGGATGATGAAGGCGAGGTGAGCAAAGACATGACCCACCTGGTAACGAGAGAGTGGGAGCTGGAGCAGGACTACCAACACCTGCTCAGCCTTGTGCAGCCCCAACCTACTCGACAAGCAGAACCAGACTTCATTGACTGGTCCTGGGATGACCTCCAGATGGCAGGTAGAGATGGGACCGAGGTCTCTCTACCGGCCCTCCAGGGGGCAGAAGGTGTCGTCCTTCCCCCTCAGCGGCAGTGTGAACCCCAGGGGGCAGGAGGTGTCGTCCTTCCCCCCCAGCGGCAGTGTGTACCTCAGGGAGCAGAAGGTGTCGACCTTCCTCCACAGCGGCAGTGGGTACCCCAGGGAGCCGAAGGTGTCGTCCTTCCTCCCCAGCGGCAGTGTGTACCCCAGGGGGCCGAATGTGTCATCCTTTCCCCCCAGCAGCAGTGTGTACCCCAGGGAGCAGAAGGTGTCGTCCTTCCCCCTCAGCGGCAGTGTGAACCCCAG
The DNA here is from genome assembly GCA_027410445.1 of Discoglossus pictus. Classification (NCBI taxonomy): domain Eukaryota; kingdom Metazoa; phylum Chordata; class Amphibia; order Anura; family Alytidae; genus Discoglossus; species Discoglossus pictus. The sequence continues at coordinate 167,956 of JAPZIH010000751.1, forward strand.
GGGGCAGAAGGTGTCGTCCTTTCCCCCCAGCGGCAGTGTGAACCCCAGGGGGCAGAAGGTGTCGTCCTTCCCCCTCAGCGGCAGTGTGTACCCCAGGGAGCTGAAGGTGTCGTCCTTCCTTCCCAGCGGCAGTGTGTACCCCAGGGAGCTGAAGGTGTCGGCCTTCCCCCCCAGCGTCAGTGTGTACCCCAGGGGGCCGAAGGTGTCGTCCTTCCCCCCCAGCGGCAGTGTGTACCCCAGGGAGCAGAAGGGGCCGTCCTTCCTCTCCAGCGGCAGTGTGAACCCCAGGGGGCAGAAGGTGTCGTCCTTTCCCCTCAGCGGCATTGTGTACCCCAGGGAGCTGAAGGTGTCGTCCTTCCTTCCCAGCGGCAGTGTGTACCCCAGGGAGCTGAAGGTGTCGGCCTTCCCCCCCAGCGTCAGTGTGTACCCCAGGGAGCAGAAGGGACCGTCCTTCCTCCCCAGCGGCAGTGTGAACCCCAGGGGGCAGAAGGTGTCGTCCTTTCCCCCCAGCGGCAGTGTGAACCCCAGGGGGCAGAAGGTGTCGTCCTTCCCCCTCAGCGGCAGTGTGAACCCCAGGGGGCAGGAGGTGTCGTCCTTCCCCCCCAGCGGCAGTGTGTACCTCAGGGAGCAGAAGGTGTCGACCTTCCTCCACAGCGGCAGTGGGTACCCCAGGGGGCCAAAGGTGTCGTCCTTCCCCCCCAGCGGCAGTGTGAAACACAGGGGGCAGAAGGTGTCATCCTTACCCCCCAGCAACAGTTTACCCTAACCAGGGGAGACACCAATCTCCCAGACGGCGCAGATGGGACCGTGGTCTCTGCGCCCACAGCTTGTCCAGATCCCCAACTACCGTCACTGGGACAACCGGAGGAGGGGGTAAGTACAAATTCCCCTCCCCAGCTAACTTCTAATGTGGCCCCAGGGTTAACAGAGGAAATGTTAACCCCCACTGACCCCCACGTTTCCCTGGCTACTGAGCCGAAATATGTCCCAAGTACCCCAGCAGAAGAGCTGACAGCGGGGCAGAGTGCAGTCGGCCTCTGCCCTCCCTTTGTCCCTTGTACAGAGCAGGATGTCCTGCAGGTTATACCAGCAGAAGAGCTGGCATCAGGGCAGAGTGCCGCTGGCCTCTGCCCCTCAAGTCCCCTCAGCGTGTTGCCCCCTCACCACAGCAAAATATCCAGGTACCTGGTTAGACTTCCCCCCAAAGGAGAGATGTGTGACGAAGTGCCCTTCGCCACCTTGGCTTGGAGGGGACTGTTTGCCAGCCTCCTGCCCTGCGACTATGGCCCTGGTACATATTGCCCTTTGGAACCAGTGTTCGGCCATACCAGAGTGTAAGTCACTCATTCTTGCCCTTTACATACAGGGGGGTCATTCGGTACTTGCCCTGTGTGAACCATGATACCCCAGATAACTGTGCCATGAAGCCCATTTATATAATGAAAGACTATGGGAAAGACTTTAGCTACATGGCAATTGAACTGTGTGAAGAGGATCTGAGCGCTATTCGGTGGTTTTGTGCGCTCAGATCCCAGCTATCTGGGGATATGGGAAATGTGAGTAAATGTGAATTGCAGTAATGCTGATGGGTTGTCAAACTAGAGAATTGACCAACAAATACTTTTGTCCGGACATCCCCAGGCCGATCCGTTGGGATCAGACCGTGTATGCCGGCTTATGGTCACGGGGGAGGTGTGTAGCGGAACCCATCACTGTTTTACCCTGTTTTATGATTATTCTTGGTTAAAATATGATCCTACAATATGTATGCTGGTTGATGCTCTGCAGAATATTAGCCAGACTTTTGCAGACCTAGGCTAATAGATAATCCTATTACAGAGATTCAAGAGATAAGAAAGTTGTAAAGGATCCTTGCATTTTCCAAAGTGTTTTAATTCTCTGATAAGAACAAAGAGGTGTAATTGAATCAGTGTCTGATTGTATCAAAGTTGCCAGGGAGGTGTGACCCCCCTATTGTTCTCTTTGTGTGTATTGTGTGTAGCCAAATATGGGCATGTGTATTGCCTGTGGCCAAAGAGATGTATATATAGTTCTGCAATAACAAAATAAAGTCAGTATTCATTTGACTCCCAAATTGTGTGTCGTCCAATATGGGAGGTCGGGAATGGTGAAACTGTAGTGCCTCGTGGGTATTTTATCGTATACCAGCGGAGATTTTGGACTGCGTGTCCCAGCTCCGTTACAGGCACTGATGACACAGTAATCACAATGAGGAAGGGGAGAGAGAAATGAGAAGGTGGTGGCGGGGGGGGGGGGGGGGGGGGGACAAGCTGATATGACATCACAGTGACACCATGGATATTGCGCTCCATAAAAGTTACAAATATAGGAAAATTGAATACCTGCTGGAAAAGTACAATTTCAGTGGGTTTAAAGTCAGTCAAGTTTTATTTTTACAAGTCTTAATGCTCCTCTATATATCAGATATATCAGTAACATAAGGTAACAGAAGATAAAGTAGCCTGGAAAGTAAATGTACAATAGCAATAATATACTTGTGCTAAACCTTTTGTTTTGTCCCTTCATTATGGAACATATAAATAATCAGTAACACAAAAGAAATGAATCAAACGAAAACTAAAACTTCCAACGCATGCTTGGATGCTACAGGACAGGGCATTCAGTTTTGAGCAATGGTGCAAGTTCTATTCAAAATGTTACACCCTTCAAGGTACCTGTCTTAAGCTGGCATCCTGGGTGGCTGCCCATTTCGCCTACAGGATAGAACCAGCCCTGGAAGGGAGAATGGTAGAGGTTAAAAAGAGAGAAGCGAGAGATCAGAAGGGGAGAGGAGAGGAATTGGAAGATGACAGAGAAAAATGAGAGGATGGTAGATATGAAAAATCGGAGAGATGTGAATGTGTGGAAAGAAATATAGTAGAGAAAATAAGCAGAGGGTAGGGGAAGATTGTAAAGGATAGAGAGTGTGAGATATCTTTTCAGGGGATTCCAATAGGCAGAGATGGCAAATAAGTAGGGGAGAGTAATGCATGGAACATAGACAGCAAAGAGGCACACTCATGGAGACCAGATCAGGTAAAGGAAAAATGAAGAGGCTATATGGGAAGGAGAGACAGTGATGGGAAGGGGGAGAAATAATAAAAAAATAGGTGGTGGGGAAAGAGTGAAAAGAGCATGGCAGTCTGGAGAACCTCTGTTTTCCAAATACATACATGGTATTTTTGTTGAACAGGAAGTGGTTCTTACCTAACAATGACAGCGTTTCTGTTTGTTACTGTTTATTACAATGCTGGCAGCCAGTGTACTGTGTGTTGTTGAGCTCCTGTACTGTAGATTGCTGTGCACTACTACATATCTGTGGCTGAACTGCTTGTTACTATGCTATATATCATTCATGTTGCATATCTTAGTAAATTTTTTGCCTATGCATTATTTAATTGTACATGTCTACTGTATATTACTATACTCTATATACTGAATTGATTGCTACTGTATTGCTTTCTACTGTACTGAGCATTACTCTACTCTGTAGCTGTATTGCATATTGCTATAGTGTTCTTGTAATTTCGTTGCTGTGAATTACTGTACAATAACTGTATTGCTTTTTTGTGTATTGTATATTACCGTAACATGGATTATTGTGGATTATTGTGCTGTATAATTAATGTATATTACTGTACTGAGCATTACCGTTCTCTTTAAATGTATTACATATTCCTATAGGAGAAAGCCTAAATGGAGAAACACTCAGTACAGTAATATTTAATTTATTTGTGCACAACTGTACTCCATAATGATCGTATAATTTTACTGTAATAAAGATTATTGTGTTGTGCTCATTTTGTTTACTGTCATCAGTGCCGTTATTAAGGCCATTTGATGACTGGCTGAGTGCATATGTATTTGACACTATAACATTCACATAGAGGTAAGCGGCTTGAATAGATTTCATTGTACATATTCACTTGAGACGAAAATGGCAAGGTCCTAACATAAGTAGATCAGATAAAGAATAGATGGCGGAATACACTGAAGATCTATACAGAAGCTGTGATGACCTCAATTTGTCCAAGGAGCTGGAGCCAGACATCTTGGAGAGTGAAATGATAATTTCTTGCTAATAATAAGGCTTAAGGAGTTGATGGAATCCCAGCTAAACTTTTCAAAATCTTACAGGAAGATGTTGTGAAAGTGTCGCTTGCCTTATGCTAACAAATTTGGAAACTCAACAGTGGCCAATAGACTGGGCAAGGTAAGTCTACATCCCAATCCCCAAAAAAGGCAGGGTCAAATAATGCCCCGATTATCGAAAAAATTGCACTCCTGGGATCCAGGATCTCTTCAATGGTGACTGTAGCAGTGAATTAAAAGACGTATGCTTCTGGGGAGCAAAGCTAATGTAAGCATGGATAAGCTAGTAAATAGTACAGATATTATATTATCAACAAGGGTGCGCATAGTATATAGTATGGTATTCCCAGTAGTAACATGTGGATGTGCGAGCAGGACCATAATGAAGTCTGAGCACCGTAGAATTGATGAGTTTGAATTGTGGTGTTGGCGAAAACTGTTTAGAGTCCCTTGGACTGCAAGAAGATCCAATACATCAATACTACAGGAAATCAAGACAAACTGTTCACTGGAAGGTTTAATCATGAGGCTGTAGCTCAAATATTTTGGCCATATCACGAGAAGACAAATGCCCTAGAGAAAACCTAATGCTGGGGAAGATTAAAGGCACTTGAATAAGGGGGAGGCAGAGATGGATAGATGGGATCCTTGAAGCAATTATCATGAGCTTGATGGAGTTCAGAGGGGCAGTGTCTGACAGGTTTCTTGCATGCTGCGATCCATGGAGAGTCAGACACAACTGAATGACTAAACAACAACAAAAATGTACTTGAGCCATGTGCATTCCAGCTTCTTCTGTGCGGCACAGCCTTTATCCATGGCATTAACAGGCTCATGTGTCGTTGAGAAAAAAGAGGAATGCAAAAACAAGAGATCATAATTTTTAGTCGGAAGGTGGATGATCTATAACTGATGTGAAAAAAAAAACTTTACAGAAAGGGTAGTAGATAAGTGGAATAAACTTCCTTCCAGTGGACATTGTAGACTCAGAGTTTAGGAATTTACATGTGCCTGAGAAAAGCACAAGGTTATCCTGAGGCTAATTTAAGCCAATCATTTGGGTAAATAGAATGGGCAGCGCATATCGGCCTTTCTGTTTATCTCCCCTCAAATCTATGTTTCTATGTATACAGTAACATGGCAGTTCATAGTTGAGTCAAAGTTACCATATTCATTTAATATATCGAAGAACTGAGTCTGAGGTTTCGGATGGGTGGCACTGGTGTTGGTAGGATGTGGGGGTCATCTTGTCAAAAATAAAAGATTAAATCAAAATGTTAAGACATTGAGAGGCATTCTGAGCCTACAAGACTTTTTCTCCAACTGAATAACTTCATCCTCGTAAATACTTATTGGAGATAAGGTCATCCATCAGGTCTTTCTAACTCAAGATACCCACCAGTAGCACACAAACAATATGGTATGAAAATAATTGATAACTGTAGCAAGTATTGCAGCTGTCTGTTTATGCATCTCTGTCTAAGGGAGGAAGAAATCACAGCTTGTGATCACACTCCATATTCTTGATCTTCAGGCTAAGGTAATGAGCTCCCTAATCCATCTGTCTTCTTTTCTAAGTAGATCCTGTTCCTCAAGGCACATTTACCATCAATAACTTGAAAATCCATCCAACTGATGTTGTGCATGAAGGATGTGCTCAGCTGATGCTTTTTTTTTTATCTATTTAGGATTCTAGGGGAGGGAGGGTGATGTTTTGTCCCATTGGATGTCTCTGGAAGCTTTGAGTATTTGCCACTTTATCCCCTCCCCACTCATAAGCAGGCGGTTACATTAAAACTTGCAAACTCCGCTTGCCTAGCACAGTATCCACCCCCTCATGCTTTGAACAGGATGATTACTTTTATATCCACTCCTATGCACTTGCAGAGTCTGTTAACATTTTCTCAAAAAAATACTTATATAGGCACAGCTTATAGAGAAGCTATTGTTATTATATTACCTACTTTACAAATCTGAAGTTTTACCAAAACGTTTAATCTTGCATTATATAAGTTTGTTTTCAGAACCATTTGAGCAAATATTTAGATAATCTATAACGTCCTACATGTAAAAGTTACATTAGATATTGTTGTTAACATCTGTAATATGAATTGTATGTATCAGTCTGTCCCCCATTGCTTTTACCCTGTTTTTATAAGATCCTCCCACATGTATCTCTGCAGCCCTGTGTTGTATTCATGCCATCATGACAGTGCTGTGTCTCTGCCCCATGTGTTTCTTCTCTCTTTGTCACCCTATCTACATAATCTGCCTATATATATATATATATATATATATATATATATATATATATATATATATATATATATATATATATGCCTCCTGGCCCCCATGTACATATTTGACACCTGTTGCTTTGCACTCCTCTCCTATTTATCTAGGTCCACCGTGTATAAATCTCTCTTATGTATACTTCTCCTTATAAGCCTGAATCTCTCTCTCACATACTTCTGTATCTCTCCTTCATTTCCCTGTTTATATAATCCCCATTCCCCGGTGTTTCTCATCCCATAACCATGTATATGTCCCCATTCCCCTGTATCTCTCTCTTTGTGATATCTTCCAATTCCCCTGTATGTCTCTGGCCCCCATTCTCTTGTATCTCCCTCAATCCCCTGTATCTTTTTCTTTCCCCCCATTTCCCTGTATCAATTTCGAATTCCTCTGTATCTACCACATATCTCTTCCCCCATATCCCTATCTCCCACATGCATCTGTATATCCCCCATATCCCTCCCCCATTCCCCTATGTCTCTCTCTTCCCCATTCCCTTGTATCTCCACCACATCTCTCCTCCCATTCATCTGCATTTCTCTCTCATTCTTTTGTATCTCCCAAATATCTCTTCCACCCATGTACCTCTCTTTCCCCAATATCTCTCCAATTCCCTTGTATCCAGTCCCTGTTCCACGGTATATCTCTCTATCCCATTCCCCTGTATCCAGTCCCTGTTCCCCCAAATATCTCTCTCTCCCATTCCCCTGTATCCACCATGCATCTCTCTCCCCATTCTAATGCATTTATCTCTTCTCAATATACTGTACCTCCCATTCTCCTATATCCAATCCCCATTCTCCTGCATCTCTCTCTCTCCCATTCCCCTGTATCCCCCATCCCCATGCACCTCTCCCCCATTCTCATGTATCTCTCTCCTTAATATATCTCCTATTCTCCTACATCCAGTCCCCATTCCTCTGTATCTCCCAAATATCTCTCACCCCATTCCCTTGTATCTCTTTCCCCAATTCCAGTGTCCAGTCCCCGTTCCCCTGTATATCTCTCTCTCACATTCCTCTGTATGCCCCCATCTCCATGTATCTCCCCCATTCTCATGTATCTCTCACTCCAATATATCTCCCATTATCCTATATTCCTCTGTATCCCCCGAATATATCATAAATTCCCCTGTATATGTCTCTCTCCCAGTCCCCTGTACCCCCCTCCATCACCATGTATCTCTCCCATTCCCCTGTATCTCTCTCTCCCCATTCCCCTGTATCTCTCTCTCCCCATTCCCCTGTATATCTCTCTCCTCATTCCCCTGTATATCTCTCTCCCCATTCCCCTGTATCTCTCTCTCCCCATTCCCCTGTATATCTCTCTCCTCATTCCCCTGTATCTCTCTCTCCCCATTCCCCTGTATATCTCTCTCCCCATTCCCCTGTATCTCTCTCTCCCCATTCCCCTGTATATCTCTCTCCCCATTCCCCTGTATATCTCTCTCCCATTCCCCTGTATCTCTCTCTCCCCATTCCCCTGTAACTCTCTCTCCCATTCCCCTGTATATCTCTCTCCTCATTCCCCTGTATCTCTCTCTCCCCATTCCCCTGTATATCTCTCTCCCCATTCCCCTGTATCTCTCTCTCCCCATTCCCCTGTATATCGCTCTCCCATTCCCCTGTATCTCTCTCTCCCCATTCCCCTGTAACTCTCTCCCCATTCCCCTGTATATCTCTCTCCTCATTCCCCTGTATCTCTCTCTCCCCATTCCCCTGTATATCTCTCTCCTCATTCCCCTGTATATCTCTCTCCCCATTCCCCTGTATATCTCTCTCCCCATTCCCCTGTATATCTCTCTCCCCATTCCCCTGTATATCTCTCTCCCCATTCCCCTGTATCTCTCTCTCCCCATTCCCCTGTATCTCTCTCTCCCCATTCCCCTGTATCTCTCTCTCCCCATTCCCCTGTATCTCTCTCTCCCCATTCCCCTGTATATCTCTCTCTCCCCATTCCCCTGTATCTCTCTCTCCCCATTCCCCTGTATATCTCTCCCCATTCCCCTGTGTCTCTCTCTCCCCATTCCCCTGTATCTCTCTCTCCCCATTCCCCTGTATATCTCTCTCCTCATTCCCCTGTATCTCTCTCTCCCCATTCCCCTGTATATCTCTCTCCCCATTCCCCTGTATCTCTCTCTCCCCATTCCCCTGTATATCTCTCTCCCCATTCCCCTGTATATCTCTCTCCCCATTCCCCTGTATATCTCTCTCCCATTCCCCCCATTCCCCTGTAACTCTCTCTCCCCATTCCCCTGTATATCTCTCTCCCATTCCCCTGTATCTCTCTCCCCATTCCCCTGTATCTCTCTCTCCCCATTCCCCTGTATATCTCTCTCCTCATTCCCCTGTATCTCTCTCTCCCCATTCCCCTGTATATCTCTCTCCCCATTCCCCTGTATCTCTCTCTCCCCATTCCCCTGTATATCTCTCTCCCCATTCCCCTGTATCTCTCTCTCCCCATTCCCCTGTATATCTCTCTCCCATTCCCCTGTATCTCTCTCCCCATTCCACTGTATCTCTCTCTCCCCATTCCCCTGTATATCTCTCTCCTCATTCCCCTGTATCTCTCTCTCCCCATTCCCCTGTATATCTCTCTCCCCATTCCCCTGTATCTCTCTCTCCCCATTCCCCTGTATATCTCTCTCCCCATTCCCCTGTATCTCTCTCTCCCCATTCCCCTGTATATCTCTCTCCCATTCCCCTGTATCTCTCTCTCCCCATTCCCCTGTAACTCTCTCCCCATTCCCCTGTATATCTCTCTCCTCATTCCCCTGTATCTCTCTCTCCCCATTCCCCTGTATATCTCTCTCCTCATTCCCCTGTATATCTCTCTCCCCATTCCCCTGTATATCTCTCTCCCCATTCCCCTGTATATCTCTCTCCCCATTCCCCTGTATCTCTCTCTCCCCATTCCCCTGTATCTCTCTCTCCCCATTCCCCTGTATCTCTCTCTCCCCATTCCCCTGTATCTCTCTCTCCCCATTCCCCTGTATATCTCTCTCTCCCCATTCCCCTGTATATCTCTCTCTCCCCATTCCCCTGTATCTCTCTCTCCCCATTCCCCTGTATATCTCTCTCCCTATTCCCCTGTATATCTCTCTCCCCATTCCCCTGTATCTCTCTCTATCCATTCCCCTGTATCTCTCTCTCCCCATTCCCCTGTATCTCTCTCCCCATTCCCCTGTATATCTCTCTCCCTATTCCCCTGTATATCTCTCTCCCCATTCCCCTGTATCTCTATCCATTCCCCTGTATCTCTCTCTCCCCATTCCCCTGTATATCTCTCTCCCCATTCCCCTGTATATATCTCTCCCCATTCCCCTGTATATATCTCTCCCTATTCCCCTGTATCTCTCTCTCCCTATTCCCCTGTATCTCTCTCTCCCTATTCCCCTGTATATCTCTCTCCCTATTCCCCTGTATATCTCTCTCCCATTCCCCTGTATATCTCTCTCCCTATTCCCCTGTATCTCTCTCTCCCCATCCCCCTGTATCTCTCTCTCCCCATCCCCCTGTATATCTCTCTCCCATTCCCCTTTACATCTCCCCATTCACTGTATATCTATTTCCCATTATCTATCCTATATATTTTTCTGTCCCATTCCCTTTATATCTCTATCCCTTTATTTATCCCAAATATATTTCTCTCCCATTCCCCTTTATATCTCTCATATTCCACTGTATATCTCTCCCATTCCTCTGTATGTCTCTTCCCCTGTATCTCCCCCATTCCTCTGTATGTCTCTTCCCCTGTATCTCTTCCATTCCTCTGTATGTCTCTTTCCCTGTATATCTCCCATTCCTCTGTAAATGTCTTCCCCTGTATCTCTCTGATTCCTCTGTATGTCTCTTCCCCAGTATCTCTACCATTTCTCTGTATGCCTTTTCCCCTGTATCTCTCCCATTCCTCTGTATGTCTCTTCCCCTGTGTAACGGAGCTGGAACACGCAGTCCAATATCTCCGCTGGTATACGGTAAAATACCCACGAGGCACTACAGTTTCACCATTCCCGACCTCCCATATTGGACGACACACAATTTGGGAGTCAAATGAATACTGACTTTATTTTGTTATTGCAGAAATATTTATACCCATCTCTTCCCACAGGCAATACACATGCCCATATTTGGCCGCACAATACACATAAAGAGAACAATAGGTGGGTCACACCCCCCCCCCCCACCCCGAGGCTCCCTTGCAACTTTGATACAATCAGACATTGATTCAATTACACTTCTTTGTTCTTATCTGAGAATGAAAACACTGTATACAATAGACTTCCTTTATCTTATGCGGAGTCGCTGTAACAGGATTATCTCCCATGCCAAGTAGCTGCAAATGTCTGGGACAATATTCTGCAGAGCATCAACCAACATACATATAGTAGGAACATATTTTAACCATAATAATCATAAAACAGGGTAAAACAGTGATGGGTTCCGCTACACACCTCCCCCGTGACCATAAGCCGGCATACACGGTCTGATCCCAACGGATCGGCCTGGGGATGTCCGGACAAAAGTATTTGTCAATTCTCTAGTTTGACAACCCATCAGCATTACTGCAATTCACATTTACTCACATTTCCCATATCCCCAGATAGCTGGGATCTGAGCGCACAAAACTACTGAATAGCGCTCAGATCCTCTTCACACAGTTCAATTGCCATGTAGCTAAAGTCTTTCCCATAGTCTTTCATTATATGAATGGGCTTCATGGCACAGTTATCTGGGGTATCATGTTTCACATAGGGCAAGTACCGAATGACCCCCCTGTATGTAAAGGGCCAGAATGAGTGACATACACTCTGGTATGGCCGAACACTTGTTCCAAAGGGCAATATGTCCCAGGGCCATAGTCGCAGGGCAGGAGGCTGGCAAACAGTCCTCTCCAAGCCAAAGTGGCGAAGGGCACTTCGTCACACATCTCCCCTTTGGGGGGAAGTCTAAACAGGCACCTGGATATTTCGCTGGGGTGATGGTGCAACACGCTGAGGGGACCTGAGGGGCAGAGGCCAGCGGCACTCTGCCCTGATGCCAGCTCTTCTGCTGGTATAACCTGCAGGACCTCCTGCTCTGTACAAGGGACAAAGGGAGGGCAGAGGCCGACTGCACTCTGCCCCACTGTCAGCTCTTCTGCTGGGGTACCTGGGACATATTCCGGCTCAGTAGCCAGGGAAACGTGGGGGTTAACATTTCCTCTGTTAACCCTGGGGCCACATTAGAAGTTAGCTGGGGAGGGGAATTTGTACTTACCCCTTCCTCCGGTTGTCCCAGTGAGGGTAGTTGGGGATCTGGACAGGCTGCGGGCGCAGAGACCACGGTCCCATTTGCGCCATCTGGGAGATTGGTGTCTCCCCTGGTTAGGGTAAACTGTCGCTGGGGGGGAAGTACGACACCTTCTGCCCCCTGTGTTTCACACTGCCGCTGAGGGGGAAGGACGACACCTTTGGCCCCCTGGGGTACCCACTGCCGCTGTGGAGGAAGGTCGACACCTTCTGCTCCCTGGGGTACCCTCTGCCGCTGGGGGGGAAGGACGACACCTTCTGCCCCCTGGGGTTCACACTGCCGCTGAGGGGGAAGGACGACACCTTCTGCCCCCTGGGGTTCACACTGCCGCTGGGGGGAAAGGACGACACCTTCTGCCCCCTGGGGTTCACACTGCAGCTGGGGAGGAAGGACGGCCCCTTCTGCTCCCTGGGGTACACACTGCCGCTGGGGGGGAAGGACGACACCTTCGGCCCCCTGGGGTACACACTGGCGCTGGGGAGGAAGGACGACACCTTCAGCTCCCTGGGGTACACACTGCCGCTGGGGGGGAAGGACGACACCTTCAGCCCCCTGGGGTACACACTGCTGCTGGGGAGGAAGGACGACACCTTCGGCCCCCTGGGGTACACACTGCTGCTGGGGAGGAAGGACGACACCTTCAGCTCCCTGGGGTACACACTGCCGCTGGGGGGGAAGGACGACACCTTCAGCTCCCTGGGGTACACACTGCCGCTGGGGAGGAAGGACGACACCTTCGGCTCCCTGGGGAACACACTGCCGCTGGGGAGGAAGGACGACACCTTCGGCTCCCTGGGGTACACACTGCCGCTGGGGGGGAAGGACGACACCTTCGGCCCCCTGGGGTACACACTGCTGCTGGGGAGGAAGGACGACACCTTCAGCTCCCTGGGGTACACACTGTCGCTGGGGAGGAAGGACGACACCTTCAGCTCCCTGGGGTACACACTGTCGCTGGGGAGGAAGGACGACACCTTCTGCCCCCTGGGGTACACACTGCCGCTGGGGAGGAAGGACGACACCTTCAGCTCCCTTGGGTACACACTGCCGCTGGGGGGGAAGGACGACACCTTCGGCCCCCTGGGGTACACACTGCCGCTGGGGGGGGGAATTAGTTGGAGTATTCCACGTGGAGCGGTTTCTGTTTCTGGGACAGTCTCTCTGCATGTGGCCCTGCTGGTTACACGTGTGGCACCTGATGTACCGTGGAGGGGTTTGGTAGTTCCCACCACCCGGACGCAGTGCTGGGGGGGGTTAATGGTGGGAGGTGGGTTAGCAGCTCCCAAGATGGACCGCTCCCGTGCCCGCTGCTTTTCCATTATGGATTTTTGGACATCTGTCATTAACCATTCCAAGGTTTTCATGGGAAGCGTACCTGGGAAAAAGGCCAGTCTGCTTTGGAGTTCTCTTTGAAACTCAGTCTGTGGGGTAATAAGAGGTACTGTAACCATGAGTTCCTTTCTGTCTGCATCCCTGTAGTCCGCGGCCGCCTCCTCCTCCTCATGATGGAACGCTGTCTGAAAACTAGCCGGTTCCATCCTGCTGTAGCCAGGGGCGCTGTACGGATACTAGCGTTGCCCTCAATTTGTACTCCACGGAATGGTGTCTCCTGTAGCTGTCCTTCTGACCGTGGGAACAATCCCGCCACTTGCCAACAAATGTAACGGAGCTGGAACACGCAGTCCAATATCTCCACTGGTATACGGTAAAATACCCACGAGGCACTACAGTTTCACCATTCCCGACCTCCCATATTGGACGACACACAATTTGGGAGTCAAATGAATACTGACTTTATTTTGTTATTGCAGAAATATTTATACCCATCTCTTCCCACAGGCAATACACATGCCCATATTTGGCTGCACAATACACATAAAGAGAACAATAGGTGGGTCACACCCCCCCCCCCCCCCCCCCCCCCCCCGAGGCTCCCTGGCAACTTTGATACAATCAGACATTGATTCAATTACACTTCTTTGTTCTTATCTGAGAATGAAAACACTGTATACAATAGACTTCCTTTATCTTATACGGAGTCGCTGTAACAGGATTATCTCCCATGCCAAGTAGCTGCAAATGTCTGGGACAATATTCTGCAGAGCATCAACCAACATACATATAGTAGGATCATATTTTAACCATAATAATCATAAAACAGGGTAAAACAGTGATGGGTTCCGCTACACCCTGTATCTGTCCCATTCCTCTGTATCTCCCTTCCCCTGTATCTCTCCCATTCCTCTGTATGTCTCTTCCCCTGTATCTCTCCCATTCCTCTGTATGTCTCTTCCCCTGTATCTCTCCCATTCCTCTGTATCTCTCTTCCTCTGTATATCTCTTCCCCTGTATCTCTCCCATTCCTCTGTATGTCTCTTCCCCTGTATCTCTCCCATTCCTCTGTATATCTCTTCCCCTGTATCTCTCCCATTCCTCTGTATGTCTCTTCCCCTGTATCTCTACCATTCTTCTGTATATCTCTTCCCCTGTATCTCTACCATTTCTCTGTATGCCTCTTCCCCTGTATCTCTCCCATTCCTCTGTATGTCTCTTCCCCTGTATCTCTCCCATTCCTCTGTATCTCCCTTCCCCTGTATCTCTCCCATTCTTCTGTATCTCTCTTCCCCTGTATCTCTCCCATTCCTCTGTATATCTCTTCCTCTGTATCTCTCTTCCCCTGTATCTCTCCCATTCCTCTGTATGTCTCTTCCTCTGCATCTCTCCCATTCCTCTGTATATCTCTTCCCCTGTATCTCTCCCATTCCTCTGTATGTCTCTTCCCCTGTATCTCTCCCATTCCTCTGTATTTCTCTTCCTCTGCATCTCTCCCATTCCTCTGTATATCTCTTCCCCTGTATCTCTCCCATTCCTCTGTATTTCTCTTCCTCTGCATCTCTCCCGTTCCTCTGTATATCTCTTCCCCTGTATCTCTCCAATTCCTCTGTATATTTCTTCCCATGTATCTCTCCATTCCTCTGTATGTCTCTTCCCCTGTATCTCTCCCATTCCTCTGTATATCTCTTCCCCTGTATCTCTCCCATTCCTCTGTATCTCTCTTCCCCTGTATCTCTTCCATTCCTCTGTATGTCTCTTTCCCTGTATCTCTCCCATTCCTCTGTATATCTCTCCCCCTTTATCTCTCCCATTCCCCTGTATGTCTCTTCCTCTGTATGTCTCTTGCCCTGTATCTCTCCCATTCCTCTGTATATCTCTTCCCCTGTATCTCTCGATTCCTCTGTATATCTCTTCCCCTTTGTTTCTCCCATTCCTCTGTATGTCTCTTCCCCTCTATCTCTCCCATTCCTCTGTATGTCTCTTCCCCTGTATCTCTCCAATTCCTCTGTATATCTCTTCCCCTGTATCTCTCCCATTTCTCTGTATATCTCTTCCCCTGTATCTCTTCCATTCCTCTGTATGTCTCTTCCCCTGTATCTCTCCCATTCCTCTGTATCTCCCTTCCCCTGTATCTCTCTCATTCCTCTATATGTCTCTTCCCCTGTATCTCTCCCATTCCTCTGTATGTCTCTTCCCCTGCATCTCTCCCATTCCTCTGTATCTCTCTTCCCCTGTATCTCTCCCATTCCTCTGTATCTCTCTCTCACTGTATCTCTCCCATTCCTCTGTATTTCTCTTCCTCTGCATCTCTCCCATTCCTCTGTATATCTCTTCCCCTGTATCTCTCCCATTTCTCTCTATATGTCTTCCCCTGTATCTCTCCAATTCCTCTGTATATTTCTTCCCATGTATCTCTCCATTCCTCTGTATGTCTCTTCCCCTGTATCTCTCCCATTCCTCTGTATATCTCTTCCCCTGTATCTCTCCCATTCCTCTGTATATCTCTTCCCCTGTATCTCTCCCATTCCTCTGTATATCTCTTCCCCTGTATCTCTCCCATTCCTCTGTATCTCTCTTCCCCTGTATCTCTCCCATTCCTCTGTATCTCTCTTCCCCTGTATCTCTCCCATTCCTCTGCATTTCTTTTCCTCTGTATATCTATTCCCCTGTATCTCTCCCTTTCCTCTGTATGTCTCTTCCCCTGTATCTCTCCCATTCCTCTGTATATCTCTTCCCCTGTATCTCTCCCATTCTTCTGTATGTCTCTTCCCCTGTATCTCTCCCATTCCTCTGTATGTCTCTTCCCCTGTATCTCTCCCATTCCCCTGTATGTCTCTTCCTATGTATGTCTCTTGCCCTGTATCTCTCCCATTCCTCTGTATATCTCTTCCCCATGTATCTCTCTCATTCCCCTGTATGTCTCTTCCCCTGTATCTCTCCCATTCCTCTGTATCTCCCTTCCCCTGTATCTCTCCCATTCCTCTGTATATCTCTTCCTCTGTATCTCTCTTCCCCTGTATCTCTCCCATTCCTCTGTATGTCTCTTCCCCTCTATCTCTCCCATTCCTCTGTATATCTCTTCCCCTGTATCTCTCCCATTCCTCTGTATATCTCTTCCCCTGTATCTCTCCCATTCCTCTGTATTTCTCTTCCTCTGCATCTCTCCCATTCCTCTGTATATCTTTTCCCCTTTATCTCTCCCATTCCTCTGTATTTCTCTTCCTCTGCATCTCTCCCATTCCTCTGTATATCTCTTCCCCTGTATCTCTCCAATTCCTCTGTATATTTCTTCCCATGTATCTCTCCATTCCTCTGTATGTCTCTTCCCCTGTATCTCTCCCATTCCTCTGTATCTCTCTTCCCCTGTATCTCTCCCATTCCTCTGTATCTCTCTTCCCCTGTATCTCTTCCATTCCTCTGTATGTCTCTTTCCCTGTATCTCTCCCATTCCTCTGTATATCTCTCCCCCTTTATCTCTCCCATTCCCCTGTATGTCTCTTCCTCTGTATGTCTCTTGCCCTATATCTCTCCCATTCCTCTGTATATCTCTTCCCGTGTATCTCTCCCATTCCTCTGTATATCTCTTCCCCTGTATCTCTCCCATTCCTCTGTATATCTCTTCCCCTGTATCTCTCCCATTCCTCTATATGTCTCTTCCCCTGTATCTTTCCCATTCCTCAGTATATCTCTTCCCCTGTATCTCTCGATTCCTCTGTATATCTCTTCCCCTGTATCTCTCCCATTCCTCTGTATGTCTCTTCCCCTGTATCTCTCCGATTCCTCTGTATATCTCTTCCCCTGTATCTCTCCCATTCCTCTGTATATCTCTTCCCCTGTATCTCTCCCATTCCTCTGTATCTCTCTTCCCCTGTATCTCTCCCATTCCTCTTTATCTCTCTTCCCCTGTATCTCTTCCATTCCTCTGTATGTCTCTTTCCCTGTATCTCTCCCATTCATCTGTATGTTTCTTTCCCTGTATCTCTCCCATTCCTCTGTATATCTCTTCCCCTCTATCTCTCCCATTCCCCTGTATGTCTCTTCCTCTGTATGTCTCTTGTCCTGTATCTCTCCCATTCCTCTGTATGTCTCTTGTCCTGTATCTCTCCCATTCCCCTGTATGTCTCTTCCCCTGTATCTCTCCCATTCCTCTGTATATCTCTTCCTGTGTATCTCTCCCATTCCTCTGTATGTCTCTTCCCCTGTATCTCTCCCATTCCTCTGTATGTCTCTTCCCCTGTATCTTTCCCATTTCTCTGTATGTCTCTTTCCCTGTATCTCTCCCATTCCTCTTTATATTTCTTCCCCTGTATCTCTCTCAATCCTCTGTGTATTTCTTTTCTTGTATCTCTCCCATTCCTCTGTATGTCTCTACCCCTGTATCTCTCCCATTCCTCTGTTTATCTTTTAACCTGTATCTCTCTGATTCCTCTGTATATCTCTTCCCCTGTATCTCTCCCATTCATCTGTATATCTCTTCCTCTGTATATCTCTTCCCCTGTATCTCTCCCATTCCTCTGTTTATCTCTTCCCCTGCATATCTCCCATTCCTCTGTATGTCTCTCCCCCTGTATCTCTCCCATTCCTCTGTATGTCTCCCATTCCTCTGTATATTTCTTCCCCTGTATCTCTCCCATTCCTCTGTATCTTTCCTATTCCTCTGTATATCTCTTCCCCTGTATCTCTCCCATTCCTCTGTATATCTCTTCCCCTGTATATCTCTCCCATTCCTTAGTATATTTCTTCCCCTGTATATCTCTCCCATTCCTCTGTATATCTCTTCCCCTGTATCTCTCTCATTCCTCTGTATATTTCTTCTCTTGTATCTCTCCCATTCCTCTTTATGTTTCTTCCCCTGTATCTCTCCCATTTCTTTGCCTATCCTTTCCACTGTATCTCTCCCATTCCCCTGTATCTACCCCACTCCTCTGTATATCTTTTCCCCTGTATCACTCCCACTCCTCTGTATATCTCTTCCTCTGCATTTCACCCATTCCTCTGTATATATCTTCCCCTGTATATCTCACCCTTTCCTCTGTATATCTCTTCCCCCATATGCCTCCCATTCCTCTGTATGTCTCTTCCCATGTGTAACAGAAACCCATCACTGTTATTATACCAAGGACATTGCATCCTTGCCCAGGGTGATTCCGTTACAGGGACATTATACCAGGCCAGGGAATGGTTACCTGGACTATACGAGGCCCAAGGGTTAATCTTGGCTTTCCATCATCTTTGTTTAGAAATGGAAGTCTGCAAGGGACAGGAAGAGCTAACCCAATTATCCATCTGCTTTGTTTGTAAAAGCTCTATTGTGTAGGGGACCAGTCGGCTCCAGTGATGATGTGTTAAGATTATAATCCAGTTGCTAATTAAGTCTTTGTATGGCCAAAGGTGGGAGTATTCCATTGTCCTTGTGGAGACTCTCACCCCCCGTTCTGACTGTATATATATATGTGTGTAAAAGAATTAAAAACGATGCCTGTTCTGAAAATCCACGGTGTGTATCGTCCATTGTGGAAAGAGGAACTTGTGGGACCGGGCTGCGCTATACTTGGCTATCTTTGTTATTTATTTACGGAGATATTGACCTCTGATGTCACAGCTCCGTTACATTTGGTGGCAGTGACGGGATAGAAGCCAAGCCTCACAACGAAGCAGCAGCAGTGGTTTGCATGGAGATGAACTACGCAGCCCTAAAAAGAGCAACGTTAAAAGAACTGCTGGAAGCCAGGGGCCAAGTAGCCAGCAACAAGGAGAAAGACGTCCTAATTGCTGAACTGATGGAGGGAGACCGAGCTAGCAGTGCTGTACAGGGACCAGAGATGGAGGAGAGCGCAGTCGCTAAAGAGCTAAGGGTAAGGTTGGCCTTTTACCAAAACTCCCCATCAGAAGAGACTATCACCAGAGTGATGGCGGAGGTACAGAACTAGGTTTTGGCCAACCAGCAACAGACCCTACAGCTGCAACTAGCGGGCCAGCGATCCAGAGAGGGGCCACCCGCAATGTCGGGACCCACGCAAGACAAAGCCAAGCTCCCATATAATGCCTTCAAATCTATCACAGATACGTACGAGGATATAGATGGATACTTGCAGGACTTTGAAAGACTGTGCCATCTACATGGTATTGAGCAAGCAGACTAGGTACCCCTGTTGGCAGGCAAATTGTCTGGCCGTGCCGCAGAGGCATACAGGGCTGTACCTGACGAGGACAGCCAAGACTACTACCGGGTGAAGCAAGCTATCCTCACCCGGTATGCGATCTCCCCAGAGGCCTATCAACGCCGATTTTGGGAGCTACTCAAACAAGAGAAGGACTCCCATGTGGAGTGGGCTTATCTCCTACACCGAGCGGCCATGGGATGGGTTCAGGCGAACCAAGTCACCACCCTAGAGGAGCTGCTACAGTTGTTGTTGCTGGAGCAGTTCTTCAGAAGACTAACCACAGAAGTACAAGTTTGGGTAAGGGACCGTACCCCTGTACCGTCCACGAAGCCGCCCGGCTGTCCGACAAGCACTTTGACGCACGCCGCCAGGCCCAACCACCACCTCGCACCACCTCCCGATCCACAGTGCTGACCAACGCCACTGTGACCAGAGTAACCTCAAGTCACGCCAGGGGAACCAACCCATCCGCTCCCAGGTACTCTCCTCGTACCGCGATCAGGTGTTACCAATGCCAGCAGACAGGCCATATGCAGTGGGAATGCCCCCAGAACAGGACCCGTACCCCCGGGGTGCGTCCGGGTCCGCCTCCGCCAAGCAGAGCCGCAGCCCATTGCTACCACACAGAGCCCAGTGACCCCGATGCCAACCACTACTACTCAGAGGAACAGCTAGGGGTGTTAAACGAAGTAAACCCCGTTCAGGCAGCCTCGGACAACCGACGTCACCACCGACAACCAGTGTGGCTAGAGGGAAAGAATGTTCAAGGATTACGGGACACCGGAGCCACACTATCCCTTGTTCAGACCCATTTGGTCCCAGACCAAGCCCGTACCGGTAGATCAGTGGCCGTAAGGGTAGCAGGAGGAGCAGTACTCCGCTTACCCACTGCCAAGGTGCATCTGAACTGGGGTGCGGGATCGGGAGTTGTAACAGTGGGGTTGATGCGAAAACTGCCCACGGATGTACTTCTGGGGAATGATTTGGGCCTGCTCACTTCAACCTTTTTGCCCCAACCCACCATCCTAGACGTTCACCCCGTAACCACCCGGCAGCAAGCTCGCAACTCGGAAGAGCCTACACACTCTGAGGCTCAGGTAAGCAACCAGTACCCACCCCTAGAGAATCTGCCCTGGGATAGCCCCCTAGAATTTGGGAAGGAGGTAGCCATAGACACCTCGTTACACGTATATAAAGATCGTGTCATCTCCAGTCAGGCAGGGTTAGAGGGGGAACAGTACTCATGGGACAAGGGATTACTGTATAGGAATACAGAGAGGGTAGGGCCTGGGTCTATACCGATATTCACTAAGCAGTTGGTAGTGCCCCAGAAATATAGGCAGGAATTGCTCCGGATTGCCCACGATATCCCTCTATCTGGACACTTAGGGGTTAGTCGGACTAAATACCGGCTAACCCAGAACTTTTTCTGGCCAGGGATATCCAAGGATATCCGGCAGTATTGTAGGACCTGTGACACATGCCAGAGGGTGGGTGTAACGGAACCCATCACTGTTTTACCCTGTTTTATGGTTATTTAATTATTATGGTTAAAATATGATCCTACTGTTATACTGTATGTATGTTGGTTTATGCTCTGCAGAATATTAGCCCAGACTATTGCAGACCTTGGCATAATAGATAATCGTATTACAGAGACTCCTCATAAGATAAGGAAGTCTATTGTATAAAGTGTTTTCATCATCAGACATAAGTACAAAGAAGTATAATCGAATCAATGTCTGATTGTATCAAAATAGCCAGGTAGCCTCAGGGAGGTGTGACCCACCTATTGTCCCTCTATGTGTATTGTGTGGCCATCTATGGGGGATGTGTATTGACTGTGGGAAGAGATGTGTATATATATCTCTGCACAACAAAATAAAGACAGTATTATTTGACTCCCAATTGAGTGTCGTCCAATATGGGAGGTTGGGGATGGTGAGACTGTAGTGCTTCTTGGATATTTTACCGTATACCAGCAGAGATATTGGATTCGTGTTCCAACTCCGTTACATTTGGTGGCAAGTGGCGGAATTGTTCCCACGGTCAGAAGGACAGCTACAGGAGACACCATTCTGTGGAGTTACAAATTGAGGGCAACGCTAGTATCCGTACAGCGCCCCTGGCTACAGCAGGATGGAACCGGCTAGTTTTCGGAGAGCGTTCCATGATGAGGAGGTGGAGGCGACCGCGGACTACAGGGATGCAGACAGAAAGGAACTCATGGAGGGAGACCGGGCAGCGGCTACAGCACCTCTTACGGACAGCACACAGACTGAGTTTGGAAGAGAACTCTAAAGCAGACTGGCCTTTTTCCCAGGTACGCTTCCCATAAGAACCTTGGAATGGTTAATGACAGATGTCCACGAAGACATAATGGAAAAGCAGCGGGCACGGGAGCGGTCCATCTTGGGAGCTGCTAACCCACCTCCCACCATTAACCCCCCCCCCCAAGCACTGCGTCCGTTTGGTGGGAACTACCAAACCCCTCCACGGTACATCAGGTGCCACATGTGTAACCAGCAGGGCCACATGCAGAGAGACTGTCCCAGAAACAGAAACCGCTCCACGTGGAATACTCCAACTAATTCCCCTCCCCAGTGACAGTGTGTATCCCAGGGAGCAGAAGGTGCCGTCCTTCCTCCCCAGCGACAGTGTGTACCCCAGGGAGCAGAAGGTGCCGTCCTTCCTCCCCAGCGGCAGTGTGTACCCCAGGGGGCTGAAGGTGTCGTCCTTCCCCCCCAGCGGCAGTGTGTACTTTAGGGAGCAGAAGAGGCCATCCTTCCTCCCCAGCGGCAGTGTGTACCCCAGGGGGCCGAAGGTGTCGTCCTTCCCCTCCAGCGGCAGTGTGTACCCCAGGGAGCAGAAGGTGCCGTCCTTCCTCCCCAGCGGCAGTGTGTACCCCAGGGGGCCGAAGGTGTCATCCTTCCCCCCCAGCGGCAGTGTGTAGTGCAGGGAGCAGAAGGTGTCGTCCTTCCTCCCCAGCGACAGTGTGTATACCAGGGAGCAGAAGGTGCCGTCCTTCCGCCCCAGCGGCAGTGTGTACCCCAGGGAGCAGAAGGTGCCGTTCTTCCTCCCCAGCGGCAGTGTGTACCCTAGGGAGCAGAAGGTGCCGTCCTTCCTCCCCAGCGACAGTGTGTACCCCAGGGAGCAGAAGGTGCCGTCCTTCCGCCCCAGCGGCAGTGTGTACCCCAGGGAGCAGAAGGTGCCGTCCTTCCTCTCCAGCGGCAATGTGTACCCCAGGTTAGCAGAAGGTGTCGTCCTTCCTCCCCAGCGGCAGTGTGAACCCCAGGGAGCTGAAGGTGTCACCCTCTTCCCCCAGCGACAGCTTACCCTAACAAGGGGAAACACCAATCTCCCAGACGGCGCAGATGGGACCGTGGTCTCTGTGCCTGACCTACCGGGATCCTGGACAGCCTGTCCAGATCCCCAACTACCCTCACTGGGACAACCGGAGGAGGGGGTAAGTACCAATTCCCTTCCCCAGCTAACTCCTAATGTGGCCCCAGGGTTAACAGAGGAAATGTTAACCCCCACTGACCCCCACCTTTCCCTGGCTACTCAGCCGGAATATGTCCCAAGTACCCCAGCAGAAGAGCTCACAGCGGGGCAGAGTGCAGTCGGCCTCTGCCCTCCCTTTGTCCCTTGTACAGAGCAGGATGTCCTGCAGGTTATACCAGCAGAAGAGCTGGCATCAGGGCAGAGTGCCGCTGGCCTCTGCTCCTCACGTCCCCTCAGCGTGTTGCCCCATCACCACAGCGAAATATCCAGGAGCCTGATTAGACTTCCCCCCAAAGGGGAGATGTGTGACGAAGTGCCTTTCGCCACTTTGTCCTGGAGAGGGCTTATTGCCAGCCTCCTTCCCTGCGACTATGGCCTTGGGACATATTGCCTTTTAAATACAGTATTCGGCCATACCAGAGTGTATGTCACTCATTCTGGCCCTTCAAATACAGGGGGTCATTCGTTACTTGCCCCGTGGGAGCGGTGATACCCCAGATAGCTATGCCATGGAGCCCATTCATATAATGAAAGACTATGGGAAAGACTTTAGCTACATGGCAATTGAACTGTCTGAATAGGATCTGAACGCTATTCGGTAGTTTTGTGCGCTCAGATCCCAGCTATCTGGGGATATGTGAAATGTGAGTAAATGTGAATTGCAGTAAAGCTGATGGGTTGTCAAACTAGAGAATTGACCAACAAATACTTTTGTCCGGACATCCCCAGGCCGATCCGTTGGGATTCATACCGTGTATGCCGGCTTATGGTCACGGGGGAGGTGTGTAACGGAACCCATCACTGTTTTACCCTGTTTTATGGTTATTTAATTATTATGGTTAAAATATGATCCCACTGTTATACTGTATGTATGTTGGTTTATTCTCTGCAGAATATTAGCCCAGACTATTGCAAACCTTGGCATAATAGATAATCCTATTACAGAGACTCCTCATAAGATAAGGAAGTCTATTGTATAAAGTGTTTTCATCATCAGACATAAGAACAAAGAAGTATAATCAAATCAATGTCTGATTGTATCAAAGTTGCCCTGTAGCCTCAGGGAGGTGTGAACCACCTATTGTCCCTCTATGTGTATTGTGTGGCCAACTATGGTGGATGTGTATTGCCTGTGGGAAGAGATGTGTATATATATCTCTGCACAACAAAATAAAGACAGTATTATTTGACTCCCAATTAAGTGTCATCCAATATGGGAGGTTGGGGATGGTGAGACTGTAGTGCTTCTTGGATATTTTACCGTATACCAGCGGAGATATTGGATTCGTGTTCTAACTCCGTTACAGTGGGTAAACGGGGAGACCGCCAGAAAGCCAAAAACTTCGCCCCCTGCCAATGGTAGAAGAACAATTTAGCAGGGTGGCCGTGGACTTAGTAGGGCCCCTAAATAGGCCAAGCCCGTCTGGCAAGAAATATATATTGACCATCGTAGATTATGCCACTAGGTGTCCAGAGGCGGTGGCACTGACCAATATCCACGCTGAGACGGTCGCGGATGCACTGATGCAAATTTTCTCTTGCCTGGGATTTCCCAGTGAGGTTATTTTGGATCAGGGCACCCAATTCACACCTGAGGTCACCCACCAACTCTGGAGACTCTGCGGCATTAAGCCCATAGTGAACTCCGCTTACCATCCCTTAGTCTAATGGCCTATGTGAACGCTTTAATGGGACGCTGAAACAGATGCTCCGGGCATTCACCGACACTAGAAAGGACTGGGAAAGATTTCTTCCCCTATTTGTTATTTGCATATAGGGAAGTACCCCAAGAATCCACCGGATTCTCCCCGTTTGAACTACTGTTCGGGAGACGGGTGAGAGGTTCCCTAGATTTAATAAGATAACAGTGGGAAGGAGAGACCAGTGTAGACAGTACGCCTATCGTCCCATATTTGTTGGAGTTTAGGGACCACTTGGAGGAGTTGACCCAGATTGTACACTCCAACCTCCAAGCGGCCCAACAAGGCCAGCGCCTTTGGTACGATAGGGGAGCCAGGGACCGCAGCTTTCAAGTGGGACAGAAAGTTTTAATGTTAAAACCTGTCCGCACTGACAAGCTGCAGGCCGCCTGGCAGGGCCCATACAAGGTTGTAGCACAACAATGTGATACCACTTATGTGATTGGCCCGTGCTCAGGAGTAGGGAAAAACCGCATGCTCCATGTGAATATGCTAAAAAACCTATCATGAGCGCACGGAGGATGTGGCAGCTATCTGCACCCCACCATCTGAAGATGTTGAGAACCTTCCCCTATCCGACCTCTTAGACGAGGGGGACCAGAGAGTTTAGGAGGGGTACAGTTAGGAGAGCGGCTGAGCCCACAGGAGCGTTCGCAGGCACAGGAGTTGCTACGAGCAAAGGAGGCCACCTCCTCAAACCTGCCTGGGTACACCCCTCTGGCCACTCACCGGGTAGACACCCCCGGCCAATTACCCCTACGCCAGCCCCCCTACCGCATCCCCAAATCCGTAAAGGAGTCGATGCGGAAAGAGATTCAGAAGATGCTACATGTAGGAGTTATTGAGCACTCTGATAGTCCCTGGGCCTCCCCGGTAGTGCTAGTACCCAAGAAGGACGGAAGGACCCGGTTCTGTGTAGATTATAGGAGGCTAAATGACCGAACCATGTCTGATGCCTACCCCATGCCCCGGATAGATGAGCTCCTAGATAGATTGGCCAGAGGGCGATACCTCACCACCATAGATTTGTGTAAGGGATACTGGCAAATTCCACTAGCCGCAGAAGCCATACCCAAGTCGACGTTTGTCACCCCGTTTGGCCTGTACCAGTTTCGGGTCATGCCATTCGGGATGAAGAACGCTCCGGCCATGTTTCAGCGGATGGTAGACCGGCTATTGGATGGGCTCCAAGAGTATGCTTGTGCATACATGGACGATATTGCCATTTATAGTGACCACTGGGAGGAACACCTGACCCACGTAGGACTAGTGTTAGACCACATTAGGGCAGCAGGGTTGACTCTCAAACCAAGTTTTACCTAGGGATGGCAGAGGTACAATACCTTGGCCATCGTTTAGGTAGCGGGCAGCAGAAACCCGAACCAGCCAAGATAGAGGCAGTAGCACAGTGGCCCACCCCCCGGACCAAGACCCAGGTCCTAGCGTTCCTGGGGACAGCAGGGTACTATCGCAAATTTGTGCCCAACTATAGTGCTCTAGCCAAGCCCCTTACTGATTTGACCTGTAAGAACCTTCCTAGGCAGGTAGTCTGGGCCCCAGAGTGTGAACAGGCATTCCAGCAATTAAAAAACGGCTCTGATCCAGGCCCCTGTGTTGGCTGCTCCTGATCCAACCAAACATTTTCTTGTTCACACAGACGCTTCTATGTCTGGATTGGGAGCCGTATTGAGCCAAGTTGGACCCGAGTCGCAAGTTGCTACCCCGGGAAGTAAGGTACGCCGCCATCGAGAAGGATTGCCTGGCTGTAGTATGGGCACTCAAAAAGTTACAGCCATATTTGTATGGACAACCATTTACCCTGTTTACTGACCACAACCCATTGGTGTGGCTCAACCGGGTGTCTAGAGACAATGCCCGACTCTAGCGCTGCAACCCTTTGACTGCACAATCCAGTATCGCCCTGGCAAGTACAACATTAATGCTGATGGGTTGTCTAGGCAAACGGAACTAGAAAAGTGACCAACAAAAAGTTTTTGTCTGGACCTCCCCAGGCCGATCCGTTGGGACCAGACCGTGTATGCCGGCTTATGGTCACGGGGGAGCAGTGTAACAGAAACCCATCACTGTTATTATACCAAGGACATTACATCCTTGCCCAGGGACATTATACCAGGCCAGGGAAGGGTTAACTGGACTATACGAGGCCCAAAGGTTAATCTTGGCTTTCCATCATCTTTGTTTAGAAATTGAATCTGCAAGGGACAAGAAGAGCTAACCCAATTATCCATCTGCTTTGTTTGTAAAAGCTCTGTTGTGTAGGGAACCAGTCGGCTCCAGTTATGATGTGTTAAGATTATAATCCAGTTGCTAATTAAGTCTTTGTATGGCAAAAGGTGGAAGTATTCCATTGTCCTTGTGGAGACTCTCACCCCCCGTTCTGACTGTATATATATGTGTGTAAAAGAATTAAAAACGATGCCTGTTCTGAAAATCCATGGTGTGTATCGTCCATTGTTGAAAGAGGAACTTGTGGGACCGGGCTGCGCTATACTTGGCTATCTTTGTTATTTATTAGCGGAGATATTGACCTCTGATGTCACAGCTCCGTTACACCTTTTATCTCTCCCATTCCTTTGTATGTCTCTTTCCCTGTATCTCTCTCATTCCTCTGTATATCTCTTCCCCTGTATCTCTCCCATTCCTCTGTATGTCTCTTCCCCTGTACCTCTTCCATTCCTCTGTATATCTCTTCCCCTTTATCTCTCCCATTTCTCTGCATATCCTTTCCACTGTATCTCTCCCATTTCCCTGTATCACTCCCACTCCTCTGTATGTCTCTTCCCCTGTATATCTCACCCATGCCTCTGTATATATCTTCCCCTGTATCTCTCCCATTCCTCTGTATATTTCTTCTCTTGAATCTTTCCCATTCCTCTGTATATCTCTTCCCCTGTATCTCTCCCATTCCTCTGTATTTTTCTTCTCTTGTATCTTTCCCATTTCTCTGTATGTCTCTTCCCCTGTATCTCTCCCATTCCTCTGTATATCTCTTCCCCTGTATCTCTCCCATTCCTCTGTATATCTCTTCCCCTGTATCTCTCCCATTCCTCTGTATATTTCTTCCCCTGTATCTCTCCCATTCCTCTGTATATTTCTTCCCCTATATCTCTCCTATTCCTCTGTATATCCCTTCCCCAGTATCTCTCCCATTCCTCTGTATATTTCTTCCCCTGTATCTCTCCCATTCCTCTGTATATCTCTTCCCCTGTATCTCTCCCATTCCTCTGTATGTCTCTTCTCCTATATCTCTCCCATTCCTCTGTATATTTCTTCCGCTGTATCTCTCCCATTCCTCTGTATATCTCTTCCCCTGTATCTCTTGCATTCCTCTGTATATTTCTTCCCCTACAGTATATCTCTCCCATTCCTCTGTATATTTCTTCCCCTGTATCTCTCCCATTCGTCTGTATATCTCTTCCCCTGTACCTCTTGCATTCCTCTGTATATTTCTTCCCATACAGTATATCTCTCCCATTCCTCTGTATATTTCTTCTGCTGTATCTCTCCCATTCCTCTGTATATTTCTTCCCCTGTATCTTTCCCATTCCTCTGTATATTTCCTCCCCTATATCTCTCCCATTCCTCTGTATATTTCTTCCCCTGTATCTCTCCCATTCCTCTTTATATTTCTTCCTCTGTATCTCTCCCATTCCTCTGTATATTTCTTCCGAATACTGTTTTTAAAGGGCAATATGTCCCAGGGCCATAGTCGCAGGGCAGGAGGCTGGCAATAAGTCCTCTCCAGGACAAAGTGGCGAAGGGCACTTCGTCACACATCTCCCCTTTGGGGGGATGTCTAACAAGGAACCTGGATATTTCGCTGTGGTGATGGGGCAACACGCTAAAGGGAACTTGAGGGGCAGGGGCCAGCGGCACTCTGCCCTGATGCCAGCTCTTCTGCTGGTATAACCTGCAGGACATCCTGCTCTGTACAAGGGACAAAGGGAGGGCAGAGGCCGACTGCACTCTGCCCCGCTGTCAACTCTTCTGCTGGGGTACTTGGGACATATTCCGGCTGAGTAGCCAGGGAAAGGTGGGGGTCAGTGGGGGTTAACATTTCCTCTGTTAACCCTGGGGCCACATTAGGAGTTAGCTGGGGAGGGGAATTGGTACTTACCCCCTCCTCCGGTTGTCCCAGTGAGGATAGTTGGGGATCTGGACAGGCTGTCCAGCATCCCGGTAGGTCAGGCACAGAGACCACGGTCCCATCTGCGCCGTCTGGGAGATTGGTGTCTCCCCTTGTTAGGGTAAGCTGTCGCTGGGGGGAGAGGGCGACACCTTCAGCTCCCTGGGGTTCACACTGCCGCTGGGGGGAAGGACGACACATTCGGCCCCCTGGGGTACACACTGCCACTGGGGAGGAAGGACGCCAACCTTCTGCCCCCTGGGGTACACACTGCCGCTGGGGGGGAAGGACGACACCTTCTGCTCCCTGGGATACACACTGCCGCTGGGGGGGAAGGACGACACCTTCAGCCCCCTGGGGTACACATTGCCACTGGGGGGGAAGGACGACACCTCCGGCCCCCTGGGGTACACACTGCACTGGGGAGGAAGGACAACACCTTCTGCTCCCTGGGGTACACACTGCTGCTGGGGAGGAATGACGGCACCTTCTGCTCCCTGGGATACACACTGTCGCTGGGGGGGAAATTAGTTGGAGTATTCAACGTGGAGAGGTTTCTGTTTCTGGGACAGTCTCTCTGCATGTGGCCCTGCTGGTTACACGTGTGGCACATGATGTACCGTGGAGGGGTTTGGTAGTTCCCCCCACCTGGACGCAGTGCTGGGTGGGGGTGTTAATGGTGGGAGGTGGGTTAGCAGCTCCCAAGATGGACCGCTCCCGTGCCCGCTGCTTTTCCATTATGTATTCGTGGACATCTGTCATTAACCATTCCAAGGTTCTTATGGGAAGCGTACCTGGGAAAAGGGCCAGTCTGCTTTGGAGTTCTCTTCCAAACTCAGTCTGTGTGCTGTCCGTAAGAGGTGCTGTAGCCGCTGCCCGGTCTCCCTCCATGAGTTCCTTTCTGTCTGCATCCCTGTAGTCCGCGGCCGCCTCCTCCTCCTCATCATGGAACGCTGTCCGAAAACTAGCCGGTTCCATCCTGCTGTAGCCAGGGGTGCTGTACGTATACTAGCATTGCCCTCAATTTGTAACTCCACGGACACTCAATTGGGAGTCAAATAATACTGACTTTATTTTGTTGTGCAGAGATATATATACACATCTCTTCCCACAGGCAATACACATCCCCCATAGTTGGCCACACAATACACATAGAGGGACAATAGGTGGGTCACACCTCCCTGAGGCTACCTTGCAACTTTGATACAATCAGACATTGATTAGATCATCCTTCCCTTTGTTCTTATGTCTCACAATGAAAACACTTTATACAATAGACTTCCTTATCTTATGAGCAGTCTCTGTAATAGGATTATCTATTAGCCTAGTAGCTGTAATATTCTGAGCCAATATATTCTGTAGAACATAAACCATCATATCTATAGTATAGCAATGTGATCATATTTTAACCAAGAATTAAATAACCATAAAACAGGGTAAAACAGTGATGGGTTCCGTTACACACCTCCCCCGTGACCATAAGCCGACATACACGGTCTGATCCCAACGGATTGGCCTGGGGATGTCCGGACAAAAGTATTTGTTGGTCAATTCTCTAGTTTGACAACCCATCAGCATTACTGCAATTCACATTTACTCACATTTCACATATCCCCAGATAGCTGGGATCTGAGCGCACAAAACTACTGAATAGCGCTCAGATCCTATTCGCACAGTTCAATTGCCATGTAGCTAAAGTCTTTCCTATAGTCTTTCATTATATGAATGGGCTCTATGGCATAGCTATCTGGGGTATCACCGCTCCCACAGGGCAAGTACCGAATGACCCCCCTGTACTTAAAGGGCCAGAATGAGTGACATACACTCTGGTATGGCCGAATACTGTTTTTAAAGGGAAATATGTCCAAGGGCCATAGTCGCAGGTCAGGAGGCTGGCAATAAGTCCTCTCCAGGACAAAGTGGCGAAGGGCACTTCGTCACACATCTCCCCTTTGGGGGGATGTCTAACCAGGAACCTGGATATTTCGCTGTGGTGATGGGGCAACACGCTAAAGGGAACTTGAGGGGCAGGGGCCAGAGGCACTCTGCCCTGATGCCAACTCTTCTGCTGGTATAACCTGCAGGACATCCTGCTCTGTACAAGGGACAAAGGGAGGGCAGAGGCCGACTGCACTCTGCCCCGCTGTGAGCTCTTCTGCTGGGGTACTTGGGACATATTCCGGCTCAGTAGCCAGGGAAAGGTGGGGGTCAGTGGGGGTTAACATTTCCTCTGTTAACCCTGGGGCCACAATAGGAGTTAGCTGGGGAGGGGAATTAGTACTTACCCCCTCCTCCGGTTGTCCCAGTGAGGGTAGTTGGGGATCTGGACAGGCTGTCCAGCATCCCGGTAGGTTAGGCACAGAGACCACGGTCCCATCTGTGCCGTCTGGGAGATTGGTGTCTCCCCTTGTTAGGGTAAGCTGTTGTTGGGGGGAAAGGGCGACACCTTCAGCTCCCTGGGGTTCACACTGCCGCTGGGGGGAAGGACAACACCTTCGGCCCCCTGGGGTACACACTGCCACTGGGGAGGAAGGACGGCACCTTCTGCCCCCTGGGGTACACACTGCCGCTGGGGGGGAAGGACGACACCTTCTGCTCCCTGGGATACACACTGCCGCTGGGGGGGAAGGACAACACCTTCTGCCCCCTGGGGTACACACTGCCACTGGGGAGGAAGAACGGCCCCTTCTGCTCCCTGGGGTACACACTGCCGCTGGGGAGGAAGGACGACACCTTCTGCTCCCTGGGATACACACTGCCGCTGGGAGGGAAGGACGACACCTTCGGCCCCCTGGGGTACACACTGCCGCTGGGGAGGAAGGACGGCACCTTCTGCTCCCTGGGGTACACACTGCCGCTGGGGAGGAAGGATGGCACCTTCTGCTCCCTGGGGTACACACTGTCGCTGGGGAGGAAGAACGACACCTTCTGCTCCCTTGGGAGGGGAATTAGTTGGAGTATTCCACGTGGAGCGGTTTCTGTTTCTGGGACAGTCTCTCTGCATGTGTCCCTGCTGGTTACACATGTGGCACCTGATGTACCGTGGAGGGGTTTGGTAGTTCCCACCACCTGGACGCAGTGCTGGGGGGGGGGGGGGATTAATCTTGGGAGGTGGGTTAGCAGCTCCCAAGATGGACCGCTCCCGCTGCTTTTCCATTATGTATTTGTGGACATCTGTCATTAACCATTCCAAGGTTATTATGGGAATCGTACCTGGGAAAAAAGCCAGTCTGCTTTGGAGTTCTCTTCCAAACTCAGTCTGTGTGCTGTCCGTAAGAGGTGATGTAGCCGCTGCCCGGTCTCCCTTCCTGAGTTCCTTTCTGTCTGCATCCCTGTAGTCCGCGGCCGCCTCCTACTCCTCATTATGGAACGCTGTCCGAAAACTAGCAGGTTCCATCGTGCTGTAGCCAGGGGCGCTGTACGGATACTAGCGTTGCCTTCAATTTGTAACTCCACGGAATGGTGTCTCCTGTAGCTGTCCTTCTGACCGTGGGAACAATTCTGCCACTTGCCACCAAATGTAACGGAGTTGGAACATGAAGTCCAATATCTCCGCTGGTATACGGTAAAATACCCAAGAAGCACTACAGTCTCACCATTCCCAACCTCCCATATTGGACGACACTCAATTGGGAGTCAAATAATACTGACTTTATTTTGTTGTGCAGAGATATATATACACATCTCTTCCCACAGGCAATACACATCCCCCATAGTTGGCCACACAATACACATAGAGGGACAATAAGTGGGTCAAACCTCCCTGAGGCTACCTTGCAACTTTGATACAATCAGACATTGATTAGATCATCCTTCCCTTTGTTCTTATGTCTCACAATGAAAACACTTTATACAATAGACTTCCTTATCTTATGAGGAGTCTCTGTAATAGGATTATCTATTAGCCTAGTAGCTGTAATATTCTGAGCCAATATATTCTGTAGAACATAAACCAGCATATCTACAGTATAGCAATGTGATCATATTTTAACCAAGAATTAAATAACCATAAAACAGGGTAAAACAGTGATGGGTTCCGTTACAATTTCTTCTCCTGTATCTCTCCCATACCTCTGTATATTTCTTCCCCTATATCTCTCCCATTCCTCTGTATATTTCTTCCCCTGTATCTCTCCCATTCCTCTGTATATTTCTTCCCCTATATCTCTCCCATTCCTCTGTATATTTCTTCCCGTGTGACGAAGTGTCCTTCGCCACTTTGTCTTGGAGAGGACTGTTTGCCAGCCTCCTGCCCTGCGACTGTGGCCCTGGGACAGATTGCCCTTTAAACACAGTATTCGGCCATACCAGAGTGTATGTCCCTCATTCTGGCCCTTTACATACAGGGGCGTCATTCGGTACTAGCCCTGTGTGAACCATGATATCACAGATAGCTATGCCATGGAGCCCATTCATATAATGAAAGACTATGGGAAAGACTTTAGCTACATGGCAATTGAACTGTGTGAATAGGATCTGAGCACTATTCAGTAGTTTTGTGCGCTCAGATCCCAGCTATCTGGGGATATGTGAAATGTGAGTAAATGTGAATTGCAGTAATGCTGATGGGTTGTCAAACTAGAGAATTGACCAACAAATACTTTTTCCGGACATCCCCAGGCCGATCCGTTGGGTCAGACCGTGTATGCCGGCTTATGGTCACGGGGGAGGTGTGTAACGGAACCCATCACTGTTTTACCCTGTTTTATGGTTATTATTATTGTTAAAATATGATCCTACTATTATACTGTATGTATGTTGGTTTATGCTCTGCAGAATATTAGCCCAGACTATTGCAGACCTTGGCATATGAGATAATCCTATAACAGAGACTCCTCCTAAGATAAGGTAGTCTATTGTATAAAGTGTTTTCATTCTCAGACCTAAGAACAAAGAAGGATGATCTAATCCATGTCTGATTGTATCAAAGTTGCCAGGTAGCCTCAGGGAGGTGTGACCCACCTATTGTCCCTCTATGTGTATTGTGTGGCCAACTATGGGGGATATGTGAAATGTCTGTGTGTTATGTATAAAAATGTGTAAGTTTAGCTGGGAGATAATTGAGTAGATACAGTAATAAACTCAATTATCTGCCAAGCAAAGGGGAGGTAAACGGTGGGCGTTACTATTGTGTTATTGATTGTTAAGCTTTGGCGGTTGTGGAGTCTGTGGTGGTTGTGGTGTCCGGTGCGGTGCTTGTAGTCCTCGGCGCAAGCTAGGACGCGTCCATCAACGGAGGTACCCAGTCGGGGTGCCAGTAGATCCGTTACAGTCTCTTCCCCTGTATCTCTCCCATTCCTCTGTATGTCTCTTCCCCTGTATCTCTCCCATTCCACTCTATGTCTCTTCCCCTGTATCTCTCCCATTCCTCTGTATGTCTCTTCCCCTGTATCTCTCCCATTCCACTGTATATCTCTTCCCCTGTATCTCTCCCCTTCCTCTGTATATCTCTTCCCCTGTATCTCTCCGATTCCTCTGTATGTCTCTTCCCTTGTATCTCACCCATTCCCCTGTATCTCTCCCATTCCTCTGTATGTCTCTTCCCCTGTATCTCTCCCATTCCTCTGTATGTCTCTACCCCTGTATCTCTCCCATTCCTCTGCCTGTCTCTTCCCCTGTATCTCTCCCATTCCTCTGTATGTCTCTTCCCCTCTATCTCTCCCATTCCTCTGCCTGTCTCTTCCTCTGTATCTCTCCCAATCCTCTATATCTCTTCCCCTGTATCTCTCCCATTCCTCTGTATGTCTCTTCCCCTGTATCTCTCCCATTCCCCTGCCTGTCTCTTCCCCTGTATCTCTCCCGTTCCTCTGCCTGTCTCTTCCCCCGTATCTCTCCCATTCCTCTGTATGTCTCTTTCCCTGTATCTCTCCCATTCCCCTGGCTGTCTTTTCCCCTGTATCTGTTGATTCCTCTGTATATCTCTTCCCCTGTATCTCTCTCATTCCTCTGTATGTCTCTTCCCCTGTATCTATCCCATTCCTCTGTATGTCTCTTCCCCTGTACCACCCCCATTTCTCTGCCTGTCTCTTCCCCTGTATCTCTCCCATTCCTCTGTATGTCTCTTCCCCTGTATCTCTCCCATTCCTCTGCCTGTCTCTTCCCCTGTATCTTTCCCATTCCTCTGTATGTCTCTTCCCCTGTATCTCTCCCATTCCTCTGCCTGTCTCTTCCCCTGTATCTCCCCCATTCCTCTGCCTGTCTCTTCCTCTGTATCTCTCCCAATCCTCTATATCTCTTCCCCTGTATCTCTCCCATTCCTCTGTATGTCTCTTCCCCTGTATCTCTCCCATTCCCCTGCCTGTCTCTTCCCCTGTATCTCTCCCGTTCCTCTGCCTGTCTCTTCCCCTGTATCTCTCCCATTCCTCTGTATGTCTCTTTCCCTGTATCTCTCCCATTCCCCTGGCTGTCTTTTCCCCTGTATCTCTCCCATTCCTCTGTATGTCTCTTTCCCTGTATCTCTCCCATTCCTCTGTATGTCTCTTCCCCTGTATCTCTACTATTCCTCTGCCTGTCTCTTCCCCTGTATCTCTCCCATTCCTCTGTATGTCTCTTCCCCTGTATCTCTCCCATTCCTCTGTATGTCTCTTCCCCTGTATCTCTCCCATTCCTCTGTATGTCTCTTCCTCTGTATCTCTCCCATTCCTCTGGCTGTCTTTTCCCCTGTATCTCTCCCATTCCTCTGTATGTCTCTTTCCCTGTATCTCTCCCATTACTCTGTATGTCTCTTCCCCTGTATCTCTCTCATTCCTCTGCCTGTGTGTTATGTATAAAAATGTGTAAGTTTAGCTGGGAGATAATTGAGTAGATACAGTAATAAACTCAATTATCTGCCAAGCAAAGGGGAGGTAAACGGTGGGCGTTACTATTGTGTTATTGATTGTTAAGCTTTGGCGGTTGTGGAGTCTGTGGTGGTTGTGGTGTCCGGTGCGGTGCTTGTAGTCCTCGGCGCAAGCTAGGACGCGTCCATCAACGGAGGTACCCAGTCGGGGTGCCAGTAGATCCGTTACAGTCTCTTCCCCTGTATCTCTCCCATTCCTCTGTATGTCTCTTCCCCTGTATCTCTCCCATTCCACTCTATGTCTCTTCCCCTGTATCTCTCCCATTCCTCTGTATGTCTCTTCCCCTGTATCTCTCCCATTCCACTGTATATCTCTTCCCCTGTATCTCTCCCCTTCCTCTGTATATCTCTTCCCCTGTATCTCTCCGATTCCTCTGTATGTCTCTTCCCTTGTATCTCACCCATTCCCCTGTATGTCTCTTTTTCCCTGTATCTCTCCCATTCCTCTGTATGTCTCTTCCCCTGTATCTCTCCCATTCCTCTGTATGTCTCTTCCCTTGTATCTCTCCCATTCCTCTGTATGTCTCTACCCCTGTATCTCTCCCATTCCTCTGCCTGTCTCTTCCCCTGTATCTCTCCCATTCCTCTGTATGTCTCTTCCCCTCTATCTCTCCCATTCCTCTGTATGTCTCTTCCCCTGTATCTGTCGATTCCTCTGTATATCTCTTCCCCTGTATCTCTCTCATTCCTCTGTATGTCTCTTCCCCTGTATCTATCCCATTCCTCTGTATGTCTCTTCCCCTGTATCTCTCCCATTCCTCTGTATGTCTCTTCCCCTGTATCTCTTCCATTCCTCTGTATATCTCTTCCCCTGTATCTATCCCATTCCTCTGTATGTCTCTTCCCCTGTATCTCTCCCATTCCTCTGTATGTCTCTTCCCCTGTATCTCTCCCATTCCCCTGCCTGTCTCTTCCCCTGTATCTCTCCCGTTCCTCTGCCTGTCTCTTCCCCTGTATCTCTCCCATTCCTCTGCATGTCTCTTTCCCTGTATCCCTCCCATTCCTCTGTATGTCTCTTCCCCTGTATCTCTCCCATTCCTCTGGCTGTCTTTTCCCCTGTATCTCTCCCATTCCTCTGTATGTCTCTTTCCCTGTATCTCTCCCATTCCTCTGTATGTCTCTTCCCCTGTATCTCTCCTATTCCTCTGCCTGTCTCTTCCCCTGTATCTCTCCCATTCCTCTGCCTGTCTCTTCCCCTGTATCTCTCCCATTCCTCTGCCTGTCTCTTCCCCTGTATCTCTCCCATTCCTCTGCCTGTCTCTTCCCCTGTATCTCTCCCATTCCTCTGCCTGTCTCTTCCCCTGTATCTCTCCCATTCCTCTGCCTGTCCCTTCCCCTGTATCTCTTCCATTCCTCTGCCTGTCTCTTCCCTGTATCTCTCTCATTCCTCTGCCTGTCTCTTCCCCTGTATCTCTCCCATTCCTCTGCCTGTCTCTCCCCCTGTATCTCTCTCTCGTTCCTCTGCCTGTCTCTTCCCCTGTATCTCTCCCATTCCTCTGCCTGTCTCTTCCCCTGTATCTCTCTCATTTCTCTGCCTGTCTCTTCCCCTGTATCTCTCCTATTCCTCTGCCTGTCTCTTCCCCTGTATCTCTCCCATTCCTCTGCCTGTCTCTTCCCTGTATCTCTCTCATTCCTCTGCCTGTCTCTTCCCCTGTATCTCTCCCATTCCTCTGCCTGTCTCTTCCCCTGTATCTCTCCCATTCCTCTGCCTGTCTCTCCCCCTGTATCTCTCTCTCGTTCCTCTGCCTGTCTCTTCCCCTGTATCTCTCCCATTCCTCTGCCTGTCTCTTCCCCTGTATCTCTCTCATTCCTCTGCCTGTCTCTTCCCCTGTATCTCTCCCATTCCTCTGCCTGTCTCTTCCCCTGTATCTCTCCCATTCCTCTGCCTGTCTCTTTCCCTGTATCTCTCCCATTCCTCTGTATGTCTCTTCTCATGTATCTCTCCCATTCCTCTGCCTGTCTCTTCCCCTGTATCTCTCTCATTCCGCTGCCTGTCTCTTCCCCTGTATATCTCCCATTTCTCTGTATGTCTCTTCCCTTGTATCTCTCCCATTCCTCTGCCTGTCTCTTCCCCTGTATCTCTCCCATTCCTCTGCCTGTCTCTTCCCCTGTATCTCTCCCATTCCTCTGCCTGTCTCTTCCCTGTATCTCTCTCATTCCTCTGCCTGTCTCTTCCCCTGTATCTCTCCCATTCCTCTGCCTGTCTCTTCCCTGTATCTCTCTCATTCCTCTGCCTGTCTCTTCCCCTGTATCTCTCCCATTCCTCTGCCTGTCCCTTCCCCTGTATCTCTTCCATTCCTCTGCCTGTCTCTTCCCTGTATCTCTCTCATTCCTCTGCCTGTCTCTTCCCCTGTATCTCTCCCATTCCTCTGCCTGTCTCTTCCCCTGTATCTCTCCCATTCCTCTGCCTGTCTCTTCCCCTGTATTTCTCCCATTCCCCTGTATGTCTCTTCCTCTGTATCCCTCTCATTCCTCTGTATGTCTCTTCCCCTGTATCTCTCCCATTCCTCTGCCTGTCTCTTCCCTGTATCTCTCTAATTCCTCTGCCTGTCTCTTCCCCTGTATCTCTCCCATTCCTCTGCCTGTCTCTTCCCTGTATCTCTCTCATTCCTCTGCCTGTCTCTTCCCTGTATCTCTCTCATTCCTCTGCCTGTCTCTTCCCCTGTATCTCTCCCATTCCTCTGCCTGTCTCTTCCCCTGTATCTCTCCCATTCCTCTGTATGTCTCTTCCCCTGTATCTCTCCCATTCCTCTGCCTGTCTCTTCCCCTGTATCTCTCCCATTCCTCTGCCTGTCTCTTCCCCTGTATCTCTCCCATTCCTCTGCCTGTCTCTTCCCCTGTATCTCTCTCATTCCTCTGCCTGTCTCTTCCCCTGTATCTCTCTCATTCCTCTGCCTGTCTCTTCCCCTGTATCTCTCCCATTCCTCTGCCTGTCTCTTCCCTTGTATCTCTGCAATTCCTCTGCCTGTCTCTTCCCCTGTATCTCTCTTATTCCTCTGCCTGTCTCTTCCCCTGTATCTCTCTCATTCCTCTGCCTGTCTCTTCCCCTGTATCTCTCCCATTCCTCTGCCTGTCTCTTCCCCTGTATCTCTCCCATTCCTCTGCCTGTCTCTTCCTCTGTATCTCTCTCATTCCTCTGCCTGTCTCTTCCCCTGTATCTCTCCCATTCCTCTGCCTGTCTTTCCCCTGTATCTCTCCCATTCCTCTGTATGTCTCTTCCCCTGTATCTCTCCCATTCCTCTGCCTGTCTCTTCCCCTGTATCTCTCTCATTCCTCTGCCTGTCTCTTCCCCTGTATCTCTCCCATTCCTCTTCCTGTCTCTTCCCCTGTATCTCTCCCAATCCTCTGTATGTCTCTTCCCCTGTATCTCTCCCATTCCTCTGCCTGTCTCTTCCCCTGTATCTCTCCCATTCCTCTGCCTGTCTCTTCCCCTGTATCTCTCCCATTCATCTTCCTGTCTCTTCCCCTGTATCTCTCCCATTCCTCTGTATGTCTCTTCCCCTGTATCTCTCCCATTCCTCTGCCTGTCTCTTCCCCTGTATCTCTCCCATTCCTCTGCCTGTCTCTTCCCCTGTATCTCTCCCATTCCTCTGCCTGTCTCTTCCCCTGTATCTCTCCCATTCCTCTGCCTGTCTCTTCCCCTGTATCTCTCCCATTCCTCTGCCTGTCTCTTCCCCTGTATCTCTCCCATTCCTCTGCCTGTCTCTTCCCCTGTATCTCTCCCATTCCTCTGCCTGTCCCTTCCCCTGTATCTCTTCCATTCCTCTGCCTGTCTCTTCCCCTGTATATATCCCATTCCTCTGCCTGTCTCTTCCCCTGTATCTCTCTCATTCCTCTGCCTGTCTCTTCCCCTGTATCTCTCCCATTCCTCTGCCTGTCTCTTCCCCTGTATCTCTCCCATTCCTCTGCCTGTCTCTTCCCCTGTATCTCTCCCATTCCTCTGCCTGTCTCTTCCTCTGTATCTCTCTCATTCCTCTGCCTGTCTCTTCCCCTGTATCTCTCCCATTCCTCTGCCTGTCTTTCCCCTGTATCTCTCCCATTCCTCTGCATGTCTCTT
The DNA here is from genome assembly GCA_027410445.1 of Discoglossus pictus. Classification (NCBI taxonomy): domain Eukaryota; kingdom Metazoa; phylum Chordata; class Amphibia; order Anura; family Alytidae; genus Discoglossus; species Discoglossus pictus. The sequence continues at coordinate 207,400 of JAPZIH010000751.1, forward strand.
CCCCTGTATCTCTCCCATTCCTCTGCCTGTCTCTTCCCTGTATCTCTCTCATTCCTCTGCCTGTCTCTTCCCCTGTATCTCTCCCATTCCTCTGCCTGTCTCTTCCCTGTATCTCTCTCATTCCTCTGCCTGTCTCTTCCCCTGTATCTCTCCCATTCCTCTGCCTGTCTCTTCCCCTGTATCTCTCCCATTCCTCTGTATGTCTCTTCCCCTGTATCTCTCCCATTCCTCTGCATGTCTCTTCTCATGTATCTCTCCCATTCCTCTGCCTGTCTCTTCCCCTGTATATCTCTCATTCTTCTGCCTGTCTCTTCCCCTGTATCTCTCCCATTCCTCTGCCTGTCTCTTCCCCTGTATCTCTCCCATTCCTCTGCCTGTCTCTTCCCCTGTATCTCTCCCATTCCTCTGCCTGTCTTTTCCCCTGTATCTCTCCCATTCCTCTGTATGTCTCTTCCCCTGTATCTCTCCCATTCCTCTGCCTGTCTCTTCCCCTGTATCTCTCCCATTCCTCTGCCTGTCTCTTCCCCTGTATCTCTCTCATTTCTCTGCCTGTCTCTTCCCCTGTATCTCTCCCATTCCTCTGTATGTCTCTTCCCCTGTATATATCCCATTCCTCTGCCTGTCTCTTCCCCTGTATCTCTCTCATTCCTCTGCCTGTCTCTTCCCCTGTATCTCCCCCATTCCTCTGCCTGTCTCTTCCCCTGTATCTCTCTCATTCCTCTGCCTGTCTCTTCCCCTGTATCTCCCCCATTCCTCTGCCTGTCTCTTCCCCTGTATCTCTCTCATTCCTCTGCCTGTCTCTTCCCCTGTATCTCCCCCATTCCTCTGCCTGTCTCTTCCCCTGTATCTCTCTCATTCCTCTGCCTGTCTCTTCCCCTGTATCTCTCCCATTCCTCTGCCTGTCTCTTCCCCTGTATCTCCCCCATTCCTCTGCCTGTCTCTTCCCCTGTATCTCTCCCATTCCTCTGCCTGTCTCTTTCCCTGTATCTCTCCCAATCCTCTGCCTGTCTCTTCCCCTGTATCTCCCCCATTCCTCTGCCTGTCTCTTCCCCTGTATCTCTCCCATTCCTCTGCCTGTCTCTTCCCCTGTATCTCTCCCATTCCTCTGCCTGTCTCTTCCCCTGTATCTCTCCCATTCCTCTGCCTGTCTCTTCCCCTGTATCTCTCCCATTCCTCTGCCGGTCTCTTCCCCTGTATCTCTCCCATTCCTCTGCCTGTCTCTTCCCCTGTATCTCTCCCATTCCTCTGTATGTCTCTTCCCCTGTATCTCTCCCATTCCTCTGCCTGTCTCTTCCCCTGTATCTCTCCCATTCCTCTGCCTGTCTCTTCCCCTGTATCTCTCCCATTCCTCTGTATGTCTCTTCCCCTGTATCTCCCCCATTCCTCTGCCTGTCTCTTCCCTGTATCTCTCCCATTCCTCTGCCTGTCTCTTCCCCTGTATCTCCCCCATTCCTCTGCCTGTCTCTTCCCCTGTATCTCCCCCATTCCTCTGCCTGTCTCTTCCCCTGTATCTCTCCCATTCCTCTGCCTGTCTCTTCCCCTGTATCTCTCCCATTCCTCTGCCTGTCTCTTCCCCTGTATCTCTCTCATTCCTCTGCCTGTCTCTTCCCCTGTATCTCTCTCATTCCTCTGCCTGTATCTCTCCCATTCCTCTGCCTGTCTCTTCCCCTGTATCTCCCCCATTCCTCTGCCTGTCTCTTCCCCTGTATCTCTCCCATTCCTCTGCCTGTCTCTTCCCCTGTATCTCTCCCATTCCTCTGCCTGTCTCTTCCCCTGTATCTCTCTCATTCCTCTGCCTGTCTCTTCCCCTGTATCTCTCCCATTCCTCTGCCTGTCTCTTCCCCTGTATCTCTCTCATTCCTCTGCCTGTCTCTTCCCCTGTATCTCTCTCATTCCTCTGCCTGTCTCTTCCCCTGTATCTCTCCCATTCCTCTGCCTGTCTCTTCCCCTGTCTCTCTCCCATTCCTCTGCCTGTCTCTTCCCCTGTCTCTCTCCCATTCCTCTGTATGTCTCTTCCCCTGTATCTCTCTCATTCCTCTGCCTGTCTCTTCCCCTGTCTCTCTCCCATTCCTCTGTATGTCTCTTCCCCTGTATCTCTCTCATTCCTCTGCCTGTCTCTTCCCCTGTCTCTCTCCCATTCCTCTGCCTGTCTCTTCCCCTGTCTCTCTCCCATTCCTCTGTATGTCTCTTCCCCTGTATCTCTCTCATTCCTCTGCCTGTCTCTTCCTCTGTCTCTCTCTCATTCCTCTGCCTGTCTCTTCCCTGTATCTCTCCCGTTCCTCTGCCTGTCTCTTCCCCTGTATCTCTCCCGTTCCTCTGCCTGTCTCTTCCCCTGTCTCTCTCCCGTTCCTCTGCCTGTCTCTTCCCCTGTCTCTCTCCCGTTCCTCTGCATGTCTCTTCCTCTGTATCTCTCTCATTCCTCTGTATCTCTCTTCCCCTGTATCTCTCCCAGTCCTCTGCCTGTCTCTTCCCCTGTATCTCTCTCCCATTCCTCTGTATATCTCTTCCCCTGTATCTCTCTCATTCCTCTGCCTGTCTCTTCCCCTGTATCTCTCCCATTCCTCTGCCTGTCTCTTCCCCTGTATCTCTCCCATTCCTCTGCCTGTCTCTTCCCCTGTATCTCTCCCATTCCTCTGTATGTCTCTTCCCCTGTATCTCCCCCATTCCTCTGCCTGTCTCTTCCCCTGTATCTCTCCCATTCCTCTGCCTGTCTCTTCCCCTGTATCTCTCTCATTCCTCTGCCTGTCTCTTCCCCTGTATCTCTCCCATTCCTCTGCCTGTCTCTTCCCCTGTATCTCTCCCATTCCTCTGCCTGTCTCTTCCCCTGTATCTCTCCCATTCCTCTGCCTGTCTCTTCCCCTGTCTCTCTCCCATTCCTCTGCCTGTCTCTTCCCCTGTCTCTCTCCCATTCCTCTGCATGTCTCTTCCTCTGTATCTCTCTCATTCCTCTGTATCTCTCTTCCCCTGTATCTCTCCCAGTCCTCTGCCTGTCTCTTCCCCTGTATCTCTCTCCCATTCCTCTGTATATCTCTTCCCCTGTATCTCTCTCATTCCTCTGCCTGTCTCTTCCCCTGTATCTCTCCCATTCCTCTGCCTGTCTCTTCCCCTGTATCTCTCCCATTCCTCTGCCTGTCTCTTCCCCTGTATCTCTCCCATTCCTCTGTATGTCTCTTCCCCTGTATCTCCCCCATTCCTCTGCCTGTCTCTTCCCCTGTATCTCTCCCATTCCTCTGCCTGTCTCTTCCCCTGTATCTCTCTCATTCCTCTGCCTGTCTCTTCCCCTGTATCTCTCCCATTCCTCTGCCTGTCTCTTCCCCTGTATCTCTCCCATTCCTCTGCCTGTCTCTTCCCCTGTATCTCTCCCATTCCTCTGCCTGTCTCTTCCTCTGTATCTCTCCCAGTCCTCTGCCTGTCTCTTCCCTGTATCTCTCCCATTCCTCTGCCTGTCTCTTCCCCTGTATCTCTCTCATTCCTCTGCCTGTCTCTTCCCCTGTATCTCTCTCATTCCTCTGCCTGTCTCTTCCCCTGTATCTCTCCCATTCCTCTGCCTGTCTCTTCCCTGTATCTCTCCCATTCCTCTGCCTGTCTCTTCCCCTGTATCTCTCCCATTCCTCTGCCTGTCTCTTCCCCTGTATCTCTCCCATTCCTCTGCCTGTCTCTTCCCCTGTATCTCTCTCATTCCTCTGCCTGTCTCTTCCCCTGTATCTCTCTCATTCCTCTGCCTGTCTCTTCCCCTGTATCTCTCCCATTCCTCTGCCTGTCTCTTCCCTGTATCTCTCCCATTCCTCTGCCTGTCTCTTCCCCTGTATCTCTCTCATTCCTCTGCCTGTCTCTTCCCCTGTATCTCTCCCATTCCTCTGCCTGTCTCTTCCCCTGTATCTCTCTCATTCCTCTGCCTGTCTCTTCCCCTGTATCTCTCCCATTCCTCTGCCTGTCTCTTCCCCTGTATCTCTCCCATTCCTCTGCCTGTCTCTTCCCTGTATCTCTCCCATTCCTCTGCCTGTCTCTTCCCCTGTATCTCTCCCATTCCTCTGCCTGTCTCTTCCTCTGTATCTCTCCCATTCCTCTGCCTGTCTCTTCCCCTGTATCTCTCCCATTCCTCTGCCTGTCTCTTCCCTTGTATCTCTCCCATTCCTCTGCCTGTCTCTTCCCCTGTATCTCTCCCATTCCTCTGCCTGTCTCTTCCCCTGTATCTCTCCCATTCCTCTGCCTGTCTTTTCCCCTGTATCTCTCCCATTCCTCTGCCTGTCTCTTCCCCTGTATCTCTCTCATTCCTCTGCCTGTCTCTTCCCTGTATCTCTCCCATTCCTCTGCCTGTCTCTTCCCCTGTATCTCTCCCATTCCTCTGCCTGTCTCTTCCCCTGTATCTCTCCCATTCTTCTGTATATCTCTTCCCCTGTATCTCTCCCATTCCTCTGCCTGTCTCTTCCCTGTATCTCTCCCATTCCTCTGCCTGTCTCTTCCCCTGTATCTCTCTCATTCCTCTGCCTGTCTCTTCCCCTGTATCTCTCCCATTCCTCTGCCTGTCTCTTCCCTGTATCTCTCCCATTCCTCTGCCTGTCTCTTCCCCTGTATCTCTCCCATTCCTCTGTATGTCTCTTCCCCTGTATCTCTCCCATTCCTCTGCCTGTCTCTTCCCCTGTATCTCCCCCAATCCTCTGCCTGTCTCTTCCCCTGTATCTCTCTCATTCCTCTGCCTGTCTCTTCCCCTGTATCTCTCTCATTCCTCTGCCTGTCTCTTCCCCTGTATCTCTCCCATTCCTCTGCCTGTCTCTTCCCCTGTATCTCTCCCATTCCTCTGCCTGTCTCTTCCCCTGTATCTCCCCCATTCCTCTGCCTGTCTCTTCCCCTGTATCTCTCTCATTCCTCTGTATGTCTCTTCCTCTGTATCTCTCTCATTCCTCTGCCTGTCTCTTCCCCTGTATCTCTCTCATTCCTCTGCCTGTCTCTTCCCCTGTATCTCTCCCATTCCTCTGCCTGTCTCTTCCTCTGTATCTCTCCCATTCCTCTGCCTGTCTCTTCCCCTGTATCTCTCCCATTCCTCTGCCTGTCTCTTCCCCTGTATCTCTCTCATTCCTCTGCCTGTCTCTTCCCCTGTATCTCTCCCATTCCTCTGCCTGTCTCTTCCCCTGTATCTCTCCCATTCCTCTGCCTGTCTCTTCCCCTGTATCTCTCCCATTCCTCTGTATATCTCTTCCCCTGTATCTCTCTCATTCCTCTGCCTGTCTCTTCCCCTGTATCTCTCCCATTCCTCTGCCTGTCTCTTCCCCTGTATCTCTCCCATTCCTCTGCCTCTCCCCCCTTACTGGTTCCCCTGTCCGGGCTGTGACGTGGAGCAGTGGGCGTGGCGCATGCGCAGTGCGTCTCTGGCTGTCCTGTCCCCCGGTGTCTCCGCTCCTCCCGGTCCCGGTCCCCTCTCAGCCAGGCGGATGTGCTTCAGGAAGCGACCGGGCTCCGGAGCTGCCCAGATCGTGAGTACCGGGCGAGCAGAGGTGTGTGTTGGGCACTGACCCGGGGAGGGGTTAAAACATGAGGATCTGCCCGAGAGGCTGTTTGTAGTAGTACTGCCCCCGGGGGAGGGGGGTTATAGGGATGTACTGCCCTAGGGAGTGTTTATAGGGGCTATTGTGTGGCTGGGTACAGTGCTGCCCATGGAGGGTGTATGAGGAGTACTGCCCAGGGTAGGGGTACACTGGCCTGGGACATATATGTGGTCAGACACAGGGTATATACTGCCCATATAGGAGGTACAGGGCAATGAGAGAGAGCCTGCCCAGGTAGGAGGGGGTAGGGGCATATATAGGAGGCCTACAAAGGGCACATATTACCCAGAGTGGGGCTATTTGGTCCAATAGTTAAGAAATCACTGCAATGGGAATGGATGGTCATATGGATACTACTAGGGAAGGAGACCACAGTGTGTTTTGTTCATCCCACTCTGGTTCCCTGCTACTTGTGTGTATAGTCTTTCAGTTGTGTCCGACTCTCGGTGACCCCATGGACCACAGCACGACAGGCACATGTTGTGCCGCATTGTGCTTGTCCATAAGATTTTCATGGCAAACATACTGGAGTGGGATGCCAGGTCCTGTGCCAATGGCCCGCAATTTGTCTGACCTCTCTGCTGTGACCTGCCCATCTTGGGTAACCCAACATGGCGTAGCTCACAGCTTCATTGAAGTGCAGAAGCACCTTTACCATGCCTAAGGAGCGATCCAGAAGGGGTAAATGGCTTAGGCATGGGCATTACCTCTCATAGGGGCAGTTATTGGGGATACTGACCTAGGAGAGAGATACTGCCCAGGGAGGAATGTGTATATATCAATATATATATGTGTATACATACATCCATTAGCGGCAGGGGGTATATGACCTGGGAGCATAACTGGCCAGGGGGGATATATATAACAAATGGAGTGATAGCTGGAGGCAGGGTGTATGTGACCTGGGGGGTTATATATGACCATGGGGTAATAGCTGGCTGGGGTGTAGTCCTGGTTTGTTATCCTCACAGTCTCTGTATGAATATACAGAATATATTATGTTTTTACAAACTTGTAAAACTAATGTATAGACAGTGGTTCGGGTAGAGGACCTACCTTGTGGTGTATATATAGTGTTGGCCTCTGCCCGCTGTTGGTATATATGCAGTACCCAGTTATTGCCTCAGGTTATTTGGAGGCCTATTAGAGGTGATGAATCAAATTTGTTATTTACAATTCACTTCCAAATGAATGAATCATCATAACAACATAATAATTATAATATGCAAATCTTAATATTTTTATTTCTAACAATAAACAATATTACAACACCATATAACCCTATACACAACACCATATAACCCTATACACAACACTGTCCACACTACAGTATACTCCAGGATTGTTAATTATTAGCTCCAGGGCAAGATTAAGACCACATTTTCATGATGGTGAGGTGGAACAAACATAACAATACTTTCCTCCACAGTACACACAGCATGATACCCCCATCTCTCGAGCATACGGAATGTTACTGTCCACTACTGCAATGATTCTTAACAGCTGGTCCTTGGGCCAGTGCTGGTCCAGAGACCTTCTCTGCCTGTACAGCCAAAAAGGAGGAGATAGGCTCTAGCTAAGGTGAGATCAAATTGAGAGAGTCAGGAAGACTCTTGGGTAGTTACCCAAAGAAGGTATGTCACCAAGGTGTTCATTTATCCTGGAGGAGCAAAGACGAAACATTTGTTGGGCAAAGACGAAACGTTTGTTGGGCAAAGACGAAACGTTTGTTGGGCAAAGACGAAACGTTTGTTGGGCAAAGACGAAACGTTTGTTGGGCAAAGAAAGTATTTTTTTGGTTGCCATCCAGGCGCTTCTTGTGTACTTGGCTTTCTTGACTTTAGGTGTTCTCAAGTAGTGCGGTTTAGCGCTTTATGTATATTAAGACACATTCTCTAAAAGGTCTTGTTGTAATCCATTACTCTGCGTAATAATACTTTGGTCCTTTCCTGTTATCTGACTGTGACTGCTGGTGGCAGCAGTCACAGTGAGCAGCCACTAGATGGCTCTACATTTAACTGCTGATTAGGTTTTACTGCAGATCTTAAGGGTGTTAGCGTGAGGGTTAGGATGTGAGTTAGGGGATGAGGGTGGAGGTAAGGGTTAGGGGTTAGGGTGTAAGCTTAAAAATTGTATACAATCTCTGCAGGGCTTAGGCATTATATACAATCGTGGAAGGGTCATCTAGCAGCCCCTTGCCACAACTGCTGCTGGGTACAGTTGCGGTCGGATAACAGGAAAGATCCAATACTTTTATAGCTACAAAGGGTATAGGTTAAAATCAGACCCCCATTGTGTATATCTGAATAGCAGTTCAGATATTAAATGATAGGTTGGAATACAACAGCATAATCCCTTATTACTTCCTGTTACTCTGTGATTATTTTAATCACTATATAATAGAGCCATGTTACGCTGTGGTTACCCCTGCCATGCTGTGATATTTTGGTAACCTGATTCTATCTAAGAATGGTCTATTTTTTGCATTAATTTAGACCATATCTGGGTGATGATGAAAGATGAGGTAGGACCAATACTGTTACCATACAACCACCATTACTTATACAAAGACTGTTGATGGACTTAAATGCACCGTATTCAAAACAGTGCAAAACTAGATAAAATGTAGTATGTGGCATGTAATAAATCAGAAATATACTGAATAACAGAGGCAGTCCCCATGAATATTGGAAGATAACCAAGCAGTTCCTTGGTCAAAAAGGTTGACAACCACCGCTCTGCAGTACACCCATCATGCTGCCTCCCTAAGAGGCCTACTACAGCTCATATGGCACAAGGAATTGTGTGTATATCATGAGTAAGGGCTGGGAATCAGGGTCACATTCCAGGTTATGGGGTCTTATCTGCAAGTAACAAACCCACCTCCAGCTAGATTCAAAAAGTTCTGTTCCAATAAACCTAGCTCTGTATTTTATGAATGTTCTGGCCTCCAGCACCCTACATCTACATGCAACAGCCCTATTCATATTAAGCAGAGCAACCCATTGTACCCTTTGCATGTTTATCCTTAGTTAGTCCTCAGGCCACATTTTCAGGATATCTCAGGCAAGTAAGTCAAATTAATGGCATGTTGTGCACCTTTTTCAGTGTTGTGCTAGTAAAGATCTCTAGAGAATAGTGGCACAGTCTAGGCACTGTACAGACCTCTATAGTAGGGGTGAGCAATATTTTTGGCCCGAGTACCCCTCCCCAACCCAACAAAGTTTTTTTTGTTCTCCCAGAATGCATTTCTGTCCTCCTTTTGCTCTTCTTCTTTCTTTCTCCGCATCTCTCTTTGCAGTGTACGTGGATGGTTCTTATTTAGGAAGCCATGAAGATCTCCAGTTTGCACGTCCCTGTTCTAGAGCTCAGTAGTACGGTCTCAGGGAGGGTAGCACGGTGCATGCACCCTACAGACATGATGTGTGTGTATAGAGATCAATACAGGAGAGTGGTATGGTGTGGGTACTGTAGAGTGCAGGCGCATCGTGTGTGCACTCTACAGACATGTAGAGTAGACCGTAGCATGGTGTGTGCACTGTACAGACATGCAGAGGGCACTGTACCATGGTGTGTGTCTGTGCACTGTACAGACATGCAGAGAGCACTGTACCATGGCGTGTGTGCACTGTACAGACCCACAGAGAGCACTGTACCATGGCGTGTGTGCACTGTACAGACCCGCAGAGAGCACTGTACCATGGTGTGTGTGTGTGCACTGTACCATGGCGTGTGTGCACTGTACAGACCTGCAGAGAGCACTGTACCTTGGCGTGTGTGCACTGTACAGACATGCAGAGAGCACTGTACCATGGCGTGTGTGCACTGTACCATGGCGTGTGTGCACTGTACAGACCTGCAGAGAGCACTGTACCATGGCGTGTGTGTGTGCACTGTACAGACAAGCAGAGGGCACTGTACCATGGTGTGTGTGTGCACTGTACAGACAAGCAGAGGGCACTGTACCATGGTGTGTGTGTGCACTGCACAGACATGCAGAGGGCACTGTACCTTGGCGTGTGTGCACTGTACCATGGCGTGTGTGTGCACTGTACAGACCGTTAGAGGGCACTGTACCTTGGCGTGTGTGCACTGTACAGAGCTGCAGAGAGCACTGTACCATGGCGTGTGTGTGCACTGTACAGACATGCAGAGGGCACTGTACCATGGCGTGTGTGTGCACTGTACAGAGCTGCAGAGGGCACTGTACCATGGCGTGTGTGTGTGCACTGTACAGACATGCAGAGAGTACTGTACCATGGCGTGTGTGTGTGCACTGTACAGACATGCAGAGGGCACTGTACCATGGCGTGTGTGTGTGCACTGTACAGACATGCAGAGGGCACTGTACCATGGCGTGTTTGTGCACTGTACAGACATGCAGAGAGCACTGTACCATGGCGTGTGTGCACTGTACAGACATGCAGAGAGCACTGTACCATGGCGTGTGTGTGCACTGTACAGACATGCAGAGGGCACTGTACCATGGCGTGTGTGTGCACTGTACAGACATGCAGAGGGCACTGTACCATGGCGTGTGTGCGCACTGTACAGACATGCAGAGGGCACTGTACCATGGCGTGTGTGTGCACTGTACAGACATGCAGAGGGCACTGTACCATGGCGTGTGTGTGCACTGTACAGACATGCAGAGGGCACTGTACCATGGCGTGTGTGTGCACTGTACAGACATGCAGAGGGCACTGTACCATGGCGTGTGTGTGCACTGTACAGACTTGCAGAGGGCACTGTACCATGGCGTGTGTGCACTGTACCATGGCATGTGTGTGCACTGTACAGACCTGTAGAGGGCACTGTACCTTGGCGTGTGTGCACTGTACAGAGCTGCAGAGAGCACTGTACCATGGCGTGTGTGTGCACTGTACAGACATGCAGAGGGCACTGTACCATGGTGTGTGTGTGCACTGTACAGACATGCAGAGGGCACTGTACCATGGCGTGTGTGTGTGCACTGTACAAACAAGCAGAGGGCACTGTACCATGGCGTGTGTGTGCACTGCACAGACATGCAGAGAGCACTGTACCATGGCGTGTGTGTGCACTGTACAGACATGCAGAGGGCACTGTACCATGGCGTGTGTGCGCACTGTACAGACATGCAGAGGGCACTGTACCATGGCGTGTGTGCGCACTGTACAGACATGCAGAGAGCACTGTACCATGGCGTGTGTGTGCACTGTACAGACCTGCAGAGAGCACTGTACCATGGCGTGTGTGTGCACTGTACAGACAAGCAGAGGGCACTGTACCATGGCGTGTGTGTGCACTGTACAGACATGCAGAGGGCACTGTACCATGGCGTGTGTGTGCACTGCACAGACAAGCAGAGGGCACTGTACCATGGCGTGTGTGCGCACTGTACAGACATGCAGAGGGCACTGTACCATGGCGTGTGTGTGCACTGTACAGACATGCAGAGGGCACTGTACCATGGCGTGTGTGTGCACTGTACAGACATGCAGAGGGCACTGTACCATGGCGTGTGTGTGCACTGTACAGACATGCAGAGGGCACTGTACCATGGCGTGTGTGTGCACTGTACAGACATGCAGAGGGCACTGTACCATGGCGTGTGTGTGCACTGTACAGACTTGCAGAGGGCACTGTACCATGGCGTGTGTGCACTGTACCATGGCATGTGTGTGCACTGTACAGACCTGTAGAGGGCACTGTACCTTGGCGTGTGTGCACTGTACAGAGCTGCAGAGAGCACTGTACCATGGCGTGTGTGTGCACTGTACAGACATGCAGAGGGCACTGTACCATGGCGTGTGTGTGCACTGTACAGACATGCAGAGGGCACTGTACCATGGCGTGTGTGTGTGCACTGTACAGACAAGCAGAGGGCACTGTACCATGGCGTGTGTGTGCAGTGCACAGACATGCAGAGAGCACTGTACCATGGCGTGTGTGTGCACTGTACAGACATGCAGAGGGCACTGTACCATGGCGTGTGTGTGCACTGTACAGACATGCAGAGGGCACTGTACCATGGCGTGTGTGTGCACTGTACAGACATGCAGAGGGCACTGTACCATGGCGTGTGTGTGCACTGTACAGACATGCAGAGGGCACTGTACCATGGCGTGTGTGTGCACTGTACAGACATGCAGAGGGCACTGTACCATGGCGTGTGTGTGTGCACTGTACAGACAAGCAGAGGGCACTGTACCATGGCGTGTGTGTGCAGTGCACAGACATGCAGAGAGCACTGTACCATGGCGTGTGTGTGCACTGTACAGACATGCAGAGGGCACTGTACCATGGCGTGTGTGTGCACTGTACAGACATGCAGAGGGCACTGTACCATGGCGTGTGTGTGCACTGTACAGACATGCAGAGGGCACTGTACCATGGCGTGTGTGTGCACTGTACAGACATGCAGAGGGCACTGTACCATGGCGTGTGTGTGCACTGTACAGACCCGCAGAGAGCACTGTACCATGGCGTGTGTGTGCACTGTACAGACCCGCAGAGGGCACTGTACCATGGCGTGTGTGTGCACTGTACAGACCCGCAGAGGGCACTGTACCTTGGCGTGTGTGTGCACTGTACAGACCCGCAGAGGGCACTGTACCATGGCGTGTGTGTGCACTGTACAGACATGCAGAGGGCACTGTACCATGGCGTGTGTGTGCACTGTACAGACCCGCAGAGGGCACTGTACCATGGCGTGTGTGTGCACTGTACAGACATGCAGAGAGCACTGTACCATGGCGTGTGTGTGTGCACTGTACAGACATGCAGAGGGCACTGTACCATGGCGTGTGTGTGCACTGTACAGACATGCAGAGGGCACTGTACCATGGCGTGTGTGTGCACTGTACAGACCCGCAGAGGGCACTGTACCATGGCGTGTGTGTGCACTGTACAGACCTGCAGAGGGCACTGTACCATGGCGTGTGTGTGCACTGTACAGACCTGCAGAGGGCACTGTACCATGGCGTGTGTGTGCACTGTACAGACCTGCAGAGGGCACTGTACCATGGCGTGTGTGTGCACTGTACAGACATGCAGAGGGCACTGTACCATGGCGTGTGTGTGCACTGTACAGACATGCAGAGGGCACTGTACCTTGGTGTGTGTGTGCACTGTACAGACATGCAGAGGGCACTGTACCTTGGTGTGTGTGTGCACTGTACAGACCTGCAGAGGGCACTGTACCATGGCGTGTGTGTGCACTGTACAGACATGCAGAGGGCACTGTACCTTGGCATGTGTGTGCACTGTACAGACATGCAGAGGGCACTGTACCATGGCGTGTGTGTGCACTGTACAGACAGGCAGAGGGCACTGTACCATGGTGTGTGTGCACTGTACAGACAGGCAGAGGGCACTGTACCATGGTGTGTGTGCACTGTACAGACAGGCAGAGGGCACTGTACCATGGTGTGTGTGCACTGTACAGACAGGCAGAGGGCACTGTACCATGGTGTGTGTGCACTGTACAGACAGGCAGAGGGCACTGTACCATGGCGTGTGTGTGCACTGTACAGACCTGCAGACAGCATGCTGTGTGCACTGTGTAGATCTCTAGGGGACAGTAGCATGCTGTGTGCGCTCTGTAGATCTGTAGGGGGCAGTAGCATGCTGTGTGCACTGTATAGATCTCTAGGGGACAGTAGCATGCAGTGTGCACTGTGTAGATCTCTAGGGGGCAGTGGCATGCTGTGTGCGCTCTGTAGATCTCTAGGGGACAGTAGCATGCTGTGTGCACTCTGTAGATCTCTAGGGGACAGTAGCATGCTGTGTGCACTCTGTAGATATCTAGGGGACTGTAGCATGCTGTGTGCACTCTGTAGATCTCTAGGGGACAGTAGCATGCTGTGTGCACTCTGTAGATCTCTAGGTGACTGTATCATGCTGTGTGCACTCTGTAGATCTCTAGGTGACTGTATCATGCTGTGTGCACTGTGTTGATCTATAGGGAACAGTAGCATGCTGTATGCACTGTGTAGATCTCTAGGGGACAGTGGCATGCTGTGTGCATTGTGTAGATCTCTAGGGGACAGTAGCATGCTGTGTGCACTCTGTAGATCTCTAGGGGACTGTATCATGCTGTGTGCACTGTGTAGATCTCTAGTGAACAGTAGCATGCTGTGTGCGCTCTGTAGATCTCTAGGGGAAAGTAGCATGCTGTGTGCACTGTGTAGATCTCTAGGGGAAAGTAGCATGCTGTGTGCGCTCTGTAGATCTCTAGAGGACTGTATCATGCTGTGTGCACTGTGTAGATCTATAGGGGGCAGTAGCATGCAGTGTGCACTCTGTAGATCTATAGGGGGCAGTATCATGCTGTGTTCACTCTGTAGATCTCCAGGGAACAGTAGCATGCTGTGTGCACTGTGTTGATCTCTAGGGGACAGTAACATGCTGTGTGCACTGTGTAGATCTCTAGGGAACAGTATCCTGCTGTGTGCACTGTCTAGATCTCTAGGAAACAGTATCCTGCTGTGTGCGCTCTGTAGATCTCTAGGGGACAGTAGCATGCTGTGTGCGCTCTGTAGATCTCTAGGGGACAGTGACATGCAGTGTGCACTGTGTAGATCTCTAGGGGACAGTAGCATGCTGTGTGCACTGTATAGATCTCTAGGGGACAGTAGCATGCTGTGTGCACTGAGTAGATCTTTAGGGGACAGTAGCATGCTGTGTACACTCTGTAGATCTCTAGGGGACAGTAGCATGCTGTGTGCACTGAGTAGATCTCTAGGGGACAGTAACATGATGTGTGCACTGAGTAGATCTCTAGGGGACAGTAGCATGCTGTGTGCACTCTGTAGATCTCTAGGGGACAGTATCCTGCTGTGTGCACTGTGTAGATCTCTAGGGGACAGTAGCATGCTGTGTGCGCTCTGTAGATCTCTAGGGGACAGTGACATGCAGTGTGCACTGTGTAGATCTCTAGGGGGCAGTGGCATGCTGTGTGCGCTCTGTAGATCTCTAGGGGACAGTAGCATGCTGTGTGCACTGTGTAGATCTCTAGGGGACAGTAACATGCTGTGTGCACTGTGTAGATCTCTAGGGGACAGTAGCATGCTTTGTGCACTCTGTAGATCTCTAGGGGACTGTAGCATGCTGTGTGCACTGAGTAGATCTCTAGGGGACAGTAACATGCTGTGTGCACTGTGTAGATCTCTAGGGGACAGTAGCATGCTGTGTGCACTGTTTAGATCTCTAGGGGACAGTAGCATGCTGTGTGCACTGAGTAGATCTCTAGGGGACAGTAGCATGCTGTGTGCACTTTGTAGATCTCTAGGGGACAGTAGCATGCTGTGTGCACTGTGTAGATCTCTAGGGGACAGTAGCATGCTGCGTGCACTGTTTAGATCTCTAGGGGACAGTAGCATGCTGTGTGCACTGAGTAGATCTCTAGGGGACAGTAGCATGCGGTGTGCACTCTGTAGATCTCTAGGGGACAGTAACATGCTGTGTGCACTCTGTAGATCTCTAGGGGACAGTAGCATGCTGTGTGCACTGTGTAGATCTCTAGGGGACAGTAGCATGCTGTGTGCACTGTGTAGATCTCTAGGGGACAGTAGCATGCTGCGTGCACTGTTTAGATCTCTAGGGGACAGTAGCATGCTGTGTGCACTGAGTAGATCTCTAGGGGACAGTAGCATGCTGTGTGCACTGTTTAGATCTCTAGGGGACAGTAGCATGCTGTGTGCACTCTGTAGATCTTTAGGGGACAGTATCATGCTGTGTGCACTGTGTAGATCTCTAGGGGACAGTAGCATGCTGTGTGCACTCTGTAGATCTTTAGGGGACACTAGCATGCTGTGTGCACTGTATAGATCTCTAGGGGACAGTAGCATGCTGTGTGCACTGAGTAGATCTCTAGGGGACAGTAGCATGCTGTGTGCACTCTGTAGATCTTTAGGGGACAGTATCATGCTGTGTGCACTGTGTAGATCTCTAGGGGACAGTAGCATGCTGTGTGCACTGTGTAGATCTCTAGGGGACAGTAGCATGCTGTGTGCACTGAGTAGATCTCTAGGGGACAGTAGCATGCTGTGTGCACTCTGTAGATCTTTAGGGGACAGTATCATGCTGTGTGCACTGTGTAGATCTCTAGGGGACAGTATCATGCTGTGTGCACTCTGTAGATCTCTAGGGGACACTAGCATGCTGTGTGCACTGTGTAGATCTCTAGGGGACTGTATCATGCTGTGTGCACTCTGTAGATCTCTAGGGGACACTAGCATGCTGTGTGCACTGTGTAGATGTCTAGGGGACAGTAGCATGCTGTGTGCACTGAGTAGATCTCTAGGGGACAGTAGCATGCTGTGTGCACTGTATAGATCTTTAGGGGACAGTAGCATGCTGTGTGCACTGTGTAGATCTCTAGGGGACAGTAGCATGCTGTGTGCACTGTATAGATCTCTAGGGGACAGTAGCATGCTGTGTGCACTGAGTAGATCTCTAGGGGACAGTAGCATGCTGTGTGCGCTCTGTAGATCTCTAGGGGACTGTAGCATGCTGTGTGCACTGTGTAGATCTCTAGGGGACTGTATCATGCTGTGTGCACTCTGTAGATCTCTAGGGGACACTAGCATGCTGTGTGCACTGTGTAGATGTCTAGGGGACAGTAGCATGCTGTGTGCACTGAGTAGATCTCTAGGGGACAGTAGCATGCTGTGTGCACTGTATAGATCTTTAGGGGACAGTAGCATGCTGTGTGCACTGTGTAGATCTCTAGGGGACAGTAGCATGCTGTGTGCACTGTATAGATCTCTAGGGGACAGTAGCATGCTGTGTGCACTGAGTAGATCTCTAGGGGACAGTAGCATGCTGTGTGCGCTCTGTAGATCTCTAGGGGACAGTAGCATGCTGTGTGCGCTCTGTAGATCTCTAGGGGACTGTAGCATGCTGTGTGCACTCTGTAGATCTCTAGGGGACAGTAACATGATGTGTGCACTCTGTAGATCTTTAGGGGACAGTATCATGCTGTGTGCTCTGAGTAGATCTCTAGGGGACAGTAGCATGCTGTGTGCACTGTATAGATCTTTAGGGGACAGTAGCATGCTGTGTGCACTGTGTAGATCTCTAGGGGACAGTAGCATACTGTGTGCACTGAGTAGATCTCTAGGGGACAGTAGCATGCTGTGTGCACTCTGTAGATCTTTAGGGGACAGTATCATGCTGTGTGCACTGTGTAGATCTCTAGGGGACAGTATCATGCTGTGTGCACTCTGTAGATCTCTAGGGGACACTAGCATGCTGTGTGCACTGTGTAGATCTCTAGGGGACTGTATCATGCTGTGTGCACTCTGTAGATCTCTAGGGGACACTAGCATGCTGTGTGCACTGTGTAGATGTCTAGGGGACAGTAGCATGCTGTGTGCACTGAGTAGATCTCTAGGGGACAGTAGCATGCTGTGTGCACTGTATAGATCTTTAGGGGACAGTAGCATGCTGTGTGCACTGTGTAGATCTCTAGGGGACAGTAGCATGCTGTGTGCACTGTATAGATCTCTAGGGGACAGTAGCATGCTGTGTGCACTGAGTAGATCTCTAGGGGACAGTAGCATGCTGTGTGCGCTCTGTAGATCTCTAGGGGACTGTAGCATGCTGTGTGCACTCTGTAGATCTCTAGGGGACAGTAACATGATGTGTGCACTCTGTAGATCTTTAGGGGACAGTATCATGCTGTGTGCACTGAGTAGATCTCTAGGGGACAGTAGCATGCTGTGTGCACTGTATAGAACTTTAGGGGACAGTATCATGATGTGTGCACTGTGTAGATCTCTAGGGGACACTAGCATGGTGTGTGCACTGTATAGATCTCTAGGGGACAGTAGCATGCTGTGTGCACTGTTTTGATCTCTAGGGGACAGTATCATGATGTGTGCACTGTGTAGATCTCTAGGGGACAGTAGCATGCTGTGTGCACTGAGTAGATCTCTAGGGGACAGTAGCATGCTGTGTGCACTGAGTAGATCTCTAGGGGACAGTAGCATGCTGTGTGCACTGTGTTGATCTCTAGGGGACAGTATCCTGCTGTGTGCACTGTGTAGATCTCTAGGGGACTGTAGCATGCTGTGTGCACTGTGTAGATCTCTAGGGGACAGTAGCATGCTGTGTGCACTGTGTAGATATCTAGGGGACAGTAGCATGCTGTGTGCACTGTGTAGATCTCCAGGGGACAGTATCATGGTGTGTGCACTGTATAGATCTCTAGGGGACAGTAGCATGCTGTGTGCACTCTAGATCTCTAGGGGACAGTAGCATGCTGTGTGCACTGTATAGATCTCTAGGGGACCGTAGCATGCTGTGTGCACTGTGTAGATCTCTAGGGGACAGTAGCATGCTGTGTGCACTGTGTAGATCTCTAGGGGACAGTAGCATGCTGTGTGCACTGTGTAGATCTCCAGGGGACAGTATCATGGTGTGTGCACTGTATAGATCTCTAGGGGACAGTATCATGGTGTGTGCACTGTATAGATCTCTAGGGGACAGTAGCATGCTGTGTGCACTCTAGATCTCTAGGGGACAGTAGCATGCTGTGTGCACTGTATAGATCTCTAGGGGACAGTAGCATGCTGTGTGCACTGTGTAGATCTCTAGGGGACAGTAGCATGCTGTGTGCACTGTGTTGATCTCTAGGGGACAGTATCATGATGTGTGCACTGTGTAGTTCTCTAGGGGACAGTAGCATGCTGTGTGCACTCTAGATCTCTAGGGGACAGTAGCATGCTGTGTGCACTGTATAGATCTCTAGGGGACAGTAGCATGCTGTGTGCACTGTGTAGATCTCTAGGGGACAGTAGCATGCTGTGTGCACTCTGTAGATCTCTAGGGGACAGTAGCATGCTGTGTGCACTGTATAGATCTCTAGGGGACAGTAGCATGCTGTGTGCACTGTGTAGATCTCTAGGGGACAGTAGCATGCTGTGTGCACTGTGTTGATATCTAGGGGACAGTATCATGATGTGTGCACTGTGTAGATCTCTAGGGGACAGTAGCATGCTGTGTGCACTCTAGATCTCTAGGGGACAGTAGCATGCTGTGTGCACTGTATAGATCTCTAGGGGACAGTAGCATGCTGTGTGCACTGTGTAGATCTCTAGGGGACAGTAGCATGCTGTGTGCACTCTGTAGATCTCTAGGGGACAGTAGCATGCTGTGTGCACTGTATAGATCTTTAGGGGACAGTAGCATGCTGTGTGCACTGTGTTGATCTCTAGGGGAAAGTGGCATGATGTGTGCACTCTGTAGATCTCTAGAGGACAGTAGCATGCTGTGTGCACTGTGTTGATCTCTAGGGGACAGTAGCATGCTGTGTGCACTGTGTAGATCTCTAGGGGACAGTAGCATGCTGTGTGCACTCTGTAGATCTCTAGGGGACAGTAGCATGCTGTGTGCACTGTATAGATCTCTAGGGGACAGTAGCATGCTGTGTGCACTGTGTAGATCTCTAGGGGACAGTAGCATGCTGTGTGCACTGTGTTGATCTCTAGGGGACAGTATCATGATGTGTGCACTGTGTAGATCTCTAGGGGACAGTAGCATGCTGTGTGCACTCTAGATCTCTAGGGGACAGTAGCATGCTGTGTGCACTGTATAGATCTCTAGGGGACAGTAGCATGCTGTGTGCACTGTGTAGATCTCTAGGGGACAGTAGCATGCTGTGTGCACTCTGTAGATCTCTAGGGGACAGTAGCATGCTGTGTGCACTGTATAGATCTTTAGGGGACAGTAGCATGCTGTGTGCACTGTGTTGATCTCTAGGGGAAAGTGGCATGATGTGTGCACTCTGTAGATCTCTAGAGGACAGTAGCATGCTGTGTGCACTGTGTTGATCTCTAGGGGACAGTAGCATGCTGTGTGCACTCTGTAGATCTCTAGGGGACAGTAGCATGGTGTGTGCACTCTGTAGATCTCTAGAGGACAGTAGCATGGTGTGTGCACTGTGTAGATCTCTAGGGGACAATAGTGTTGTGTGTGCGCGCACGTGCACAATCTGTATATATCTGTAGGGGTCTGTAGCATGGTGTGGTCACTGTGTAGATCTCTAGGGGATAGCAGCATGCTGTGAGCTCTTGAGACATTGGTGTAGTGTGTGCAATCTGAATAGATCTGTATGGAACAATAACATGATGTTTGCACTTTAGATCTGTAGGGGACTGTGGCATAGAGTGTGCAATCTGTATAAATGTATAGAGAACGGTAGCTGGCTTTATAGATCTCTCGAACTGTAGCATGCTTTGTACTCTGTATAGGTCTGTACAGGACAGCAGTGCGGGGGCGCGTGCACTCTATATACATCTGTAGGGGACTGTAGCATGCTGTGTACTCTGTATAGGTCTGTACAGGACAGCAGTGCGGGGGTGCGCGCACTCTATATACATCTGTAGGGGACTGTAGCATGCTGTGTACTCTGTATAGGTCTGTACAGGACAGCAGTGCGGGGGCGCGTGCACTCTATATACATCTGTAGGGGACTGTAGCATGCTGTGTACTCTGTATAGGTCTGTACAGGACAGCAGTGCGGGGGTGCGCGCACTCTATATACATCTGTAGGGGACTGTAGCATGCTGTGTACTCTGTATAGGTCTGTACAGGACAGCAGTGCGGGGGCGCGTGCACTCTATATACATCTGTAGGGTACTGTAGCATGCTGTGTACTCTGTATAGGTCTGTACAGGACAGCAGTGCGGGGGTGCGTGCACTCTATATACATCTGTAGGGGACTGTAGCATGCTGTGTACTCTGTATAGGTCTGTACAGGACAGCAGTGCGGGGGTGCGCGCACTCTATATACATCTGTAGGGGACTGTAGCATGCTGTGTACTCTGTATAGGTCTGTACAGGACAGCAGTGCGGGGGCGCGTGCACTCTATATACATCTGTAGGGGACTGTAGCATGCTGTGTACTCTGTATAGGTCTGTACAGGACAGCAGTGCGGGGGTGCGTGCACTCTATATACATCTGTAGGGGACTGTAGCATGCTGTGTACTCTGTATAGGTCTGTACAGGACAGCAGTGCGGGGGCGCGTGCACTCTATATACATCTGTAGGGGACTGTAGCATGCTGTGTACTCTGTATAGGTCTGTACAGGACAGCAGTGCGGGGGTGCGTGCACTCTATATACATCTGTAGGGGACTGTAGCATGCTGTGTACTCTGTATAGGTCTGTACAGGACAGCAGTGCGGGGGCGCGTGCACTCTATATACATCTGTAGGGGACTGTAGCATGCTGTGTACTCTGTATAGGTCTGTACAGGACAGCAGTGCGGGGGTGCGTGCACTCTATATACATCTGTAGGGGACTGTAGCATGCTGTGTACTCTGTATAGACCTGTACAGGACAGCAGTGCGGGGGCGCGTACATCTGTAGGGGACTGTAGCATGCCGTGTGCAGTCTGTATAGATCTGTATTGGACAGTAGTATGGTGTGTGCAATCTGTATAGCTTTGTAGGGGAAATAGCATGCTCTGTGTACTATATAATTTTTAAAGTACAGTAGCCATCTGTCTGCTCTGTATAGAGCTATAGAGGACAGTAGCGTAGTGTGGACAATCTGTATAGATCTGTAGAGGGCAGTAGCATGGCATGTGCAATCTATAGGGGACAGTATCATGGTATGTGCAATCTATAGGGGACAGTATCATGGTATGTGCAATCTATAGGGGACAGTATCATGGTATGTGCAATCTATAGGGGACAGTATCATGGTGTGTGCAATCTATAGGGGACAGTATCATGGTGTGTGCAATCTATAGGGGACAGTATCATGGCGCACACACTCCAAAAGAGCTGTTCAGCACGGTAGCATGGACAGTAGTATGGTGTGTGCACTATATAAATATAGAGAGTGCAGTAACATGGTGTGCTCGCTGTTCAGAATTGTAGAGGAGAGTAAGAGTATAGAGACACCTAGTGGAGAGTAATATGATGTGCGCACTGTACTTTCTTATAGACGGTAGCTTTGTGTACGCATGGTAGTGACCTGTGGACAATAGATCCATGTTGCTTATGCTTTATGGACCTATAAAGGACAGAACCATGGTATGTGTTTACTACGGACCCAAAGACAGCAGCATAATGGGCACACAGCACAGACCTTTAGGTAATAGGTGCACATATGTGTAGTGTGCCAGAAGCATGGTATGTTCACTGTACAAACATATAGGAGTCAGGAGTATTGTGTGGTATACAGATATACAAGGAAGAGAAGCATGGTGTATTATGTGAACTGGAGAGGTCTGTAAGGAGAGAGAGAGAGTGACATGGTGCATATTGTACAGGATAGAAGCACGGTGTGTGCTGTACAGGTGTGTAAGGAGAGAGAGACATGGTGCATATTGTACAGGATAGAAGCACGGTGTGTGCTGTACAGGTGTGTAAGGGGAGAGTGACATGGTGCATATTGTACAGGATTGAAGCACGGTGTGTGCTGTACAGGTGTGTAAGGAGAGAGAGACATGGTGCATATTGTACAGGATAGAAGCACGGTGTGTGCTGTACAGGTGTGTAAGGGGAGAGTGACATGGTGCATATTGTACAGGATTGAAGCACGGTGTGTGCTGTACAGGTGTGTAAGGAGAGAGAGACATGGTGCATATTGTACATGATAGAAGCACGGTATGTGCTGTACAGGTGTGTAAGGGGAGAGTGACATGGTGCCTATTGTACAGGATAGAAGCACGGTATGTGCTGTACAGGTGTGTAAGGAGAGAGAGACATGGTGCATATTGTACAGGATAGAAGCACGGTGTGTGCTGTACAGGTGTGTAAGGAGAGAGAGACATGGTGCATATTGTACATGATAGAAGCACGGTATGTGCTGTACAGGTGTGTAAGGGGAGAGTGACATGGTGCATATTGTACAGGATAGAAGCACGGTATGTGCTGTACAGGTGTGTAAGGAGAGAGAGAGACATGGTGCATATTGTACATGATAGAAGCACGGTATGTGCTGTACAGGTGTGTAAGGGGAGAGAGACATGGTGCATATTGTACAGGATAGAAGCACGGTGTGTGCTGTACAGGTGTGTAAGGGGAGAGTGACATGGTGCATATTGTACAGGATAGAAGCACTGTGTGTGCTGTACAGGTGTGTAAGGAGAGAGACATGTGCATATTATACAGGATAGAAGCACTGTGTGTGCTGTACAGGTGTGTAAGGAGAGAGACATGTGCATATTGTACAGGATAGAAGCACGGTGTGTGCTGTCCAGGTGTGTAAGAGGAGAGTGACATGGTGCATATTGTACAGGATAGAAGCACGGTGTGTGCTGTACAGGTGTGTAAGAGGAGAGAGACATGGTGCATATTGTACAGGATAGAAGCACGGTGTGTGCTGTACATGTGTGTAAGGGAAGAGAGACATGGTGCATATTGTACAGGATAGAAGCACGGTGTGTGCTGTACATGTGTGTAAGGGAAGAGAGACATGGTGCATATTGTACAGGATAGAAGCACGGTGTGTGCTGTACAGGTGTGTAAGAGGAGAGTGACATGGTGCATATTGTACAGGATAGAAGCACTGTGTGTGCTGTACAGGTGTGTAAGGGGAGAGACATGGTGCATATTGTACAGGATAGAAGCACGGTGTGTGCTGTACATGTGTGTAAGGGAAGAGAGACATGGTGCATATTGTACAGGATAGAAGCACGGTGTGTGCTGTACATGTGTGTAAGGGAAGAGAGACATGGTGCATATTGTACATGATAGAAGCACGGTGTGTGCTGTACAGGTGTGTAAGGGGAGAGTGACATGGTGCATATTGTACAGGATAGAAGCACGGCGTGTGCTCTACAGGTGTGTAAGGGGAGAGAGACATGGTGCATATTGTACAGGATAGAAGCACAGTGTGTGCTGTACAGGTGTGTAAGGAGAGAGTGACATGGTGCATATTGTACAGGATAGAAGCTCGGTGTGTGCTGTACAGGTGTGTAAGGGAAGAGAGACATGGTGCATATTGTACAGGATAGAAGCATGGTGTGTGCTGTACAGGTGTGTAAGGAGAGAGAGACATGGTGCATATTGTACAGGATAGAAGCACAGTGTGTGCTGTACAGGTGTGTAAGGGGAGAGTGACATGGTGCATATTGTACAGGATAGAAGCACGGTGTGTGCTGTACATGTGTGTAAGGGAAGAGAGACATGGTGCATATTGTACAGGATAGAAGCACGGTGTGTGCTGTATAGGTGTGTAAGGAGAGAGCGACATGGTGCATATTGTACATGATAGAAGCACGGTGTGTGCTGTACAGGTGTGTAAGGAGAGAGAGAGACATGGTGCATATTGTACAGGATAGAAGCACGGTGTGTGCTGTACAGGTGTGTAAGGGGAGAGAGACATGGTGCATATTGTACAGGATAGAAGCACGGTGTGTGCTGTACAGGTGTGTAAGGAGAGAGAGACATGGTGCATATTGTACAGGATAGAAGCACGGTGTGTGCTGTACAGGTGTGTAAGGGAAGAGAGACATGGTGCATATTGTACAGGATAGAAGCACGATGTGTGCTGTACAGGTGTGTAAGGAGAGAGAGACATGGTGCATATTGTACAGGATAGAAGCACGGTGTGTGCTGTACAGGTGTGTAAGGTGAGAGAGAGATGGTGCATATTGTACAGGATAGAAGCACGGTGTGAGCTGTACTGGTGTGTAAGCCTAGGGTGTACTGGACAGCTCTATGGGGGCAGAAGCCCAGGGTTTGCTGGACAGCTCTATGGGGACAGAATACCCGGGGTGTGCTGGACAGCTCTATGGGGACAGAATACCCGGGGTGTGCTGGACAGCTCTATGGGGACAGAAGCCCAGGGTGTGCTGGACAGCTCTATGGGGACTGAAGCCTTGGGTGTGTTGGACAGCTCTATGGGACAGAAGCCCAGGGTGTGCTGGACAGCTCTATGTGGACAGAAGCCTAGAGTGTGATCTGGACAGCTCTGTGTGGACAGAAGCCTAGTGTGTGCTGGACAGCTCCATGTGGACAGAAGCCTAGTGTGTGCTGGACAGCTCCATGTGGACAGCAGCCTTGGGTGTGCTGGACAGCTCTATGGGGACAAAAGCCTTGGGTGTGCTGGACAGCTCTATGTGGACAGAAGCCTTGTGTAACGGATCTACTGGCACCCCGACCGGGTACCTCCGTTGATGGACGCGTCCTAGTTTGCGTCGAGACCTACAAGCACCGCACCAGACACCACACTACCACAGACTCCACAACCGCCGTGGCTTAAAGCTCCCAGGGAGTATGCAGCGCATAGCAATCCCCAGTATGATATAGCAATCCCCTCCAAAAACGAGACGAGGCTACGTTTTGAAGGGTCAAGTAGGACTTGACAGGGGATCTCCTTTTATGCAATGGTGCCCTCTGAAGGGCTACACCCACATAATTATCACAACAGCCAATTATATACATGGTTCAACCCCCACGTCTCCTCCCCTCAGATAACAGGTAACACAATTAAAACAGACACAATTTTAACCACATTCTGGATGTACCCCAAAAACAGGGGGTAAGTCAAGCACCGTTCAATAGCTCTCACCCAGGGGAACAACATATTAAAAAATGGCATGAATCAGACCAGGGGTTCAAAAGTTAGTAAAAGTATCTTTTACACATAACACACAGACATTTCACATATCCCCCATAGTTGGCCACACAATACACATAGAGGGACAATAGGTGAGTCACACCTCCCTGAGGCTACCTGGCAACTTGGATACAATCAGACATTAATTAGATCATCCTTCTTTGTTCTTATCTGAGAATGAAAACACTTTATACAATAGACTTCCTTATCTGTAACAGGATTATCTCCCATGCCAAGGTCTGCACTAGTCTGGGCCAATATTCTGCAGAGCATAAACCAACATACATGCAGTATAATAGTAGGATCATATTTTAACCATAATAATCATAAAACAGGGTAAAACAGTGATGGGTTCCGTTACACACCTCCCCCGTGACCATAAGCCGGCATACACGGTCTGATCCCAACGGATCGGCCTGGGGATGTCCGGACAAAAGTATTTGTTGGTCAATTCTCTAGTTTGACAACCCATCAGCATTACTGCAATTCACATTTACTCACATTTCACATTTTACTCTCATATCCCCAGATAGCTGGGATCTGAGCGCACAAAACTACCGAATAGCGCTCAGATCCTCTTCACACAGTTCAATTGCCAGGTAGCTAAAGTCTTTCCCATAGTCTTTCATTATATGAATGGGCTCCATGGCATAGCTATCTGTGGTATCATGGTTCACACAGGGCAAGTACCGAATGACCCCCCTGTATGTAAAGGGCCAGAATGAGTGACATACACTCTGGTATGGCCGAATACTGTGTTTAAGGGCAATATGTGCCAGGGACATAGTCTCCGGGCAGGAGGCTGGCAAACAGTCCTCTCCAAGACAAAGTGGCGAAGGGCACTTCGTCACACCTTGGGTGTGCTGGACAGCTCTATGTGGACAGAAGCCTTGGGTGTGCTGGACAGCTCTATGTGGACAGAAGCCTTGGGTGTGCTGGACAGC
This sequence comes from Discoglossus pictus, assembly GCA_027410445.1. NCBI lineage: Eukaryota > Metazoa > Chordata > Amphibia > Anura > Alytidae > Discoglossus > Discoglossus pictus. Next base: position 233,453 of record JAPZIH010000751.1, read on the forward strand.
TCTATGTGGACAGAAGCCTTGGGTGTGCTAGACATCTCTATGTGGACAGAAGCCTTGGGTGTGCTTGACCCTTTTATTGGGTTCATAGTAAAGAGGGTAACATTCAATGTGTCTTAAAACTTTGTGAATTAAGCAATCTTAAAGAATATCAAGCAAGGTCGAAGTGAAGTGTGTGGAATGAGAGAGGAGGCAAGATGGCATCATGTCAGAGAGGGACATGATTACACACTCCAGAGAACAGAAAGGGGCCACTCCGGTTCTAAGGGCACCATTGGACCTGCTCCCCTTCTAGACCATCAATAATCTATTGTGACATGATAAGGGGGTTGTGATATGTCTATTATTTTATTATATTTTAAGAGAATTGTGTTTCTGTAGAGACCACTGTGCTTTATGTACCGTTATTTATAATGTGGGGGCTCACAAATCCTCAACATCCAATGTATTACTACTTTATATATACAGTGCCTTGCAACAGTATTCACCCCCCTTGGCATTTTCGTGTTTTGTTGCCTCACAACCTGGAATTAACATGGATTGTTTGAGGATTTGTATCATTTAATTTACAGAACATGCCAACAACTTTGAAGATGTTTTTTATTTATTGTGAAGCAAACAACAAATAGGACAAAATATCAGAAAACGTCAATGTGCATAACTATTCAACCCCCTAAACTCAACACTTTGTAGAGCCACCTTTTTCACTTGAACAGCAATCTTTAAGTCTGACCACAGATTTTCTATTGGATTGAGGTCTGGGCTGTGACTCGGCCATTCCAACACATTTACATGTTACCCCTTAAACCACTCAAGTGTTGCTTTAGCAGTGTGTTTGGGGTCATTGTCCTGCTGGAAGGTGACCCTCCGTCCTAGCCTCAAATCACGCACAGAGTGGTACAGGTTTTGCTCAAGAATATCCCTGTATTTAGCACCATCCATCTTTCCCTCAACTCTGACCAGTTTCCCAGTCCCACCGCCATGTTTCACTGTGGGGATGGTGTTCTTTGGGTGATGTGTTGGGTTTGCGCCAGACATAGCGTTTTCTTTGATGGCCGAAAAGTTCAATTTTAGTCTCATCAGACCAGAGCACCTTCCTCCATACATTTTGGGAGTCTCCCACATGCTTTTTTGCAAACTAAAAACGTGCCTTTATGTTTTTTGCTGAAAGTAATGGCTTTCTTCTGGCCACTCTGCCATAAAGCCCAACTCTATGGAGCGTACGGCTTATTGTCGTCCTATGTACAGATACTCCAGTCTCTGCTGTGGATCTCTGCAGCTCCTCCAGGGTTACCTTAGGTCTCTGTGCTGCCTCTCTGATTAATACCCTCCTTGCCCGGTCCGTGAGTTTTGGTGGGCGGCCGTCTCTTGTTGGGTTTGCTGTTGTGCCATGTTCTTTCCATTTGGTTATGATAGATTTGATGGTGCTCCTGGGGATCATCAAAGATTTGGATATTTATTTATAACCTAACCCTGACTTGTACTTCTCAACAACATTGTCCCTTACTTGTTTGGAGAGTTCCTTGGTCTTCATGGCAGTGTTTGGTTAGTGGTGCCTCTTGCTTAGGTGTTGCAGCCTCTGGGGCCTTTCAAAAAAGATGTGTATATGTAATGACAGATCATGTGACACTTAGATTGCACACAGGTGGACATCATTTCACTAATTATGTGACTTCTAAAGGTAATTGGTTGCACCAGAGCTTTTTATGGGCTTCATAACAAAGGGGGTGAATACATACGCACATGCCAATTTTCTGTTTTCTAGTTCTAAAAATAGTTTTATGTATATATGTTTCTCATTTCACCTCACCAACTTAGACTATTGTGTTCTGATCCACCACATAAAATTCAGATTAACAAAACATTGAACTTGAGGCTGTAATGTAACAAAATAGGTCAAAAGTCAAGGGGGTGAATACTTTTGCAAGGCATATATTCTGATTGCTGCCTTTAGCGGTCTCCTCTGGCTCACTGTAGCCACAACGGTCCTCTCTGAGTCTGATTGTCCTGACATATTCTAGGTTAACCCTGTGTTGCCGGATCACATAGTGTGGGTGGCATGCGCCACTTGTCAGACAGTGGCTTGTGGGTGTGGCGCTGCCTGCGGTCTCTTCTCTCTCATCTTCCTGTTTTTATGGTGCTATGATTTTTTTTCAAGTCTGTGGTAACCCTGGCTCCAGTCATGCTTTTTGCCATGGACCCTCTCAGTCTGTGGAGGGGTTTCATATTGCAGGATCTGTACCTAGCTCCCCCCACTCCCTACTGGGGATGTCCTGAGCAGGCAGCGGGTCTACATACTGGTCCCAATCTGGGCCTTTCCCCACATATAATGTTATTGTGCAGGGGATATGGATGCATGAGGTCTGGTGCAGGTTGGAAGAGGGACAGTGCTATAGATATGTGTTCTGGACCCAGTATCTATAGGGGATTCTGCATGATATGTATGCTGTGCTGATCTATAAGGGAGGCAGCATACTGGACAGATCACTAATGGAGGCAACGTGTTGTGTATATGCACAGATCTAAGCTTTAGATATAGATAGGGTGGTAGATTGTACCCTCCTCCATTCTGGCTGTGGGTTTCCCTACACCCCTGCGTTGGCTGCTTTTGTGAGCGGAAGTTTTGCAGCCTCAGTCAGGAAGTTGCATTCTCCCCACAGGATGTCATAATACTTCCCCATCCCCTCCCAGAGCTGGGGTGACAGCTTGTAGGGCCACATCTGCTGCTGCTCTCCCCATGGGCATCGGGAAAAGGGGGCAGCAGAGGCACCCGTTGGGAGGAAGGTCGAGGTGCAGCGGGAGGTCTGAATCCCTCCCTCAAAACCCTAGGGTAAGTAGACAGCACCAGTGCTTTATCCTCTGGTTATGTGTCTCTTCCTGGCTGCTGTGAGCAGCGTACTCTAGTCCTAAGAGCTTGCACTCTGTGATATTGTGCCCAGCAGATCATATCAGGATGTAGGGACCGTTACCCTTGGCTCACACAAGCTGGGTGTGGGACAGATGTTTGGGTCCGATAATCTAGAAGCTCTCACCCGCAGGGCGCAGTTCCCTTTAAAAGAAGTTCTGCATTTTTACTGATGAGTTTTGTGTGTCTGTAATACAATCAAGGGTGTGGTGTGTATCTTTAGGATAGGATAAGGCTGTGTGTTGTGTCTTAGTGTTGTGTCTGCTGATTTCTACAAATAATCCTCACACTGGCTCCTAAAAAAATGTTTGTTTGGCTCCTAAGTTTCTGATAAATGTGTCTGCCCGTGGTCTTAGAGTCTGCATGTTTCTTAGGATTGTGTGTGTACATGTAAGCCATGAGCATGAAAACATTTCTAGAGATAGCATTTAGGGGTCGCAGCTGGCTGGGGCCTGAGAGGGAGGTTGGTTCTTCCATGTAATCCTATTGTTAAGTGTTGTCTAAAAGAATATAGGTCTTCTCTACATCCAAGGTTCCTCACAAGGGACTAATGCTGCTAGCAACACAAACAAATGGTGGCTCCAGTAAAGCAAACGTGTGGGGGGAAAATGTGGAATAAAGACGATAGTTTTAATGGTAACTGTTTATAAAAATGAAGTGATCTTTCTGCTCAGTATGGCGCCTTCTTCACTGCATGGCAATGGGAAAAACACTTTGCATGTTACCAAGTGTAGTTATTGTGGTAGATTTAAACTGTGTGTGCGCTATGTGTATGATGTCAGTGTCTGACGGTGGGTGTGTTGTGAGTTTCATGTATGTGACTGTGTGTTTGAATCTGTTTTTGTATCTGATGTCTGTGTGTGAGTGGGCTGTGTGTGTGTCTGATGTCTGTGTGCGAGTGGGCTGTGCATGTGTGTCTGATGTCTGTGTGCGAGTGGGCTGTGCATGCGTGTCTGATGTCTGTGTGCGAGTGGGCTGTGCATGTGTGTCTGACGGCTGTGTGCGAGTGGGCTGTGCATGCGTGTCTGATGTCTGTGTGCGAGTGGGCTGTGCATGTGTGTCTGACGGCTGTGTGCGAGTGGGCTGTGCATGTGTGTCTGACGGCTGTGTGCGAGTGGGCTGTGCATGTGTGTCTGATGTCTGTGTGCGAGTGGGCTGTGCATGCGTGTCTGATGTCTGTGTGCGAGTGGGCTGTGCATGTGTGTCTGATGGCTGTGTGCGAGTGGGCTGTGCATGTGTGTCTGATGTCTGTGTGCGAGTGGGCTGTGCATGCGTGTCTGATGTCTGTGTGCGAGTGGGCTGTGCATGTGTGTCTGACGGCTGTGTGCGAGTGGGCTGTGCATGTGTGTCTGACGGCTGTGTGCGAGTGGGCTGTGCATGTGTGTCTGATGTCTGTGTGCGAGTGGGCTGTGCATGCGTGTCTGATGTCTGTGTGCGAGTGGGCTGTGCATGTGTGTCTGATGGCTGTGTGCGAGTGGGCTGTGCATGTGTGTCTGATGTCTGTGTGCGAGTGGGCTGTGCATGCGTGTCTGATGTCTGTGTGCGAGTGGGCTGTGCATGTGTGTCTGATGGCTGTGTGTGTGGGGGCTGTATGTGAGGACTGTGTTTGATGTCTGTTTTTGTATCTGATGTCTGTGTGCGAGTGGGCTGTGCATGTGTGTCTGATGGCTGTGTGTGTGGGGGCTGTATGCGAGGACTGTGTTTGATGTCTGTTTTTGTATCTGATGTCTGTGTGTGTGAGGGCTGTGTGTGTGTGTGTGTGTGTGTGTGGGCTGTGTGTGTGTGAGGGCTGTGTGTGTGTGTGAGGGCTGTGTTTGAATCCATTTATATGAGTACTGTATGTCTGTTTTTATTTCTGATGTCTGTGTGTGAGTGGTCTGTGCATGTGTGTCTGATGGCTGTATGTGAAGGCTGTGTGTGTGATGGCTGTGTTGTTTGAATCTGCTTTTATGAGTACTGTATGTCTGTATTTGTGTCTGATGTCTGTGTGCGAGTGGGCTGTGCATGTGTGTGTGATGGCTGTGTGTGTGGGGGCTGTATGTGAGGACTGTGTTTGATGCTTGTTTTTGTATCTGATGTCTGTGTGTGCGAGGGCTGTGTGTGTGATGGCTGTGTTGTTTGAATCTGCTTTTATGAGTACTGTATGTCTGTTTTTGTTTCTGATGTCTGTGCGTGAGTGGACTGTGCATGTGTGTCTGATGGCTGTGCGTTTGATGTCTGTTTTTGTATCTGATGTCTGTGTGCGAGCGGGCTGTGCATGTGTGTCTGATGGCTGTATGTGAAAGCTGTGTGTTTGAGGACTGTGTGTTTGAATCTGTTTATATGAGTACAGTATGTCTGTTTTTGTGTCTGATGGCTGTGCATGTGAGTCTGATGGCTGTGTATTTTGAATCTGCTTTTATGAGTACTGTATGTCTGTATTTGTGTCTGATGTCTGTGTGCGAGTGGGCTGTGCATGCGTGTCTGATGTCTGTGTGCGAGTGGGCTGTGCATGTGTGTCTGATGTCTGTGTGCGAGTGGGCTGCGCATGCGTGTCTGATGTCTGTGTGCGAGTGGGCTGTGCATGTGTGTCTGATGTCTGTGTGCGAGTGGGCTGCGCATGCGTGTCTGATGTCTGTGTGCGAGTGGGCTGTGCATGTGTGTCTGATGTCTGTGTGCGAGTGGGCTGTGCATGTGTGTCTGATGTCTGTGTGCGAGTGGGCTGCGCATGCGTGTCTGATGTCTGTGTGCGAGTGGGCTGCGCATGTGTGTCTGATGTCTGTGTGCGAGTGGGCTGTGCATGTGTGTCTGATGTCTGTGTGTGAGTGGGCTGTGCATGCGTGTCTGATGTCTGTGTGAATACTGTGTGTGTGTGTAGGCCTGATGTTTGTGTGTAAGGTCTCTGAGACTGATGGCTGTGTCTTAAGGCCATATGTTGGATGTCTGGGTCTGTGTGTATCTGTGTGTGAGGGCTGTGAGACTGATGCCTGTGTCTGTGAGTTGGGTGTCTGTGTGTTAGGGCTGTGTGTGTGTATCTGAATGCTCTGTGTGTACGTGTGAAGGCTGTGCGACTGATGTTTGTGTGTGCAAGTTGTGCGTTTTTAGAGCTGTTTCAGGAATGTTTGATGGCTGCTTCATGTGTCTGATGTCTGTTTTCAAGTGCTAGGTTAGAAATAATGGGAAAAATAATCATTTTAAAATGTAAAAAATAATTTTTCTGATAACACTAATAATAATATCAATAATCACATGAATAGTACATTTAATACTGGGATTATAACATTATAATAATTTGGTTCTATAACACTATTGTAATAAGTATTATAATGTTATACTATTATCAAATGATTGCTATTAATTAGCATTAATATTTGTATCATCTTTCAATGACCATTCAATTACTGTACATTTGATGTAAAATGGTAACACGCACATCACTGGATGAGCCCGTGTACTTCCGCCACTTAAATACAAATCCATTTGCCACTGATTTATTCGCATACACAATTTGATAATTTAGTGGGGCGTTGAGATGAATCTGTACAGTAACGTGCATTTGCCGTGTGTTGTGTTTGTGTCTGTGATAACGTGCCCCTTTTCTGTGTCCCCCTTTGGTGACTCTGTAACGTCTCCCCTACTCTCAGTACACAGGGCCTGATCCCAGTGAGTCTCCCATGTCACGATATGACCGGAATCAGACAACCCGGAATCACCGGTCCAATCCCTGCTGCTTCTGCTGGTGCTGCTGCTGTTCCTGCTCCTGGTGAGAGAGGGCTATAGATGGGAGGGAGGGAACTGGAAGCACTGTATACATGAGATGAGGGGAAACGGGGAGCACTGTATACATGAGATAAGGGGAAACGGGGAGCACTGTATACATGAGATAAGGGGAAGCGGGGAGCACTGTATACATGAGATGAGGGGAAACGGGGAGCACTGTATACATGAGATGAGGGGAAACGGGGAGCACTGTATACATGAGATAAGGGGAAACGGGGAGCACTGTATACATGAGATGAGGGGAAGCGGGGAGCACTGTATACATGAGATGAGGGGAAACGGGGAGCACTGTATACATGAGATGAGGGGAAACGGGGAGCACTGTATACATGAGATGAGGGGAAACGGGGAGCACTGTATACATGAGATAAGGGGAAGCGGGGAGCACTGTATACATGAGATGAGGGGAAACGGGGAGCACTGTATACATGAGATAAGGGGAAACGGGGAGCACTGTATACATGAGATAAGGGGAAATGGGGAGCACTGTATACATGAGATAAGGGGAAACGGGGAGCATTGTATACATGAGATAAGGGGAAATGGGGAGCATTGTATACATGAGATAAGGGGAAACGGGGAGCACTGTATACATGAGATGAGGGGAAGCGGGGAGCACTGTATACATGAGATAAGGGGAAGCGGGGAGCACTGTATACATGAGATAAGGGGAAATGGGGAGCACTGTATACATGAGATAAGGTGAAACTGGGAGCATTGTATACATGAGATAAGGGGAAATGGGGAGCATTGTATACATGAGATAAGGGGAAATGGGGAGCACTGTATACATGAGATAAGGGGAAATGGGGAGCACTGTATACATGAGATAAGGGGAAACGGGGAGCACTGTATACATGAGATAAGGGGAAACGGGGAGCACTGTATACATGAGATAAGGGGAAGCGGGGAGCACTGTATACATGAGATAAGGGGAAGCGGGGAGCACTGTATACATGAGATAAGGGGAAATGGGGAGCACTGTATACATGAGATAAGGGGAAACGGGGAGCACTGTATACTGTAGGGAGGAAAGATCAACACTATATTGGTGGGGAAGCACTGTATATAGACTAGGAAGAGAGAAGCACAGTATACAGGAGGAGAGAAACACTAATGGTGGGAAAGCAAAACATACTATGGGGGGGAGAAGCAGGAAGCACACCTCTCTCTTCTCGTGCACGCCTCTCTCTCCTCGTGCACACCTCTGTATCTGAGTGTCTCTCTTCTCCTCTTTACAAGGAATGAGGACCGCAACAGGCGTAGAAGATTCTCTCGAGACACCAAGTTGGAGAGCGTCCCTCACTGTGAAGTCTGGTGAGTGTTACCTGTAGGACAGAGGGACAGTCACTGTACATTGAAACTGTTCTCTAGAGCTCCCTTATCTGTGTTTGCTTAGCTGTTTTACTTTTATTATTATCTTTTTTAAACAGAAGCTTATGAGTGTACAGTAGATTACAAAGCCACCCACCCAGTTCATATATACATATAATTACAATTGGTTATTCTGACCTACCTGTAGATATCTATCTCATGTGATGGATTATCATTAGTAAAGTGGGTGGGAGGCTAATTTATCTGTAAAATATCCAACTTTCAAACTTAATGGTCTCCCTTTTCCACTCAAATTCTTAGCATCATTGTAATTAGATTTATTTATATATGTACATTTCATTTCTACATAACTGGGACATTTGCTGTGCCACTTGATCGACCTTTTAGTTTCGAACATAGCCGGCCAATCAGAGACTGCACCAGCTGAGTTATAGGATGTAATGCAATTATATTGTGTTCCCCACCTAGCCCAGAATGGCTGCGCATTGGAGGTTATTACTTAATTCGGTACAATTTGGAGCACACCACTGTAAAGATCTGTTGAAATACTTGCGTCTGTCACTGAGCAATTCAATAAAGTCTGTGTTTACACGAGTCACCGAGTGCCCACTCCCAGACTTTCAGTTTCAGCTCTGTGTAGTGAGCAACTGCCCTCACATGTGACCAGAGGAAGTGCACCTATGCTCAGATAATCCGATGTTTCTAGAAGATTGGTTTGTATTGCGGGTATTGAGTGTCCCTTTAACTAGCTAATTACTGGGTGTTAATGTTTTTAGTTTGAGATGTTGCTGGAAACAGACCAGACGCTGTTAACACTTTCACTGCTAATAACTTGGCTCACGACCTACATATATATATATAAATATGCTCTTTTGAAGAACTGAACTTGCTAAGTGTTTTTTTAGGGTACATTTATATAACTGTAGGTGCTCCAGTGGTTAGGATTCAGTGCTTTCAACACTGCAAACTGGGTTCAATTCCAGTCCAAGAACCAAAAGATCACACGACCCTGAAGCCGAGCACGGGTGGGTCTGGTCAGTACTTGGATGGGAGACCACGTAGGAATACCAGGAGCTGTATTATTGTGTTTTCCACTGGAGAACCCACTCAAGTATCTTTGCCATGAATACCAAGTGGATCAGCATGACCACGGACATAAAGATGTGCCTGGTGTGTCATGAGGTCACGGAGAGTGGGAAACGACTGAAGGACGCAAAAAAAAATATATAACTTTACATTGATTAGCAATTAGGGAGCCTTGGTCTATTGTGCTGACATAATCCCTATTCAGTGCTACTGAAAGGACTTATTAGGAAGTTAAGAAAAAATAAAATATATATTGTTTCCTATTATCAAGGCTTAATCTTCAAAGGGCTATAATCATGGCACTTCACTGTCGGCAAATGTTTTGCTATTGCATCATTGTATTAACTAGATTAATGCTACCCCCCCTTGCCTTATTTGTCATATTACAATCTCATTTAACTTTTATAAAGCCCCCAGAGTGTCAGATTCTCCCCTTCTGGAGCATTCTCATGACAGTTGCCATGTTGCACAACTGTGACATAAAGCCACGCCCACTGGGGAGGGGCTTTACACTACCAGTGCTTTATGCTTCTAACCAGCAGTGACATGCTGTGTCTTTGAGTATTATGAAGCACACGTAGAGTGCAGCCCCTCTCATGTGGGTGTGGCTTTAGGTCACAGCTGTTCTTACATGGCAACTTTCATGAGAGAGAACAGCAGGAAAATGAGAGGTTTGCAAATGTGGTAATAAAGACCAGAGCTGTTAATAAGACTAATGGAAATCTCGGCAGTCTACATGCCCTATTGAGAAAGGAGCTCAATCTAGCTAACTGCTTCCTATTTTGTTTTTGTTGCCCATTAGTCAAGTCTACGTCTTCAAATGAGAATATTGGAAAAGGGGAAGTACAATTAGGCAGAGACAATATCATAAACATAGTGTTTAATTAGGACAATTGCTCTCTGATGGTTCATAGTGACATCCATGATATTTTGATTAAAGTAACTAGTAAGAGAAACAAGTTTACATTTCTGCAGGAACATGACTTGCAATTTAACTTGCAACCTGTCTGCTTCTGAGCATGTGCGAGAAGGGAGTATGTGTCAAATACTGCAATTTCATTGATGAGCTATTCCCCAGTAATAGTTTGTAGCCTGAGGGTGGGTGCTTAACTGTATAAATAAACAGAACCTTTAAAAATGTGAGATGGTTTTCTAAAAATGCTTTTGGGTTATATAGTTGGTATTTTAGCTCATTACAAATATTTTAAGTTTTCCCCAAACTTCAGTTATACGTTAAGTAGAAAAGTTGTTTGCATTAATACTATTAATTTACCTTTTTTATATAAACTAGGAAGGTGTACGGCAAAAATGACGGGCATAAAATTGTAAGCCTGACTGATGTTTGCCACACAATGTGAGTCTATGGGCCCTCTGAGCACCTTTGGCGCTCATCGCGAGGCCCGTGCTGAGCCTTTGGCGCTCATTGAGAGCCTCAACTTTGCTGCTTTGCAATGATCATCTTCGGTGCTCCTTGTCAGCCCCACGATGTGCGCCTTTGGCGCTCATTGCAAGCCTCTCACCCTATGTACTTTACTGCCTTGGGTTGTGTTACTGCCTTGGGTCGTTTTACGTCCTTGGGTCGTGTTACTGTCTTGGGTCGTGTTACTGCCTTGGGTCGTGTTACTGCCTTGGGTCGTGTTACTGCCTTGGGTCGTGTTACTGCCTTGGGTCGTGTTACTGCCTTGGGTCGTGTAACGGCCTTGGGTCGTGTAAAGGCCTTGGGTCGTGTAAAGGCCTTGGGTCGTGTTACGGCCTTGGGTCGTGTTACGGCCTTGGGTCGTGTTGCGGCCTTGGGTCGTGTTGCGGCCTTGGGTCGTGTTGCGGCCTTGGGTCGTGTAACGGCCTTGGGTCGTGTTACCGCCTTGGGTCGTGTTACGGCCTTGTGGTAAATGTTAGTGGCTTGGATTAAGTGTTACCGTTTAGGGCTCCTTTTTATGTCCTACGGGCTAGCTTTATGTCCTTCAGCCTCGTTTTCGTCGTGTTGCGTTTTTTCGGCAGACATTTTTTTTGTTGCTTAGGGGATTTTCGATCATGGGAAAAAGGCAATTATGGCTCAAATTAAATTGCAACTTCACTCACGGGCTCCCTGCCTCTCCCATTGTGCTGTGTGTGAAAGTTAATTTGAGGCATATTTGTTGTTATTTTCATGTCTTTCGACGTTTGTTGCAGCCTGTCCTGTGCGGTCGACGTTTTGCCTCGCTTTGCAAGTGTGACAAAGCCACAAACTTGACCAACGTTCTTGGTCCCCAACTATATATGTGATAGCCAGATTTTCTGAGCTATAAATGTTCATGATTTATCAGTAGCAGGTGGCCTGCCCCCTCTCACTCCTCTCCTCCTTGTGCAGCTCCAAACCCACTTCAGACGAGGTGTATAGCTGGGCTAGCTCCTTCGAGAAGCTAATGAAGAATCCGGCCGGGCGCAACGTGTTCCGTGAATTCCTGCGCACTGAGTACAGCGAGGAGAACATGCTATTTTGGCTGGCGTGTGAGGAGCTGAAGAGGGATCACAGCAAGCACAGCATTGAGGAGAAGGCTCGAATGATCTACGAGGACTATATATCCATCCTGTCACCTAAAGAGGTAACTGCATACTGACTAGCTAGAGACTGACCTCTTGTGGACAAGTCACTAACTGCAAGTGTTATCATAAAACCAAATAATGAAGTTACTGGAGTTGCCAGTCATTATGGGGTTCCACCCCACCCCAAATTCAAAGTACACCATCCCAAACTATATCATATGTGTATGTGGCAAGTAAAAACACAGGGATGGACCCAATTAGGAACTGAATAGGTTTTGGAGATCCCCTCAGTCTAACCTTTCTGGAATGCCAATGACCTCTATTGGCTGGGGTTTTGTTTTTGGATTAAAAATGGTTCCCTTGGCAATTAACTTTTGCTGTTGAGACAGATTATCGATGATTGCTTATATCTAAAACACTAAGACATCTTTTGTGTACTCTCTCTCCTTCTCCTTGCTCTTTTCCACTGTCCTGCTCTGAATTGTGCCCACAATGTCTTCTTTCCTTCCATTAATCATATCACTTGTTCTGTTCTTCCCGTATCATCTTACTCTGATTGGTCATCTCCGTTATTATATCTCTGTCTTGTTCTCCGATCTTCTGTCCTTGTTCTCCCATCTCATTATTCTCTGTTCCCCCTCTTGCTCCCCCTTTCCGTCCCTCTCCAGGTCAGTCTCGATTCTCGTGTTCGCGAGGGCATTAACAGGCGGATGCAGGAACCTTCGACTCATACATTTGACGATGCTCAGTTACAGATTTACACCCTGATGCACAGAGACTCGTACCCCCGATTCCTCAACTCCGGCATCTTCAAAAGCCTCCTGCAGAGCTTCTCACGCTCCAGCTCAGACTCTTAGAACTGAACCAAGCATTGAGAGATCGAGAGCGCCCAACGCACATTTTATACGACTATCGGAGAGGACGGACGGGGATCTGCAGAGTCCCCTCTCTTCCACCTCAAAACCCAAAGCTACAGAGACTCTTTAAGCCTGTGGCCTCTTCTCCCCGGGTCATGGAGAGTGGACTACCCTAACCGCCAAGCTGGGTCAGTAGTTTGAGAAGGGGTTGTAAGGTACTGAGTAGGAGGGGCTATCTCTGACCTACAATACTACTGAAATAACCCAGTACAGGTAACCAGAAGCATCCCTCTAAGGTTTCTAGGGGTAATGGGGTGGTTATGTCCATCACTAGCAAACTGCATTAACCCTTTTAGTGCCAGGCAGAGCTGCAGCCAGAATGTGGGGGAAGTGCAGTTAGACCCAGGTGACGCACACCCCTCTTCTCCTGTTTTGGTACTGAGGGGGATGGGTCAACTGAGAGATGTTTTTATCATAGGAAGTATGAAGGTACTAATTTTATATTCCTATCCAGAGGGGGGATTTAGGGTACTTTCCTCCTGGAACAGGGATTGGGTGGGGATATGGGGGTGCTGTCGCCTTACACACTCACAGGCTGGGGGTCTGTTTACAGTGAACATTTTATAGATCCCTTTAGCCTTAATACAAGTCTGTGCCATTTGTGTCTAGACCGCACCTGGCTGGGGGGGGGGGGGGGTCAGCCGAGCGGCGGTGCAATGCTCTGCAGATGAGTGTTAGCAGGTCAGGGCTTTCCTTCCTGCAGTTACCAAATATCTGAGCCGATGGCACCACGCAAACACCAAACAGTGTTACATCATTTCAACACCTCCAATAAATTTTAAAGGATTTTTTTTATTAAATGTATAAATATATATATCTAAAGATTGTGTTTCTTGTGTTTAATTTTCATTGGGAGATGTTGGCTAAGAGGGACATGGACAAACGTTATGGCATATTGTTATCTAGTCATGCCTTGTACTGGTCGACTGTCCGTATAATGCCCAACTACAGTGAGACTGTATATTACATGGTGTTACATATATATCATCTGTTCAACACCATGACAGACTATATCTATCTCTCTCTACCCCGATATTTATCTTTCATAGATATCCATGGCATCATTAGCATGTGAAGGGCCTTCTTCTTCAACTCGGGGAGTCTTGTTCCTGTCCTGCATGATGGGAACTAAATTTATTTTCTTTGAGGACTTAATGCCATCTTTTGTTCAGAGCGAGTTCACGGTCTTTCCTCTTGTATAAGGGCCTAATTTCTGATCTCCTAAAGAAATACAAATATTACCATCTGATAAGGATTACTGGTCTTGGAATGCATTGCTATTGTGACGCTGTCTTTTTAGCTTTCTGATGACCTATGGCAACTTGGTTAGCACATTTTTCCTTGCTCTCATGGCACTTTTTGAGACCTCCTTCTCTTCCCAGAGATATTTTCTAATGTTGACACTCTAAATATTTGGTAGAACAGAAAGCTGGTACATTGGTCTTCCATCATTTTCTAACGTAGTGAGTTTGTATTGAGCCAATATGCATTGACATCACTGTGATATTTTGCTTATGAGCACCAGCGATTTGGCTTTTCCTTCTGTCTTTATGTCCACCTCTGATGACCATATGCATTTTATATCCTGGCGCCACCTGCTGTTAAATATCCCTTCAAGTTTTGGCCAACCCAAGTCTTTGGAGCACAAGGTATTATCCAAGGGTCGAGTTTATTTGTTGTGGTCAGGTTTTAACACCCTTTTATCAGTTTTTTTATCTCCCAGAAAAGAAAATCTTGATTTAAGACACCGTAAAAGCTTGTTCAAGAGTTACCTTCAGACTTAAGAATGGATAAGTCATGTGGGGCTTCTAACATCTACATTTTCACTGATAAAATGGTCAGACCAATACAGCGGGTATTTCTTCACCAATCCCATTACAAATCCTAAAATCTTCATCCCTCAAAATATGCACTTGTACCTCATTTCTATAAGTCAAACTTTGAGTTAAGTCAAGTGTCTAGGACAGGGGTGTCCAAATGCAGTCCTGGAGGGCCACACACAGGCCTGGATTTGAGGATATCCCTGCCTCACCCAGGTGAGTCAATCACTTCTTCAGTCACCCTGATTGACTCACCTGTGCACAGAAAGGATATCTTCAAATCCAGGACTTGTGTGTGGCCCTCCAGGACTGAGTTTTGACACCCCTAGTCTAGGAGAAACCACCAATGCAAGTTGTTAAGTTTGGGGCCCTTGTTTCAGTAACCGATGCGCTTAAGGATCTTGGAAACTTAAGTTCTTGTTAAATTATTCAGTATTTTGCATCTTTCCTCAAAATAACTTGTGTAAAATTCTGAGTTAACAAGATGGCAGAATCATACTTCGATAGGCAAGATACAAGAAACAAATTTGGGTATTCTATCCCATTAATTTTGAATATCTTGAATAAAAAATGATAAACCGCATATTACGTTATCTTTCCCACCCTATATACTACATGGGTATTTCCTGGTGTTAATGCTGCTACAAATGTATCCAGTAAAAGGGAAAATTAAATAATACTTAGTCATTATCATTTCCTGGATACATTAATGTCCCATTAGGGAAACAATACTCTAAAGTAGGATGGGCCTTATACAGGGAGATAAGCTCAGGAAATAAATCATCATTACTGTAAGTATTGATTTATCCATATTATTCATCTATCAATCAATCTGTTTCTCTATCTATCTATCCATCCATCCATCCTTCCGCTATCATGGATGCATGCATCTATATTTCTTTCCATCTACATTTTTTCTATCCTTCTCTCAGTCCATATGTATCTATTTTTTTCTTTCCAACCTGTCCATCTACATGTATTTCATTTATCTGTCCATCCTTCTTTACATTCATCCCTCCACCTATATATATCTATGCATATATCCACCCGCCTATCCATCTTTCTTTACATTGTATCTATACCTACACATCCTTCTTTCCATCTTTTCCTTCCATCGTTTTTTCCACTCATCTATCTTTCCATTCTTCTCCATCTATTCATGCTTCTTTCCACTCTTCTCATCCTTTCCTCCATCTTTTTTTCACTTTTCTCTCCATCTATTACAACTTTGCTCCAATATTCACCTTTCTTTCCATCTTTTCCTACATCTACACACATTTCTTCCCATCTACATATATATACTTGGAACAATGATGGATGGGGTAGATATAAATACAATCACATAAAATAGTTGTTGTAATGGCAAGTTTGTCTGTAATGCAATGTTAAGGTACGGGTTGCGTATACGCACTAAGCGCCCGAAAGGCCTTTGGCGCTCATCGTGAGGCTCACGCCCACAACTTTGAAGATGTTTTTATTTGCTTCACAATAAAAACAAACAAATAGGACAAAATAACAATGTGCATAACTATTCACCCCCTTAAAGTCAATACTTTGTAGAGCCACCTTTTGCGGCAATCACAGCTCCAAGTCACTTTGGATGAGTCTCTATGAGCTTGCCACATCTTACCACTGGGATTTTCACATTCCTTCTTGCAAAACTGCTCCAGCTCCTTCAATTTGCATGGTTTGCGCTTGTGAACAGCAATCTTCAAGTCTGACCACAGATTTTCTATTGGATTGAGGTCTGGGCTGTGACTAGGCCATTCCAACACATTTACATGTTTCCCCTTAAACCCCTCAAGTGTTGCTTTAGCAGTGTGTTTGGGGTCATTGTCCTGCTGGAAGGGTGACCCTCTGTCCTAGCCTTAAATCACGCACAGTGACCAGTTTCCCAGTCTCATCCCCACATGTGATGTGATGGGTTTGTACCAGACATAGCGTTTTCTTTGATGGCCGAAAAGTTACATTTTAGTCTCATCAGACCAGAGCACCTTCCTCCATACATTTTGGGAGTCTCCCACATGCCTTTTCGCAAACTCAAAAGGTGCCATCTAGTTTCTTTGCTGAAAGTAATGGCTTTCTTCTGGACACTCTGCCATAAAGCCCAACTCTATGGAGCGTACAGCTTTTTGTCGTCCTATGTACAGATACTACAGCCTCTGCTGTGGAACTCTGCAGCTTCTCCATGGTTACCTTAGGTCTCTGTGCTGCCTCTCTGATTAATGCCCTCCTTGCCCGGTCCGTGAGTTTTGGTGGGCGTCCGTCTCTTGGCAAGTTTGCTGTTGTGCCATGTTCTTTCCATTTGGTTATGATAGATTTGATGGTGCTCCTGGGGATTATCAAAGATGTGGATATTTTTTCATAACCTAACCCTGACTTGTACTTCTCAACAACATTGTCCCTTACTTGTTTGGAGAGTTCCTTGGTCTTCATGGCAGTGTTTGGTTAGTGGTGCCTCTTGCTTAGGTGTTGCAGCCTCTGGGGCCTTTCAAAAAAGGTGTGTATATGTAATAACAGACCATGTGACACTTAGATTGCACACAGGTGGACATCATTTCACTAATTATGTGACTTCTGAAGGTAATTGGTTGCACCATAGCTTTTTATGGGTTTCATAACAAGGGGGTGAATACATACGCACATGCCAATTTTCTGTTTTCTAGTTCTAAAAAATAGTTTTATGTAAATATTTTTCTCATTTCACTTCACCAACTTAGACTATTGTGTTCTGATCCATCACATAAAAGGCTGTAATGTAACAAAATAGGTAAAAAGTCAAGGGGGGGTGAATATTTTTGCAAGACACTGTAATTCTTCCTATCTATATAAACTACCCTTCCATTATTCTTCCCATCTTCATGTAACTAACCTTCCATCATTCTATCCCATCTATATGATCTACCATTCTTTCATTATTCCAATCTAGATATACTGTATATACTTGAGTATAAGCTGAGGCACCTATTTTAACACAAAATACTGGGTAAAATGAGTGACTCGAGTATAAGCCGAGGGTGGGAAATGTGCTGCCCCCTGTGTCCCTCCCTTTTGTGCCTTCTGTGTCCCCCTCTCTCTCCCGTCTCTCTTCTCCCCTCTCCCTTCCCTGTGTCTCTTCCCCCCCTCCTCATCCTCAACCCCCTCAACCTCCCTCCTCAACCTCAACCCGCTCCTCAACCTCAACCCCCCTCCTCATCCCCCCTCATCCTCAACCCCAGCCTCAACCTCCCTCCTCAACCTCAACCCCCCCATCCTCAACCCCATTCCTCAACCTCCACCTCCTCAACCCCCCATTCTCAACCCCATCCTCACCCAGTACCCGGTATATGCTAATGACGTGGCGCGCATGTGACGTCACATGCGCTTCACATCAAGACCCGGAAGGAGCTGAGGCCGGAGCAGGTATGGGAAGGGAGGGGGGGAGGGAAAGAGACGAGACACGAGGGGGTAGAGAGACATTGGGCGGAGATCGACTCTAGTATAAGCCGAGGGGGCCTTTTTTAGCCTTAAAAAAAGGGCTGAAAAACTCGGCTTATACTCGAGTACATATGGTAACTACCCTTTTTATCATTCTTCCATCAGTATATAACTACCCTTCCATCATTCTTCCCATCTATATAAACTCCCCTTCCATCATTCTTCCCATCTACATATAAATACCCTTTTTATCAATCTTCCATCTGTATATAACTACCCTTCCATTATTCTTCCCATCTTCATGTAACTACTCTTCCGTCCTTCTTCCCATCTATGTAAACTACCCTTCCATCATTCTTCCCATCTATATAAACTCCCCTTCCATCATTCTTCCCATCTACATATAAATACCCTTTTTATCAATCTTCCATCTGTATATAACTACCCTTCCATTATTCTTCCCATCTTCATGTAACTACTCTTCCGTCCTTCTTCCCATCTATGTAAACTACCCTTCCATCATTCTTCCCATCTATATAAACTACTCTTCCATAATTCTTTTCATCTTTATAAACTACCCTTTCATCATTCTTCCCATCTATATAATCTACCATTCCTTCATTATTCCAATCTATATTCAACTACTATTTTTATCATTCTTCCCATCTATATATGACCATCCTTTTTATCATTATTTCCATTATTATTCATCTTTATTTGTCTCGCGTCAACATATTCCGTAGCGCTGTACAGGGGATAAGGACAAGGAAGAATACAATGTTAACAAACTGCAGAAAAATGGAGGGCCCTGTTTTGAGCTTAGAATTTTTGCAGGAAGTGTTTTTTTCCAAAGCACCCTACAAGATTGGAAACTCGCTACTTACAACCATCTATATGAACTACCCTTCCATCATTCTTCCCATCTATACAAATTACCCTTCCATCATTCTTCCCATCTATATAAACTCCCCTTCCATCATTCTTCCCATCTACATATAAATACCCTTTTTATCAATCTTCCATCTGTATATAACTACCCTTCCATTATTCTTCCCATCTTCATGTAACTACTCTTCCGTCCTTCTTCCCATCTATGTAAACTACCCTTCCATCATTCTTCCCATCTATATAAATTACCCTTCCATCATTCTTCCCATCTATATAAGCCACCCTTCCATCATTCTTCCTATCTACATAAACTACTCTTCCATCCTTCTTCACAGCTATATATAACTGCCATTATTATAATTCTTTCCATCTGTATATAACTACCATTCCTTCATTCTTCCCATCTAAATATAACTGTCCTTTCATTATTCTTCTTATCTATATAAACTACCCTTCCATGATTCTTCCCATCTATGTGATCTACAATTCTTTCATTATTCCAATCTAGATATAACTACACTTTTTATCATTCTTCCATCTGTATATAACTACCCTTTCATCATTCTTCCCATCTATATAAACTACCCTTTCATCATTCTTCCCATCTATATAAACTCCCCTTCCATCATTCTTCCCATCTACATATAAATACCCTTTTTATCATTCTTCCATCTGTATATAACTACCCTTCCATTATTCTTCCCATCTTCATGTAACTACTCTTCCGTCCTTCTTCCCATCTATATAAACTACCCTTCCATCATTCTTCCCATCTATATAAATTACCCTACCTTCATTCTTCCCATCTATATATAGCTACCTTTTTTTAATCCATCATTCTTCTCATCTATAAAAACTATGCTTCCATAATTCTTCCCATCTTCATAACAACCCTACCATCCTTCTTCCCATCTATATAAACTATCCTTTCACCATTCTTCCAACCTATATAAACTACCCTTCCATCATTCTTCCCATCTATATAAACTCCCCTTCCATCATTCTTCCCATCTATATGATCTACCATTCTTTCATTATTCCAATCTAGATATAACTACCCTTTTTATCATTCTTCCATCTGTATATAACTACCCTTCCATTATTCTTCCCATCTTCATGTAACTACTCTTCCGTCCTTCTTCCCATCTATGTAAACTACCCTTCCATCATTCTTCCCATCTATATAAACTCCCCTTCCATCATTCTTCCCATCTACATATAAATACCCTTTTTATCAATCTTCCATCTGTATATAACTACCCTTCCATTATTCTTCCCATCGTCATGTAACTACTCTTCCGTCCTTCTTCCCATCTATGTAAACTACCCTTCCATCATTCTTCCCATCTATATAAACTCCCCTTCCATCATTCTTCCCATCTACATATAAATACCCTTTTTATCAATCTTCCATCTGTATATAACTACCCTTCCATTATTCTTCCCATCTTCATGTAACTACTCTTCCGTCCTTCTTCCCATCTATATAAACTACCCTTCCATCATTCTTCCCATCTATATAAACTACTCTTCCATAATTCTTTTCATCTTTATAAACTACCCTTTCATCATTCTTCCCATCTATATAATCTACCATTCCTTCATTATTCCAATCTATATTCAACTACTATTTTTATCATTCTTCCCATCTATATATGACCATCCTTTTTATCATTATTTCCATTATTATTCATCTTTATTTGTCTCGCGTCAACATATTCCGTAGCGCTGTACAGGGGATAAGGACAAGGAAGAATACAATGTTAACAAACTGCAGAAAAATGGAGGGCCCTGTTTTGAGCTTAGAATTTTTGCAGGAAGTGTTTTTTTCCAAAGCACCCTACAAGATTGGAAACTCGCTACTTACAACCATCTATATGAACTACCCTTCCATCATTCTTCCCATCTATACAAATTACCCTTCCATCATTCTTCCCATCTATATAAACTCCCCTTCCATCATTCTTCCCATCTACATATAAATACCCTTTTTATCAATCTTCCATCTGTATATAACTACCCTTCCATTATTCTTCCCATCTTCATGTAACTACTCTTCCGTCCTTCTTCCCATCTATGTAAACTACCCTTCCATCTTCCTTCCCATCTATATAAATTACCCTTCCATCATTCTTCCCATCTACATATAAATACCCTTTTTATCAATCTTCCATCTGTATATAACTACCCTTCCATTATTCTTCCCATCTTCATGTAACTACTCTTCCGTCCTTCTTCCCATCTATGTAAACTACCCTTCCATCATTCTTCCCATCTATATAAATTACCCTTCCATCATTCTTCCCATCTATATAAGCCACCCTTCCATCATTCTTCCTATCTACATAAACTACTCTTCCATCCTTCTTCACAGCTATATATAACTGCCATTATTATAATTCTTTCCATCTGTATATAACTACCCTTCCTTCATTCTTCCCATCTAAATATAACTGTCCTTTCATTATTCTTCTTATCTATATAAACTACACTTCCATGATTCTTCCCATCTATGTGATCTACAATTATTTCATTATTCCAATCTAGATATAACTACACTTTTTATCATTCTTCCATCTGTATATAACTACCCTTTCATCATTCTTCCCATCTATATAAACTATCCTTTCATCATTCTTCCCATCTATATAAACTCCCATTCCATCATTCTTCCCATCTACATATAAATACCCTTTTTATCATTCTTCCATCTGTATATAACTACCCTTCCATCATTCTTCCCATCTATATAAACTACTCTTCCATAATTCTTTTCATCTTTATAAACTACCCTTTCATCATTCTTCCCATCTATATAATCTACCATTCCTTCATTATTCCAATCTATATTCAACTACTATTTTTATCATTCTTCCCATCTATATATGACCATCCTTTTTATCATTATTTCCATTATTATTCATCTTTATTTGTCTCGCGTCAACATATTCCGTAGCGCTGTACAGGGGATAAGGACAAGGAAGAATACAATGTTAACAAACTGCAGAAAAATGGAGGGCCCTGTTTTGAGCTTAGAATTTTTGCAGGAAGTGTTTTTTTCCAAAGCACCCTACAAGATTGGAAACTCGCTACTTACAACCATCTATATGAACTACCCTTCCATCATTCTTCCCATCTATACAAATTACCCTTCCATCATTCTTCCCATCTATATAAACTCCCCTTCCATCATTCTTCCCATCTACATATAAATACCCTTTTTATCAATCTTCCATCTGTATATAACTACCCTTCCATTATTCTTCCCATCTTCATGTAACTACTCTTCCGTCCTTCTTCCCATCTATGTAAACTACCCTTCCATCATTCTTCCCATCTATATAAATTACCCTTCCATCATTCTTCCCATCTATATAAGCCACCCTTCCATCATTCTTCCTATCTATATAAACTACTCTTCCATCCTTCTTCACAGCTATATATAACTGCCATTATTATAATTCTTTCCATCTGTATATAACTACCCTTCCTTCATTCTTCCCATCTAAATATAACTGTCCTTTCATTATTCTTCTTATCTATATAAACTACCCTTCCATGATTCTTCCCATCTATGTGATCTACAATTCTTTCATTATTCCAATCTAGATATAACTACACTTTTTATCATTCTTCCATCTGTATATAACTACCCTTTCATCATTCTTCCCATCTATATAAACTACCCTTCCATCATTCTTCCCATCTATATAAACTACCCTTCCATCATTCTTCCCATCTACATATAAATACCCTTTTTATCATTCTTCCATCTGTATATAACTACCCTTCCATTATTCTTCCCATCTTCATGTAACTACTCTTCCGTCCTTCTTCCCATCTATATAAACTACCCTTCCATCATTCTTCCCATCTATATAAATTACCCTACCTTCATTCTTCCCATCTATATATAGCTACCTTTTTTTAATCCATCATTCTTCTCATCTATAAAAACTATGCTTCCATAATTCTTCCCATCTTCATAACAACCCTACCATCCTTCTTCCCATCTATATAAACTATCCTTTCACCATTCTTCCAACCTATATAAACTACCCTTCCACCATACTTCCCATCTATATAAACTCCCCTTCCATCATTCTTCCCATCTATATGATCTACCATTCTTTCATTATTCCAATCTAGATATAACTACCCTTTTTATCATTCTTCCATCTGTATATAACTACCCTTCCATTATTCTTCCCATCTTCATGTAACTACTCTTCCGTCCTTCTTCCCATCTATGTAAACTACCCTTCCATCATTCTTCCCATCTATATAAACTCCCCTTCCATCATTCTTCCCATCTACATATAAATACCCTTTTTATCAATCTTCCATCTGTATATAACTACCCTTCCATTATTCTTCCCATCTTCATGTAACTACTCTTCCGTCCTTCTTCCCATCTATGTAAACTACCCTTCCATCATTCTTCCCATCTATATAAACTCCCCTTCCATCATTCTTCCCATCTACATATAAATACCCTTTTTATCAATCTTCCATCTGTATATAACTACCCTTCCATTATTCTTCCCATCTTCATGTAACTACTCTTCCGTCCTTCTTCCCATCTATGTAAACTACCCTTCCATCATTCTTCCCATCTATATAAACTACTCTTCCATAATTCTTTTCATCTTTATAAACTACCCTTTCATCATTCTTCCCATCTATATAATCTACCATTCCTTCATTATTCCAATCTATATTCAACTACTATTTTTATCATTCTTCCCATCTATATATGACCATCCTTTTTATCATTATTTCCATTATTATTCATCTTTATTTGTCTCGCGTCAACATATTCCGTAGCGCTGTACAGGGGATAAGGACAAGGAAGAATACAATGTTAACAAACTGCAGAAAAATGGAGGGCCCTGTTTTGAGCTTAGAATTTTTGCAGGAAGTGTTTTTTTCCAAAGCACCCTACAAGATTGGAAACTCGCTACTTACAACCATCTATATGAACTACCCTTCCATCATTCTTCCCATCTATATAAACTACCCTTCCATCATTCTTCCCATCTATATAAACTACCCTTCCATCATTCTTCCCATCTACATATAAATACCCTTTTTATCAATCTTCCATCTGTATATAACTACCCTTCCATTATTCTTCCCATCTTCATGTAACTACTCTTCCGTCCTTCTTCCCATCTATGTAAACTACCCTTCCATCTTCCTTCCCATCTATATAAACTACCCTTCCATCATTCTTCCCATCTACATATAAATACCCTTTTTATCAATCTTCCATCTGTATATAACTACCCTTCCATTATTCTTCCCATCTTCATGTAACTACTCTTCCGTCCTTCTTCCCATCTATGTAAACTACCCTTCCATCATTCTTCCCATCTATATAAACTACCCTTCCATCATTCTTCCCATCTATATAAGCCACCCTTCCATCATTCTTCCTATCTACATAAACTACTCTTCCATCCTTCTTCACAGCTATATATAACTGCCATTATTATAATTCTTTCCATCTGTATATAACTACCCTTCCTTCATTCTTCCCATCTAAATATAACTGTCCTTTCATTATTCTTCTTATCTATATAAACTACACTTCCATGATTCTTCCCATCTATGTGATCTACAATTATTTCATTATTCCAATCTAGATATAACTACACTTTTTATCATTCTTCCATCTGTATATAACTACCCTTCCATCATTCTTCCCATCTATATAAACTACCCTTCCATCATTCTTCCCATCTATATAAACTACCCTTCCATCATTCTTCCCATCTACATATAAATACCCTTTTTATCATTCTTCCATCTGTATATAACTACCCTTCCATCATTCTTCCCATCTATATAAACTACTCTTCCATAATTCTTTTCATCTTTATAAACTACCCTTTCATCATTCTTCCCATCTATATAATCTACCATTCCTTCATTATTCCAATCTATATTCAACTACTATTTTTATCATTCTTCCCATCTATATATGACCATCCTTTTTATCATTATTTCCATTATTATTCATCTTTATTTGTCTCGCGTCAACATATTCCGTAGCGCTGTACAGGGGATAAGGACAAGGAAGAATACAATGTTAACAAACTGCAGAAAAATGGAGGGCCCTGTTTTGAGCTTAGAATTTTTGCAGGAAGTGTTTTTTTCCAAAGCACCCTACAAGATTGGAAACTCGCTACTTACAACCATCTATATGAACTACCCTTCCATCATTCTTCCCATCTATATAAATTACCCTACCTTCATTCTTCCCATCTATATATAGCTACCTTTTTTTAATCCATCATTCTTCTCATCTATAAAAACTATGCTTCCATAATTCTTCCCATCTTCATAACAACCCTACCATCATTCTTCCCATCTATATTATCTACCATTCTTTCATTATTCCAATCTAGATATAACTACCCTTTTTATCATTCTTCCATCTGTATAAACTACCCTTCCATTATTCTTCCCATCTTCATGTAACTACTCTTTCGTCCTTCTTCCCATCTATGTAAACTACCCTTCCATCTTCCTTCCCATCTATATAAATTACCCTTCCATCATTCTTCCCATCTATATAAACTACCCTTCCATTGTTCTTCCCATCTACATAAACTACTCTTCCATCCTTCTTCACAGCTATATATAACTGCCATTTGTATCATTCTTTCCATCTGTATATAACTACCCATTTAATCCATCATACTTCCCATCTATATAAACTACCATTCCATCATCCTTCCCATCTTAATATAACCACTCTTCCATGATTCTTCCCATCTATGTGATCTACAATTCTTTCATTATTCCAATCTAGATATAACTACACTTTTTATCATTCTTCCATCTGTATATAACTACCCTTTCATCATTCTTCCCATCTATATAAACTATCCTTTCATCATTCTTCCCATCTATATAAACTCCCCTTCCATCATTCTTCCCATCTACATATAAATACCCTTTTTATCATTCTTCCATCTGTATATAACTACCCTTCAATTATTCTTCCCATCTTCATGTAACTACTCTTCCGTCCTTCTTCCCATCTATGTAAACTACCCTTCCATCATTCTTCCCATCTTAATATAACCACTCTTCCATCTTCCTTCCCATCTATATAAATTACCCTTCCATGATTCTTCCCATCTATGTGATCTACAATTCTTTCATTATTCCAATCTAGATATAACTACACTTTTTATCATTCTTCCATCTGTATATAACTACCCTTACATGAAGATGGGAAGAATAATGGAACTGCTCTTCCGTCCTTCTTCCCATCTATGTAAACTACTTTTCCTTCCTTCTTCCAATCTATATAAACTACCCTTCCTTCATTCTTTCCATATACATATAACTACCCCTTTTATCTAACATTCTTCCCATATAAATAAACTACTCTTCCATCCTTCTTCCCAACTATATAAACTGCCCTTACTTCATTCTACCCATCTATATATAACTGTCCTTCCATTATTCTTCCTATCTATATAAACTACCCTTCCATCTTCCTTCCCATCCAAATAAGCCACCCTTCCATCCTTCTTCCCATCTATATAAACTACCCTTTCATCATTCTTCCCATCTATATAAACTATCCTTCCACCATTCTTCCCATCTACATATAAATACCCTTTTTATCATTCTTCCCATCTATATAAGCCACCCTTCCATCATTCTTCCTATCTACATAAACTACTCTTCCATCCTTCTTCACAGCTATATATAACTGCCATTATTATAATTCTTTCCATCTGTATATAACTACCCTTCCTTCATTCTTCCCATCTAAATATAACTGTCCTTTCATTATTCTTCTTATCTATATAAACTACCCTTCCATGATTCTTCCCATCTATGTGATCTACAATTCTTTCATTATTCCAATCTAGATATAACTACACTTTTTATCATTCTTCCATCTGTATATAACTACCCTTTCATCATTCTTCCCATCTATATAAACTATCCTTTCATCATTCTTCCCATCTATATAAACTCCCCTTCCATCATTCTTCCCATCTACATATAAATACCCTTTTTATCATTCTTCCATCTGTATATAACTACCCTTCCATTATTCTTCCCATCTTCATGTAACTACTCTTCCGTCCTTCTTCCCATCTATATAAACTACCCTTCCATCATTCTTCCCATCTATATAAATTACCCTACCTTCATTCTTCCCATCTATATATAGCTACCTTTTTTTAATCCATCATTCTTCTCATCTATAAAAACTATGCTTCCATAATTCTTCCCATCTTCATAACAACCCTACCATCCTTCTTCCCATCTATATAAACTATCCTTTCACCATTCTTCCAACCTATATAAACTACCCTTCCACCATACTTCCCATCTATATAAACTCCCCTTCCATCATTCTTCCCATCTATATGATCTACCATTCTTTCATTATTCCAATCTAGATATAACTACCCTTTTTATCATTCTTCCATCTGTATATAACTACCCTTCCATTATTCTTCCCATCTTCATGTAACTAACCTTCCATCATTCTATCCCATCTATATGATCTACCATTCTTTCATTATTCCAATCTAGATATACTGTATATACTTGAGTATAAGCTGAGGCACCTATTTTAACACAAAATACTGGGTAAAATGAGTGACTCGAGTATAAGCCGAGGGTGGGAAATGTGCTGCCCCCTGTGTCCCTCCCTTTTGTGCCTTCTGTGTCCCCCTCTCTCTCCCGTCTCTCTTCTCCCCTCTCCCTTCCCTGTGTCTCTTCCCCCCCTCCTCATCCTCAACCCCCTCAACCTCCCTCCTCAACCTCAACCCGCTCCTCAACCTCAACCCCCCTCCTCATCCCCCCTCATCCTCAACCCCAGCCTCAACCTCCCTCCTCAACCTCAACCCCCCCATCCTCAACCCCATTCCTCAACCTCCACCTCCTCAACCCCCCATTCTCAACCCCATCCTCACCCAGTACCCGGTATATGCTAATGACGTGGCGCGCATGTGACGTCACATGCGCTTCACATCAAGACCCGGAAGGAGCTGAGGCCGGAGCAGGTATGGGAAGGGAGGGGGGGAGGGAAAGAGACGAGACACGAGGGGGTAGAGAGACATTGGGCGGAGATCGACTCTAGTATAAGCCGAGGGGGCCTTTTTTAGCCTTAAAAAAAGGGCTGAAAAACTCGGCTTATACTCGAGTACATATGGTAACTACCCTTTTTATCATTCTTCCATCAGTATATAACTACCCTTCCATCATTCTTCCCATCTATATAAACTCCCCTTCCATCATTCTTCCCAGACATATAAATACCCTTTTTATCATTCTTCCATCTGTATATAACTACCCTTTCATCATTCTTCCCATCTATATAAACTATCCTTTCATCATTCTTCCCATCTATATAAACTCCCCTTCCATCATTCTTCCCATCTACATATAAATACCCTTTTTATCATTCTTCCATCTGTATATAACTACCCTTCCAACATTCTTCCCATCTTCATGTAACTACTCTTCCGTCCTTCTTCCCATCTATATAAACTACCCTTCCATCATTCTTCCCATCTATATAAATTACCCTACCTTCATTCTTCCCATCTATATATAGCTACCTTTTTTTAATCCATCATTCTTCTCATCTATAAAAACTATGCTTCCATAATTCTTCCCATCTTCATAACAACCCTACCATCCTTCTTCCCATCTATATAAACTATCCTTTCACCATTCTTCCAACCTATATAAACTACCCTTCCACCATACTTCCCATCTATGTAAACTACCCTTCCATCTTCCTTCCCATCTATATAAATTACCCTTCCATCATTCTTCCCATCTATATAAACTACACTTCCATTGTTCTTCCCATCTACATAAACTACTCTTCCATCCTTCTTCACAGCTATATATAACTGCCATTTGTATCATTCTTTCCATCTGTATATAACTACCCTTTTTATCCATCATACTTCCCATCTATATAAACTACCATTCCATCATCCTTCCCATCTTAATATAACTACTCTTCCATCATTCTTTCCATCTGTATATAACTACCCTTCCTTCATACTTCCCATCTGTATATAGCTACCTTTTTTTAATCCATCATTCTTCTCATCTATAAAAACTATGCTTCCATAATTCTTCCCATCTTCATAACAACCCTACCATCCTTCTTCCCATCTATATAAACTACTCTTCCATCATTCATTCCATCTATATAATCTGCTATTCCTTCATTATTCCATTAATCTAGATATAACTACCCTTTTTATCATTCTTCCATCTGTATATAACTCCCCTTCCATCATTCTTCCCATCTACATATAAATACCCTTTTTATCAATCTTCCATCTGTATATAACTACCCTTCCATTATTCTTCCCATCTTCATGTAACTACTCTTCCGTCCTTCTTCCCATCTATGTAAACTACCCTTCCATCATTCTTCCCATCTATATAAACTCCCCTTCCATCATTCTTCCCATCTACATATAAATACCCTTTTTATCAATCTTCCATCTGTATATAACTACCCTTCCATTATTCTTCCCATCTTCATGTAACTACTCTTCCGTCCTTCTTCCCATCTATGTAAACTACCCTTCCATCATTCTTCCCATCTATATAAACTCCCCTTCCATCATTCTTCCCATCTACATATAAATACCCTTTTTATCAATCTTCCATCTGTATATAACTACCCTTCCATTATTCTTCCCATCTTCATGTAACTACTCTTCCGTCCTTCTTCCCATCTATGTAAACTACCCTTCCATCTTCCTTCCCATCTATATAAATTACCCTTCCATCATTCTTCCCATCTATATAAGCCACCCTTCCATCATTCTTCCTATCTACATAAACTACTCTTCCATCCTTCTTCACAGCTATATATAACTGCCATTATTATAATTCTTTCCATCTGTATATAACTACCCTTCCTTCATTCTTCCCATCTAAATATAACTGTCCTTTCATTATTCTTCTTATCTATATAAACTACACTTCCATGATTCTTCCCATCTATGTGATCTACAATTCTTTCATTATTCCAATCTAGATATAACTACACTTTTTATCATTCTTCCATCTGTATATAACTACCCTTTCATCATTCTTCCCATCTATATAAACTATCCTTTCATCATTCTTCCCATCTATATAAACTCCCCTTCCATCATTCTTCCCATCTACATATAAATACCCTTTTTATCATTCTTCCATCTGTATATAACTACCCTTCCATCATTCTTCCCATCTATATAAACTACTCTTCCATAATTCTTTTCATCTTTATAAACTACCCATTCATCATTCTTCCCATCTATATAATCTACCATTCCTTCATTATTCCAATCTATATTCAACTACTATTTTTATCATTCTTCCCATCTATATATGACCATCCTTTTTATCATTATTTCCATTATTATTCATCTTTATTTGTCTCGCGTCAACATATTCCGTAGCGCTGTACAGGGGATAAGGACAAGGAAGAATACAATGTTAACAAACTGCAGAAAAATGGAGGGCCCTGTTTTGAGCTTAGAATTTTTGCAGGAAGTGTTTTTTTCCAAAGCACCCTACAAGATTGGAAACTCGCTACTTACAACCATCTATATGAACTACCCTTCCATCATTCTTCCCATCTATATAAATTACCCTACCTTCATTCTTCCCATCTATATATAGCTACCTTTTTTTAATCCATCATTCTTCTCATCTATAAAAACTATGCTTCCATAATTCTTCCCATCTTCATAACAACCCTACCATCATTCTTCCCATCTATATTATCTACCATTCTTTCATTATTCCAATCTAGATATAACTACCCTTTTTATCATTCTTCCATCTGTATAAACTACCCTTCCATTATTCTTCCCATCTTCATGTAACTACTCTTTCGTCCTTCTTCCCATCTATGTAAACTACCCTTCCATCTTCCTTCCCATCTATATAAATTACCCTTCCATCATTCTTCCCATCTATATAAACTACACTTCCATTGTTCTTCCCATCTACATAAACTACTCTTCCATCCTTCTTCACAGCTATATATAACTGCCATTTGTATCATTCTTTCCATCTGTATATAACTACCCATTTAATCCATCATACTTCCCATCGATATAAACTCCCCTTCCATCATTCTTCCCATCTACATATAAATACCCTTTTTATCATTCTTCCATCTGTATATAACTACCCTTCCATTATTCTTCCCATCTTCATGTAACTACTCTTCCGTCCTTCTTCCCATCTATATAAACTACCCTTCCATCATTCTTCCCATCTATATAAATTACCCTACCTTCATTCTTCCCATCTATATATAGCTACCTTTTTTTAATCCATCATTCTTCTCATCTATAAAAACTATGCTTCCATAATTCTTCCCATCTTCATAACAACCCTACCATCCTTCTTCCCATCTATATAAACTATCCTTTCACCATTCTTCCAACCTATATAAACTACCCTTCCACCATACTTCCCATCTATATAAACTCCCCTTCCATCATTCTTCCCATCTATATGATCTACCATTCTTTCATTATTCCAATCTAGATATAACTACCCTTTTTATCATTCTTCCATCTGTATATAACTACCCTTCCATTATTCTTCCCATCTTCATGTAACTACTCTTCCGTCCTTCTTCCCATCTATGTAAACTACCCTTCCATCATTCTTCCCATCTATATAAACTCCCCTTCCATCATTCTTCCCATCTACATATAAATACCCTTTTTATCAATCTTCCATCTGTATATAACTACCCTTCCATTATTCTTCCCATCGTCATGTAACTACTCTTCCGTCCTTCTTCCCATCTATGTAAACTACCCTTCCATCATTCTTCCCATCTATATAAACTCCCCTTCCATCATTCTTCCCATCTACATATAAATACCCTTTTTATCAATCTTCCATCTGTATATAACTACCCTTCCATTATTCTTCCCATCTTCATGTAACTACTCTTCCGTCCTTCTTCCCATCTATGTAAACTACCCTTCCATCATTCTTCCCATCTATATAAACTACTCTTCCATAATTCTTTTCATCTTTATAAACTACCCTTTCATCATTCTTCCCATCTATATAATCTACCATTCCTTCATTATTCCAATCTATATTCAACTACTATTTTTATCATTCTTCCCATCTATATATGACCATCCTTTTTATCATTATTTCCATTATTATTCATCTTTATTTGTCTCGCGTCAACATATTCCGTAGCGCTGTACAGGGGATAAGGACAAGGAAGAATACAATGTTAACAAACTGCAGAAAAATGGAGGGCCCTGTTTTGAGCTTAGAATTTTTGCAGGAAGTGTTTTTTTCCAAAGCACCCTACAAGATTGGAAACTCGCTACTTACAACCATCTATATGAACTACCCTTCCATCATTCTTCCCATCTATACAAATTACCCTTCCATCATTCTTCCCATCTATATAAACTCCCCTTCCCTCATTCTTCCCATCTACATATAAATACCCTTTTTATCAATCTTCCATCTGTATATAACTACCCTTCCATTATTCTTCCCATCTTCATGTAACTACTCTTCCGTCCTTCTTCCCATCTATGTAAACTACCCTTCCATCTTCCTTCCCATCTATATAAATTACCCTTCCATCATTCTTCCCATCTACATATAAATACCCTTTTTATCATTCTTCCATCTGTATATAACTACCCTTCCATTATTCTTCCCATCTTCATGTAACTACTCTTCCGTCCTTCTTCCCATCTATGTAAACTACCCTTCCATCATTCTTCCCATCTATATAAATTACCCTTCCATCATTCTTCCCATCTATATAAGCCACCCTTCCATCATTCTTCCTATCTACATAAACTACTCTTCCATCCTTCTTCACAGCTATATATAACTGCCATTATTATAATTCTTTCCATCTGTATATAACTACCCTTCCTTCATTCTTCCCATCTAAATATAACTGTCCTTTCATTATTCTTCTTATCTATATAAACTACACTTCCATGATTCTTCCCATCTATGTGATCTACAATTATTTCATTATTCCAATCTAGATATAACTACACTTTTTATCATTCTTCCATCTGTATATAACTACCCTTTCATCATTCTTCCCATCTATATAAACTATCCTTTCATCATTCTTCCCATCTATATAAACTCCCCTTCCATCATTCTTCCCATCTACATATAAATACCCTTTTTATCATTCTTCCATCTGTATATAACTACCCTTCCATCATTCTTCCCATCTATATAAACTACTCTTCCATAATTCTTTTCATCTTTATAAACTACCCTTTCATCATTCTTCCCATCTATATAAACTACTCTTCCATAATTCTTTTCATCTTTATAAACTACCCATTCATCATTCTTCCCATCTATATAATCTACCATTCCTTCATTATTCCAATCTATATTCAACTACTATTTTTATCATTCTTCCCATCTATATATGACCATCCTTTTTATCATTATTTCCATTATTATTCATCTTTATTTGTCTCGCGTCAACATATTCCGTAGCGCTGTACAGGGGATAAGGACAAGGAAGAATACAATGTTAACAAACTGCAGAAAAATGGAGGGCCCTGTTTTGAGCTTAGAATTTTTGCAGGAAGTGTTTTTTTCCAAAGCACCCTACAAGATTGGAAACTCGCTACTTACAACCATCTATATGAACTACCCTTCCATCATTCTTCCCATCTATATAAATTACCCTACCTTCATTCTTCCCATCTATATATAGCTACCTTTTTTTAATCCATCATTCTTCTCATCTATAAAAACTATGCTTCCATAATTCTTCCCATCTTCATAACAACCCTACCATCATTCTTCCCATCTATATTATCTACCATTCTTTCATTATTCCAATCTAGATATAACTACCCTTTTTATCATTCTTCCATCTGTATAAACTACCCTTCCATTATTCTTCCCATCTTCATGTAACTACTCTTTCGTCCTTCTTCCCATCTATGTAAACTACCCTTCCATCTTCCTTCCCATCTATATAAATTACCCTTCCATCATTCTTCCCATCTATATAAACTACACTTCCATTGTTCTTCCCATCTACATAAACTACTCTTCCATCCTTCTTCACAGCTATATATAACTGCCATTTGTATCATTCTTTCCATCTGTATATAACTACCCATTTAATCCATCATACTTCCCATCGATATAAACTACCATTCCATCATCCTTCCCATCTTAATATAACCACTCTTCCATGATTCTTCCCATCTATGTGATCTACAATTCTTTCATTATTCCAATCTAGATATAACTACACTTTTTATCATTCTTCCATCTGTATATAACTACCCTTTCATCATTCTTCCCATCTATATAAACTATCCTTTCATCATTCTTCCCATCTATATAAACTCCCCTTCCATCATTCTTCCCATCTACATATAAATACCCTTTTTATCATTCTTCCATCTGTATATAACTACCCTTCAATTATTCTTCCCATCTTCATGTAACTACTCTTCCGTCCTTCTTCCCATCTATGTAAACTACCCTTCCATCATTCTTCCCATCTTAATATAACCACTCTTCCATCTTCCTTCCCATCTATATAAATTACCCTTCCATGATTCTTCCCATCTATGTGATCTACAATTCTTTCATTATTCCAATCTAGATATAACTACACTTTTTATCATTCTTCCATCTGTATATAACTACCCTTACATGAAGATGGGAAGAATAATGGAACTGCTCTTCCGTCCTTCTTCCCATCTATGTAAACTACTTTTCCTTCCTTCTTCCAATCTATATAAACTACCCTTCCTTCATTCTTTCCATATACATATAACTACCCCTTTTATCTAACATTCTTCCCATATAAATAAACTACTCTTCCATCCTTCTTCCCAACTATATAAACTGCCCTTACTTCATTCTACCCATCTATATATAACTGTCCTTCCATTATTCTTCCTATCTATATAAACTACCCTTCCATCTTCCTTCCCATCCAAATAAGCCACCCTTCCATCCTTCTTCCTATCTACATAAACTACTCTTCCATTCTTCTTCCCATCTATATAAACTACCCTTTCATCATTCTTCCCATCTATATAAACTATCCTTCCACCATTCTTCCCATCTACATATAAATACCCTTTTTATCATTCTTCCCATCTATATAAGCCACCCTTCCATCATTCTTCCTATCTACATAAACTACTCTTCCATCCTTCTTCACAGCTATATATAACTGCCATTATTATAATTCTTTCCATCTGTATATAACTACTCTTCCTTCATTCTTCCCATCTAAATATAACTGTCCTTTCATTATTCTTCTTATCTATATAAACTACCCTTCCATGATTCTTCCCATCTATGTGATCTACAATTCTTTCATTATTCCAATCTAGATATAACTACACTTTTTATCATTCTTCCATCTGTATATAACTACCCTTTCATCATTCTTCCCATCTATATAAACTATCCTTTCATCATTCTTCCCATCTATATAAACTCCCCTTCCATCATTCTTCCCATCTACATATAAATACCCTTTTTATCATTCTTCCATCTGTATATAACTACCCTTCCATTATTCTTCCCATCTTCATGTAACTACTCTTCCGTCCTTCTTCCCATCTATATAAACTACCCTTCCATCATTCTTCCCATCTATATAAATTACCCTACCTTCATTCTTCCCATCTATATATAGCTACCTTTTTTTAATCCATCATTCTTCTCATCTATAAAAACTATGCTTCCATAATTCTTCCCATCTTCATAACAACCCTACCATCCTTCTTCCCATCTATATAAACTATCCTTTCACCATTCTTCCAACCTATATAAACTACCCTTCCACCATACTTCCCATCTATATAAACTCCCCTTCCATCATTCTTCCCATCTATATGATCTACCATTCTTTCATTATTCCAATCTAGATATAACTACCCTTTTTATCATTCTTCCATCTGTATATAACTACCCTTCCATTATTCTTCCCATCTTCATGTAACTACTCTTCCGTCCTTCTTCCCATCTATGTAAACTACCCTTCCATCATTCTTCCCATCTATATAAACTACACTTCCATTGTTCTTCCCATCTACATAAACTTCTCTTCCATCCTTCTTCACAGCTATATATAACTGCCATTTTTATAATTCTTTCCATCTGTATATAACTACCCTTTTTATCCATCATACTTCCCATCTATATAAACTACCATTCCATCATCCTTCCCATCTTAATAAAACCACTCTTCCATCATTCTTTCCATCTGTATATAATTACCCTTCCTTCATACTTCCCATCTATATATAGCTACCTTTTTTTAATCCATCATTCTTCTCATCTATAAAAACTATGCTTCCATAATTCTTCCCATCTTCATAACAACCCTACCATCCTTCTTCCCATCTATATAAACTACCCTTCCATCATTCTTTCCATCTATATAATCTGCTATTCCTTCATTATTCCATTAATCTAGATATATATAGATGGAAGAATGATAAAAAGTGTAGTTATAACTACCATTTCCTTCATTCTTCCCATCTATATAAACTATCCTTTCATCATTCTTCCAACCTATATAAACGACCCTTTCATCATTCTTCCCATCTATATAAACTATCCTTTCATCATTCTTCCAACCTATATAAACGACCCTTTCATCATTCTTCCCGTCTATATAAACTATCCTTTCATCTACATATAAATACCCTTTTTATCAATCTTCCATCTGTATATAACTACCCTTCCATTATTCTTCCCATCTTCATGTAACTACTCTTCCGTCCTTCTTCCCATCTATGTAAACTACCCTTCCATCATTCTTCCCATCTATATAAACTCCCCTTCCATCATTCTTCCCATCTACATATAAATACCCTTTTTATCAATCTTCCATCTGTATATAACTACCCTTCCATTATTCTTCCCATCTTCATGTAACTACTCTTCCGTCCTTCTTCCCATCTATGTAAACTACCCTTCCATCTTCCTTCCCATCTATATAAATTACCCTTCCATCATTCTTCCCATCTATATAAACTACACTTCCATTGTTCTTCCCATCTACATAAACTACTCTTCCATCCTTCTTCACAGCTATATATAACTGCCATTTGTATCATTCTTTCCATCTATATATAACTACCCTTTTTATCCATCATACTTCCCATCTATATAAACTACCTTTCCATCATCCTTCCCATCTTAATATAACTACTCTTCCATCATTCTTTCCATCTGTATATAACTACCCTTCCTTCATACTTCCCATCTGTATATAGCTACCTTTTTTTAATCCATCATTCTTCTCATCTATAAAAACTATGCTTCCATAATTCTTCCCATCTTCATAACAACCCTACCATCCTTCTTCCCATCTATATAAACTACTCTTCCATCATTCTTTCCATCTATATAATCTGCTATTCCTTCATTATTCCATTAATCTAGATATAACTACCCTTTTTATCATTCTTCCATCTGTATATAACTCCCCTTCCATCATTCTTCCCATCTACATATAAATACCCTTTTTATCAATCTTCCATCTGTATATAACTACCCTTCCATTATTCTTCCCATCTTCATGTAACTACTCTTCCGTCCTTCTTCCCATCTATGTAAACTACCCTTCCATCTTCCTTCCCATCTATATAAATTACCCTTCCATCATTCTTCCCATCTACATATAAATACCCTTTTTATCAATCTTCCATCTGTATATAACTACCCTTCCATTATTCTTCCCATCTTCATGTAACTGCTCTTCCGTCCTTCTTCCCATCTATGTAAACTACCCTTCCATCATTCTTCCCATCTATATAAACTCCCCTTCCATCATTTTTCCCATCTACATATAAATACCCTTTTTATCAATCTTCCATCTGTATATAACTACCCTTCCATTATTCTTCCCATCTTCATGTAACTACTCTTCCGTCCTTCTTCCCATCTATGTAAACTACCCTTCCATCATTCTTCCCATCTATATAAATTACCATTCCATCATCCTTCCAATCTTAATATAACCACTCTTCCATCTTCCTTCCCATCTAAATAAATTACCCTTCCATGATTCTTCCCATCTATGTGATCTACAATTCTTTCATTATTCCAATCTAGATATAACTACACTTTTTATCATTCTTCCATCTGTATATAACTACCCTTACATGAAGATGGGAAGAATAATGGAACTGCTCTTCCGTCCTTCTTCCCATCTATGTAAACTACCCTTCCATCTTCCTTCCCATCTATATAATTACCCTTCCATTATTCTTCCCGTCTATATATAACTACTTTTCCTTCCTTCTTCCAATCTATATAAACTACCCTTCCTTCATTCTTTCCATATACATATAACTACCCCTTTTATCTAACATTCT
This sequence comes from Discoglossus pictus, assembly GCA_027410445.1. Lineage (NCBI taxonomy): Eukaryota > Metazoa > Chordata > Amphibia > Anura > Alytidae > Discoglossus > Discoglossus pictus. The sequence goes on from JAPZIH010000751.1 coordinate 271,515, forward strand.
TCCCATATAAATAAACTACTCTTCCATCCTTCTTCCCAACTATATAAACTGCCCTTACTTCATTCTACCCATCTATATATAACTGTCCTTCCATTATTCTTCCTATCTATATAAACTACCCTTCCATCTTCCTTCCCATCCAAATAAGCCACCCTTCCATCCTTCTTCCTATCTACATAAACTACTCTTCCATTCTTCTTCCCATCTATATAAACTACCCTTTCATCATTCTTCCCATCTATATAAACTATCCTTCCACCATTCTTCCCATCTACATATAAATACCCTTTTTATCATTCTTCCCATCTATATAAGCCACCCTTCCATCATTCTTCCTATCTACATAAACTACTCTTCCATCCTTCTTCACAGCTATATATAACTGCCATTATTATAATTCTTTCCATCTGTATATAACTACCCTTTTTATCCATCGTACTTCCCATCGATATAAACTACCATTACATCAACCTTCCCATCTTAATAGAACCACTCTTCCATCATTCTTTCCATCTGTATATAACTACCCTTCATTCATTCTTCCCATCTATATATAGCTACCTTTTTTTAATCCATCATTCTTCTCATCTATAAAAACTATGCTTCCATAATTCTTCCCATCTTCATAACAACCCTACCATCCTTCTTCCCATCTATATAAACTACCCTTCCATCATTCTTTCCATCTATATAATCTGCTATTCCTTCATTATTCCATTAATCTAGATATATATAGATGGAAGAATGATAAAAAGTGTAGTTATAACTACCATTTCCTTCATTCTTCCCATCTATATAAACTATCCTTTCATCATTCTTCCAACCTATATAAACGACCCTTTCATCATTCTTCCCATCTATATAAACTATCCTTTCATCATTCTTCCAACCTATATAAACGACCCTTTCATCATTCTTCCCGTCTATATAAACTATCCTTTCATCTACATATAAATACCCTTTTTATCAATCTGTATATAACTACCCTTCCATTATTCTTCCCATCTTCATGTAACTACTCTTCCGTCCTTCTTCCCATCTATGTAAACTACCCTTCCATCATTCTTCCCATCTATATAAATTACCCTTCCATCATTCTTCCCATCTATATAAGCCACCCTTCCATCATTCTTCCTATCTACATAAACTACTCTTCCATCCTTCTTCACAGCTATATATAACTGCCATTATTATAATTCTTTCCATCTGTATATAACTACCCTTCCTTCATTCTTCCCATCTAAATATAACTGTCCTTTCATTATTCTTCTTATCTATATAAACTACCCTTCCATGATTCTTCCCATCTATGTGATCTACAATTCTTTCATTATTCCAATCTAGATATAACTACACTTTTTATCATTCTTCCATCTGTATATAACTACCCTTTCATCATTCTTCCCATCTATATAAACTACCCTTTCATCATTCTTCCCATCTATATAAACTATCCTTTCATCATTCTTCCCATCTATATAAACTCCCCTTCCATCATTCTTCCCATCTACATATAAATACCCTTTTTATCATTCTTCCATCTGTATATAACTACCCTTCCATCATTCTTCCCATCTATATAAACTACCATTCCTTCATTATTCCAATCTATATTCAACTACTATTTTTATCATTCTTCCCATCTATATATGACCATCCTTTTTATCATTATTTCCATTATTATTCATCATATTTGTCTCGCGTCAACATATTCCGTAGCGCTGTACAGGGGATAAGGACAAGGAAGAATACAATGTTAACAAACTGCAGAAAAATGGAGGGCCCTGTTTTGAGCTTAGAATTTTTGCAGGAAGTGTTTTTTTCCAAAGCACCCTACAAGATTGGAAACTCGCTACTTACAACCATCTATATGAACTACCCTTCCATCATTCTTCCCATCTATACAAATTACCCTACCTTCATTCTTCCCATCTATATATAGCTACCTTTTTTTAATCCATCATTCTTCTCATCTATAAAAACTATGCTTCCATAATTCTTCCCATCTTCATAACAACCCTACCATCATTCTTCCCATCTATATTATCTACCATTCTTTCATTATTCCAATCTAGATATAACTACCCTTTTTATCATTCTTCCATCTGTATAAACTACCCTTCCATTATTCTTCCCATCTTCATGTAACTACTCTTTTGACCTTCTTCCCATCTATGTAAACTACCCTTCCATCTTCCTTCCCATCTATATAAATTACCCTTCCATCATTCTTCCCATCTATATAAACTACACTTCCATTGTTCTTCCCATCTACATAAACTACTCTTCCATCCTTCTTCACAGCTATATATAACTGCCATTTGTATCATTCTTTCCATCTGTATATAACTACCCATTTAATCCATCATACTTCCCATCGATATAAACTACCATTCCATCATCCTTCCCATCTTAATATAACCACTCTTCCATGATTCTTCCCATCTATGTGATCTACAATTCTTTCATTATTCCAATCTAGATATAACTACACTTTTTATCATTCTTCCATCTGTATATAACTACCCTTTCATCATTCTTCCCATCTATATAAACTATCCTTTCATCATTCTTCCCATCTATATAAACTCCCCTTCCATCATTCTTCCCATCTATATAAATTACCCTACCTTCATTCTTCCCATCTATATATAGCTACCTTTTTTTAATCCATCATTCTTCTCATCTATAAAAACTATGCTTCCATAATTCTTCCCATCTTCATAACAACCCTACCATCCTTCTTCCCATCTATATAAACTATCCTTTCACCATTCTTCCAACCTATATAAACTACCCTTCCACCATACTTCCCATCTATATAAACTCCCCTTCCATCATTCTTCCCATCTATATGATCTACCATTCTTTCATTATTCCAATCTAGATATAACTACCCTTTTTATCATTCTTCCATCTGTATATAACTACCCTTTCATTATTCTTCCCATCTTCATGTAACTACTCTTCCGTCCTTCTTCCCATCTATGTAAACTACCCTTCCATCATTCTTCCCATCTATATAAACTACACTTCCATTGTTCTTCCCATCTACATAAACTTCTCTTCCATCCTTCTTCACAGCTATATATAACTGCCATTTTTATAATTCTTTCCATCTGTATATAACTACCCTTTTTATCCATCATACTTCCCATCTATATAAACTACCATTCCATCATCCTTCCCATCTTAATAAAACCACTCTTCCATCATTCTTTCCATCTGTATATAACTACCCTTCCTTCATACTTCCCATCTATATATAGCTACCTTTTTTTAATCCATCATTCTTCTCATCTATAAAAACTATGCTTCCATAATTCTTCCCATCTTCATAACAACCCTACCATCCTTCTTCCCATCTATATAAACTACCCTTCCATCATTCTTTCCATCTATAAAATCTGCTATTCCTTCATTATTCCATTAATCTAGATATATATAGATGGAAGAATGATAAAAAGTGTAGTTATAACTACCATTTCCTTCATTCTTCCCATCTATATAAACTATCCTTTCATCATTCTTCCAACCTATATAAACGTCCCTTTCATCATTCTTCCCATCTATATAAACTATCCTTTCATCATTCTTCCAACCTATATAAACGACCCTTTCATCATTCTTCCCGTCTATATAAACTATCCTTTCATCTACATATAAATACCCTTTTTTATCAATCTTTCATCTGTATATAACTACCCTTCCATTATTCTTCCCATCTTCATGTAACTACTCTTCCGTCCTTCTTCCCATCTATGTAAACTACCCTTCCATCATTCTTCCCATCTATATAAACTCCCCTTCCATCATTCTTCCCATCTACATATAAATACCCTTTTTATCAATCTTCCATCTGTATATAACTACCCTTCCATTATTCTTCCCATCTTCATGTAACTACTCTTCCGTCCTTCTTCCCATCTATGTAAACTACCCTTCCATCTTCCTTCCCATCTATATAAATTACCCTTCCATCATTCTTCCCATCTATATAAACTACACTTCCATTGTTCTTCCCATCTACATAAACTACTCTTCCATCCTTCTTCACAGCTATATATAACTGCCATTTGTATCATTCTTTCCATCTGTATATAACTACCCTTTTTATCCATCATACTTTCCATCTATATAAACTACCATTCCATCATCCTTCCCATCTTAATATAACTACTCTTCCATCATTCTTTCCATCTGTATATAACTACCCTTCCTTCATACTTCCCATCTGTATATAGCTACCCTTTTTTAATCCATCATTCTTCTCATCTATAAAAACTATGCTTCCATAATTCTTCCCATCTTCATAACAACCCTACCATCCTTCTTCCCATCTATATAAACTACTCTTCCATCATTCTTTCCATCTATATAATCTGCTATTCCTTCATTATTCCATTAATCTAGATATAACTACCCTTTTTATCATTCTTCCATCTGTATATAACTCCCCTTCCATCATTCTTCCCATCTACATATAAATACCCTTTTTATCAATCTTCCATCTGTATATAACTACCCTTCCATTATTCTTCCCATCTTCATGTAACTACTCTTCCGTCCTTCTTCCCATCTATGTAAACTAACCTTCCATCTTCCTTCCCATCTATATAAATTACCCTTCCATCATTCTTCCCATCTACATATAAATACCCTTTTTATCAATCTTCCATCTGTATATAACTACCCTTCCATTATTCTTCCCATCTTCATGTAACTACTCTTCCGTCCTTCTTCCCATCTATGTAAACTACCCTTCCATCATTCTTCCCATCTATATAAATTACCCTTCCATCATTCTTCCCATCTATATAAGCCACCCTTCCATCATTCTTCCTATCTACATAAACTACTCTTCCATCCTTCTTCACAGCTATATATAACTGCCATTATTATAATTCTTTCCATCTGTATATAACTACCATTCCTTCATTCTTCCCATCTAAATATAACTGTCCTTTCATTATTCTTCTTATCTATATAAACTACCCTTCCATGATTCTTCCCATCTATGTGATCTACAATTCTTTCATTATTCCAATCTAGATATAACTACACTTTTTATCATTCTTCCATCTGTATATAACTACCCTTTCATCATTCTTCCCATCTATATAAACTATCCTTTCATCATTCTTCCCATCTATATAAACTCCCCTTCCATCATTCTTCCCATCTACATATAAATACCCTTTTTATCATTCTTCCATCTGTATATAACTACCCTTCCATCATTCTTCCCATCTATATAAACTACTCTTCCATAATTCTTTTCATCTTTATAAACTACCCTTTCATCATTCTTCCCATCTATATAAACTACTCTTCCATAATTCTTTTCATCTTTATAAACTACCCATTCATCATTCTTCCCATCTATATAATCTACCATTCCTTCATTATTCCAATCTATATTCAACTACTATTTTTATCATTCTTCCCATCTATATATGACCATCCTTTTTATCATTATTTCCATTATTATTCATCTTTATTTGTCTCGCGTCAACATATTCCGTAGTGCTGTACAGGGGATAAGGACAAGGAAGAATACAATGTTAACAAACTGCAGAAAAATGGAGGGCCCTGTTTTGAGCTTAGAATTTTTGCAGGAAGTGTTTTTTTCCAAAGCACCCTACAAGATTGGAAACTCGCTACTTACAACCATCTATATGAACTACCCTTCCATCATTCTTCCCATCTATATAAATTACCCTACCTTCATTCTTCCCATCTATATATAGCTACCTTTTTTTAATCCATCATTCTTCTCATCTATAAAAACTATGCTTCCATAATTCTTCCCATCTTCATAACAACCCTACCATCATTCTTCCCATCTATATTATCTACCATTCTTTCATTATTCCAATCTAGATATAACTACCCTTTTTATCATTCTTCCATCTGTATAAACTACCCTTCCATTATTCTTCCCATCTTCATGTAACTACTCTTTCGTCCTTCTTCCCATCTATGTAAACTACCCTTCCATCTTCCTTCCCATCTATATAAATTCCCCTTCCATCATTCTTCCCATCTATATAAACTACACTTCCATTGTTCTTCCCATCTACATAAACTACTCTTCCATCCTTCTTCACAGCTATATATAACTGCCATTTGTATCATTCTTTCCATCTGTATATAACTACCCATTTAATCCATCATACTTCCCATCGATATAAACTACCATTCCATCATCCTTCCCATCTTAATATAACCACTCTTCCATGATTCTTCCCATCTATGTGATCTACAATTCTTTCATTATTCCAATCTAGATATAACTACACTTTTTATCATTCTTCCATCTGTATATAACTACCCTTTCATCATTCTTCCCATCTATATAAACTATCCTTTCATCATTCTTCCCATCTATATAAACTCCCCTTCCATCATTCTTCCCATCTACATATAAATACCCTTTTTATCATTCTTCCATCTGTATATAACTACCCTTCCATTATTCTTCCCATCTTCATGTAACTACTCTTCCGTCCTTCTTCCCATCTATGTAAACTACCCTTCCATCATTCTTCCCATCTATATAAACTACCATTCCATCATCCTTCCCATCTTAATATAACCACTCTTCCATCTTCCTTCCCATCTATATAAATTACCCTTCCATGATTCTTCCCATCTATGTGATCTACAATTCTTTCATTATTCCAATCTAGATATAACTACACTTTTTATCATTCTTCCATCTGTATATAACTACCCTTACATGAAGATGGGAAGAATAATGGAACTGCTCTTCCGTCCTTCTTCCCATCTATATAAATTACCCTACCTTCATTCTTCCCATCTATATATAGCTACCTTTTTTTAATCCATCATTCTTCTCATCTATAAAAACTATGCTTCCATAATTCTTCCCATCTTCATAACAACCCTACCATCCTTCTTCCCATCTATATAAACTATCCTTTCACCATTCTTCCAACCTATATAAACTACCCTTCCACCATACTTCCCATCTATATAAACTCCCCTTCCATCATTCTTCCCATCTATATGATCTACCATTCTTTCATTATTCCAATCTAGATATAACTACCCTTTTTATCATTCTTCCATCTGTATATAACTACCCTTCCATTATTCTTCCCATCTTCATGTAACTACTCTTCCGTCCTTCTTCCCATCTATGTAAACTACCCTTCCATCATTCTTCCCATCTATATAAACTACACTTCCATTGTTCTTCCCATCTACATAAACTTCTCTTCCATCCTTCTTCACAGCTATATATAACTGCCATTTTTATAATTCTTTCCATCTGTATATAACTACCCTTTTTATCCATCATACTTCCCATCTATATAAACTACCATTCCATCATCCTTCCCATCTTAATAAAACCACTCTTCCATCATTCTTTCCATCTGTATATAACTACCCTTCCTTCATACTTCCCATCTATATATAGCTACCTTTTTTTAATCCATCATTCTTCTCATCTATAAAAACTATGCTTCCATAATTCTCCCATCTTCATAACAACCCTACCATCCTTCTTCCCATCTATATAAACTACCCTTCCATCATTCTTTCCATCTATATAATCTGCTATTCCTTCATTATTCCATTAATCTAGATATATATAGATGGAAGAATGATAAAAAGTGTAGTTATAACTACCATTTCCTTCATTCTTCCCATCTATATAAACTATCCTTTCATCATTCTTCCCGTCTATATAAACTATCCTTTCATCTACATATAAATACCCTTTTTATCAATCTGTATATAACTACCCTTCCATTATTCTTCCCATCTTCATGTAACTACTCTTCCGTCCTTCTTCCCATCTATGTAAACTACCCTTCCATCATTCTTCCCATCTATATAAATTACCCTTCCATCATTCTTCCCATCTATATAAGCCACCCTTCCATCATTCTTCCTATCTACATAAACTACTCTTCCATCCTTCTTCACAGCTATATATAACTGCCATTATTATAATTCTTTCCATCTGTATGTAACTACCCTTCCTTCATTCTTCCCATCTAAATATAACTGTCCTTTCATTATTCTTCTTATCTATATAAACTACCCTTCCATGATTCTTCCCATCTATGTGATCTACAATTCTTTCATTATTCCAATCTAGATATAACTACACTTTTTATCATTCTTCCATCTGTATATAACTACCCTTTCATCATTCTTCCCATCTATATAAACTATCCTTTCATCATTCTTCCCATCTATATAAACTCCCCTTCCATCATTCTTCCCATCTACATATAAATACCCTTTTTATCATTCTTCCATCTGTATATAACTACCCTTCCATCATTCTTCCCATCTATATAAACTACTCTTCCATAATTCTTTTCATCTTTATAAACTACCCTTTCATCATTCTTCCCATCTATATAATCTACCATTCCTTCATTATTCCAATCTATATTCAACTACTATTTTTATCATTCTTCCCATCTATATATGACCATCCTTTTTATCATTATTTCCATTATTATTCATCTTTATTTGTCTCGCGTCAACATATTCCGTAGCGCTGTACAGGGGATAAGGACAAGGAAGAATACAATGTTAACAAACTGCAGAAAAATGGAGGGCCCTGTTTTGAGCTTAGAATTTTTGCAGGAAGTGTTTTTTTCCAAAGCACCCTACAAGATTGGAAACTCGCTACTTACAACCATCTATATGAACTACCCTTCCATCATTCTTCCCATCTATACAAATTACCCTACCTTCATTCTTCCCATCTATATATAGCTACCTTTTTTTAATCCATCATTCTTCTCATCTATAAAAACTATGCTTCCATAATTCTTCCCATCTTCATAACAACCCTACCATCATTCTTCCCATCTATATTATCTACCATTCTTTCATTATTCCAATCTAGATATAACTACCCTTTTTATCATTCTTCCATCTGTATAAACTACCCTTCCATTATTCTTCCCATCTTCATGTAACTACTCTTTCGACCTTCTTCCCATCTATGTAAACTACCCTTCCATCTTCATTCCCATCTATATAAATTACCCTTCCATCATTCTTCCCATCTATATAAACTACACTTCCATTGTTCTTCCCATCTACATAAACTACTCTTCCATCCTTCTTCACAGCTATATATAACTGCCATTTGTATCATTCTTTCCATCTGTATATAACTACCCATTTAATCCATCATACTTCCCATCGATATAAACTACCATTCCATCATCCTTCCCATCTTAATATAACCACTCTTCCATGATTCTTCCCATCTATGTGATCTACAATTCTTTCATTATTCCAATCTAGATATAACTACACTTTTTATCATTCTTCCATCTGTATATAACTACCCTTTCATCATTCTTCCCATCTATATAAACTATCCTTTCATCATTCTTCCCATCTATATAAACTCCCCTTCCATCCTTCTTCCCATCTACATATAAATACCCTTTTTATCATTCTTCCATCTGTATATAACTACCCTTCCATTATTCTTCCCATCTTCATGTAACTACTCTTCCGTCCTTCTTCCCATCTATATAAACTACCCTTCCATCATTCTTCCCATCTATATAAATTACCCTACCTTCATTCTTCCCATCTATATATAGCTACCTTTTTTTAATCCATCATTCTTCTCATCTATAAAAACTATGCTTCCATAATTCTTCCCATCTTCATAACAACCCTACCATCCTTCTTCCCATCTATATAAACTATCCTTTCACCATTCTTCCAACCTATATAAACTACCCTTCCACCATACTTCCCATCTATATAAACTCCCCTTCCATCATTCTTCCCATCTATATGATCTACCATTCTTTCATTATTCCAATCTAGATATAACTACCCTTTTTATCATTCTTCCATCTGTATATAACTACCCTTCCATTATTCTTCCCATCTTCATGTAACTACTCTTCCGTCCTTCTTCCCATCTATGTAAACTACCCTTCCATCATTCTTCCCATCTATATAAACTCCCCTTCCATCATTCTTCCCATCTACATATAAATACCCTTTTTATCAATCTTCCATCTGTATATAACTACCCTTCCATTATTCTTCCCATCGTCATGTAACTACTCTTCCGTCCTTCTTCCCATCTATGTAAACTACCCTTCCATCATTCTTCCCATCTATATAAACTCCCCTTCCATCATTCTTCCCATCTACATATAAATACCCTTTTTATCAATCTTCCATCTGTATATAACTACCCTTCCATTATTCTTCCCATCTTCATGTAACTACTCTTCCGTCCTTCTTCCCATCTATGTAAACTACCCTTCCATCATTCTTCCCATCTATATAAACTACTCTTCCATAATTCTTTTCATCTTTATAAACTACCCTTTCATCATTCTTCCCATCTATATAATCTACCATTCCTTCATTATTCCAATCTATATTCAACTACTATTTTTATCATTCTTCCCATCTATATATGACCATCCTTTTTATCATTATTTCCATTATTATTCATCTTTATTTGTCTCGCGTCAACATATTCCGTAGCGCTGTACAGGGGATAAGGACAAGGAAGAATACAATGTTAACAAACTGCAGAAAAATGGAGGGCCCTGTTTTGAGCTTAGAATTTTTGCAGGAAGTGTTTTTTTCCAAAGCACCCTACAAGATTGGAAACTCGCTACTTACAACCATCTATATGAACTACCCTTCCATCATTCTTCCCATCTATATAAATTACCCTTCCATCATTCTTCCCATCTATATAAACTCCCCTTCCATCATTCTTCCCATCTACATATAAATACCCTTTTTATCAATCTTCCATCTGTATATAACTACCCTTCCATTATTCTTCCCATCTTCATGTAACTACTCTTCCGTCCTTCTTCCCATCTATGTAAACTACCCTTCCATCTTCCTTCCCATCTATATAAATTACCCTTCCATCATTCTTCCCATCTACATATAAATACCCTTTTTATCAATCTTCCATCTGTATATAACTACCCTTCCATTATTCTTCCCATCTTCATGTAACTACTCTTCCGTCCTTCTTCCCATCTATGTAAACTACCCTTCCATCATTCTTCCCATCTATATAAATTACCCTTCCATCATTCTTCCCATCTATATAAGCCACCCTTCCATCATTCTTCCTATCTACATAAACTACTCTTCCATCCTTCTTCACAGCTATATATAACTGCCATTATTATAATTCTTTCCATCTGTATATAACTACCCTTCCTTCATTCTTCCCATCTAAATATAACTGTCCTTTCATTATTCTTCTTATCTATATAAACTACACTTCCATGATTCTTCCCATCTATGTGATCTACAATTCTTTCATTATTCCAATCTAGATATAACTACACTTTTTATCATTCTTCCATCTGTATATAACTACCCTTTCATCATTCTTCCCATCTATATAAACTATCCTTTCATCATTCTTCCCATCTATATAAACTCCCCTTCCATCATTCTTCCCATCTACATATAAATACCCTTTTTATCATTCTTCCATCTGTATATAACTACCCTTCCATCATTCTTCCCATCTATATAAACTACTCTTCCATAATTCTTTTCATCTTTATAAACTACCCTTTCATCATTCTTCCCATCTATATAAACTACTCTTCCATAATTCTTTTCATCTTTATAAACTACCCATTCATCATTCTTCCCATCTATATAATCTACCATTCCTTCATTATTCCAATCTATATTCAACTACTATTTTTATCATTCTTCCCATCTATATATGACCATCCTTTTTATCATTATTTCCATTATTATTCATCTTTATTTGTCTCGCGTCAACATATTCCGTAGCGCTGTACAGGGGATAAGGACAAGGAAGAATACAATGTTAACAAACTGCAGAAAAATGGAGGGCCCTGTTTTGAGCTTAGAATTTTTGCAGGAAGTGTTTTTTTCCAAAGCACCCTACAAGATTGGAAACTCGCTACTTACAACCATCTATATGAACTACCCTTCCATCATTCTTCCCATCTATATAAATTACCCTACCTTCATTCTTCCCATCTATATATAGCTACCTTTTTTTAATCCATCATTCTTCTCATCTATAAAAACTATGCTTCCATAATTCTTCCCATCTTCATAACAACCCTACCATCATTCTTCCCATCTATATTATCTACCATTCTTTCATTATTCCAATCTAGATATAACTACCCTTTTTATCATTCTTCCATCTGTATAAACTACCCTTCCATTATTCTTCCCATCTTCATGTAACTACTCTTCCGTCCTTCTTCCCATCTATGTAAACTACCCTTCCATCTTCCTTCCCATCTATATAAATTACCCTTCCATCATTCTTCCCATCTATATAAACTACACTTCCATTGTTCTTCCCATCTACATAAACTACTCTTCCATCCTTCTTCACAGCTATATATAACTGCCATTTGTATCATTCTTTCCATCTGTATATAACTACCCATTTAATCCATCATACTTCCCATCGATATAAACTACCATTCCATCATCCTTCCCATCTTAATATAACCACTCTTCCATGATTCTTCCCATCTATGTGATCTACAATTCTTTCATTATTCCAATCTAGATATAACTACACTTTTTATCATTCTTCCATCTGTATATAACTACCCTTTCATCATTCTTCCCATCTATATAAACTATCCTTTCATCATTCTTCCCATCTATATAAACTACCCTTCCATCATTCTTCCCATCTACATATAAATACCCTTTTTATCATTCTTCCATCTGTATATAACTACCCTTCCATTATTCTTCCCATCTTCATGTAACTACTCTTCCGTCCTTCTTCCCATCTATGTAAACTACCCTTCCATCATTCTTCCCATCTTAATATAACCACTCTTCCATCTTCCTTCCCATCTATATAAATTACCCTTCCATGATTCTTCCCATCTATGTGATCTACAATTCTTTCATTATTCCAATCTAGATATAACTACACTTTTTATCATTCTTCCATCTGTATATAACTACCCTTACATGAAGATGGGAAGAATAATGGAACTGCTCTTCCGTCCTTCTTCCCATCTATGTAAACTACTTTTCCTTCCTTCTTCCAATCTATATAAACTACCCTTCCTTCATTCTTTCCATATACATATAACTACCCCTTTTATCTAACATTCTTCCCATATAAATAAACTACTCTTCCATCCTTCTTCCCAACTATATAAACTGCCCTTACTTCATTCTACCCATCTATATATAACTGTCCTTCCATTATTCTTCCTATCTATATAAACTACCCTTCCATCTTCCTTCCCATCCAAATAAGCCACCCTTCCATCCTTCTTCCTATCTACATAAACTACTCTTCCATTCTTCTTCCCATCTATATAAACTACCCTTTCATCATTCTTCCCATCTATATAAACTATCCTTCCACCATTCTTCCCATCTACATATAAATACCCTTTTTATCATTCTTCCCATCTATATAAGCCACCCTTCCATCATTCTTCCTATCTACATAAACTACTCTTCCATCCTTCTTCACAGCTATATATAACTGCCATTATTATAATTCTTTCCATCTGTATATAACTACCCTTCCTTCATTCTTCCCATCTAAATATAACTGTCCTTTCATTATTCTTCTTATCTATATAAACTACCCTTCCATGATTCTTCCCATCTATGTGATCTACAATTCTTTCATTATTCCAATCTAGATATAACTACACTTTTTATCATTCTTCCATCTGTATATAACTACCCTTTCATCATTCTTCCCATCTATATAAACTATCCTTTCATCATTCTTCCCATCTATATAAACTCCCCTTCCATCATTCTTCCCATCTACATATAAATACCCTTTTTATCATTCTTCCATCTGTATATAACTACCCTTCCATTATTCTTCCCATCTTCATGTAACTACTCTTCCGTCCTTCTTCCCATCTATATAAACTACCCTTCCATCATTCTTCCCATCTATATAAATTACCCTACCTTCATTCTTCCCATCTATATATAGCTACCTTTTTTTAATCCATCATTCTTCTCATCTATAAAAACTATGCTTCCATAATTCTTCCCATCTTCATAACAACCCTACCATCCTTCTTCCCATCTATATAAACTATCCTTTCACCATTCTTCCAACCTATATAAACTACCCTTCCACCATACTTCCCATCTATATAAACTCCCCTTCCATCATTCTTCCCATCTATATGATCTACCATTCTTTCATTATTCCAATCTAGATATAACGACCCTTTTTATCATTCTTCCATCTGTATATAACTACCCTTCCATTATTCTTCCCATCGTCATGTAACTACTCTTCCGTCCTTCTTCCCATCTATGTAAACTACCCTTCCATCATTCTTCCCATCTATATAAACTCCCCTTCCATCATTCTTCCCATCTACATATAAATACCCTTTTTATCAATCTTCCATCTGTATATAACTACCCTTCCATTATTCTTCCCATCGTCATGTAACTACTCTTCCGTCCTTCTTCCCATCTATGTAAACTACCCTTCCATCATTCTTCCCATCTATATAAACTCCCATTCCATCATTCTTCCCATCTACATATAAATACCCTTTTTATCAATCTTCCATCTGTATATAACTACCCTTCCATTATTCTTCCCATCTTCATGTAACTACTCTTCCGTCCTTCTTCCCATCTATGTAAACTACCCTTCCATCATTCTTCCCATCTATATAAACTACTCTTCCATAATTTTTTTCATCTTTATAAACTACCCTTTCATCAT